>JAUALY010000007.1:19431438-19881438 GCA_030819805.1 Penstemon newberryi var. newberryi
TATTTAAAAAGTTTAAACCCCACTTGTATTGGTTTTGGATGTTGGGGTTTGGGGAAAAAACAGGTAATAGGTGTCAAATCAATGTCTTTTTTAGAGAATTTTGGGAAAAAAATCGATGGTAGGTATCAAATCTATATTTTATAGGTTTCAAGAGTTTGAAGAAAATATGTTTGTGATGAGTTTCATGGGTTTAGCGAAAACTCATTTGAAAGTATTTTGGCCCGATCTCATGAAACCCGCGAGACTGAGCCAAAACCCATCCACATACGATCTAAGAAAGTGATCGGGCAAATTATTTGAGACATTTCAAGTACTGCTTTGTACAACCTACATGCAGCCAACCAGACGTAAGATATTAACAGATGCAAAAAATTCTTCCTGTTATTTTATAAGTAAAAACTCTTATGTGCTAAACATTTTATTATAAAATAAAAAATAGGTAGTTAATATTGTTAATTTTTAAGATATAGGGAAGTGATTGCTAATATTTTTAAGTGAATTGTTGTTTTTTGCATTTTATTCAAGAAATAGACTTGATTCAATTTTTATTTTCCCTGTTAATTATGAAAAATACTTACACTCGCAACAAATTAACCACTACGACAAGGAAGCGGTAAATACGTATTCTTATTAACATAATAATTTTTTATTAATTATTAATGAAAAATAATACAAGGAATTTTATGTCTATTTAATTTAAAAAGACACACGAGTATTCTAGGCCTACGGCATTTTTCCACCTCCAAGGGTCAAACCGTCGAAGTGTAAAATGTCTTCCATCATTGGCAGGCTGGCGGCAGAATTCTTCTTTTGCTGACTCCGGCCGTGTTTCCATTGGGTTGAATTAGTCAACTTCATTTATTATTAATTTATTAGCTCCATGAAAATTGGCAAATTTTGTATTGAATTATATATTTGTTTTTTCATATCGTCCCACGTTTTAGTTAATTTGCAATTTTAGTCCCATAATTTCAATAATTTAACGAATTTCATCCCATCGTAAATTTTAGATGGAGATCACCGCTTAATTGCAACTCGGCAATTTCATGTGTCATATTATTCTCTCACGCAAACTTATAACACTGGCAAAAACGATATCATTGCAATATCTTTTCCATAAAAATATATTATTTTATTTTCTTGATCCCATACTATATAATACATTATAAAATTTAGTCGGTTGCGATTTCTCTTTTCCTACTTTTTTTTTCTTTCGTATTTTCAAATATTTATGAGAAACAAGATGATCTTTGGCATGGGGAGTATATATATACTCTCATGTATAATCTGATATTGATTGTGTAATTAACATGTACAAGTACTTGATAATGGTAGATTAAATATCAATCGAAACTAAGATGGAAATCAAATTATTAAGTATAAAATTTGATTTTTTGATAAAAGTTCGTTTAGTGAATTGAGCATTTAAAATAGTAGGAAAATTTTAACAACTTTTGTTGTTTGGATTAAAATGAAGTTAAATTAATAGAATTTTTTCATTGATAATTAAATAATCAGATTCAAGGTAAAATAAGTTCAAGCTCAACAATAAAAATATAACAAAACATAAATAATTTCTTCGAGTAGCTTGTAACATATTCAATCTGTTATACTTTCATTAATTAATCAGATAATAAATTTACGAAATCTCTAAATTTATTTGGGATAAAAGTAAAGGGCCTGTTTGTTTGGCATTTCCCATAATTTTTTCGTGTTTGGAAAATGCCAAACAAACATGTTTTCTATTTTACGAAATAATTTTTTTATCCATTAATTTTCTCAAACTACTCTCTCAAAAGCCAAACAAACAACAATTTTCTTATTTTTAAACAGAATCTGTACAAACTCTACCTTGATTTGACATAAAGTCTTACACAGCTTACACCTACAACCCAACTCTTTCAAAAAAACATACACCTACTTTATTTCTCAAACCACTCTCTCAAAACCCAACAAACAATATTACGCAAATCGAGATTATTTCACAAACTTCCACTACTCTCCCAAACTACTTTCCCAAACGGCAAACAAACATGCCCAAAGTATTTAAAATTATTTATATTCTTTCATTTTTCGATTTCTTGTTTAACTTTAAAGTGGCGAGGTCATAGGGGTTAGACCGACATAGGAACCAATAAGACCTAAAAACGTGTTAGTAAATTGTCACTTTCTCTCTAAGATTCATGAATATTTATTTCATATATTTCTTCTTGCAACATATATTATAAAACTCGTTCGCAAAATAATTTTCATGTCCGGATTTAAATCCTTTTAAGTAAACAAAAATAAATTACATAACTAAATCCACCGCAATAATTTGATTCTTGATCGACGTGTATTTATACTAAACTTGAAAATACTTATTGTTTATAGTTTATTCTTTCCGCTTATAAAATTACACATTATTTGCATTTGTTGGTACATTTCATGTATAGTCACAACGGCAATAGTTTCCCTTAGAAGTACCTGCCCAATTACTTGTAGGAGGAACAGTAAATTCACACAAATCAGTGTATTGTTTCATGTGGACGCGCCACTAAAGTCTCTAAATAACAGTTAAAATGAAGTAAAACATATGATCTGTGATTGAATAGCAAATTAACTCCCCGTGTTATTTTAAATAGGCAATTTAACTTTTTGTGATAAATAAAAGGGCAAAATACCTCCCTGTGATATTCTAAATAGGCAATTTAACTCCTTGTGATAAGAAAAAGGGCAAAATACCTCCATGTATTTTTATAAAAGAAGCACATTGCCTCCCTCTAAATTGCCCATTAATTCATATCACAGGGAGGTAAATTGCTCATTATTTCATTTCACAGGGAGGTAAATTGCCTATTTTTATATCACAAGGAGGCAAATTGCTCATTATTTCATTTCACAAGGAGTTAAATTGCCTATTTTTATTTCATAGGGAGGTAAATTGCTCATTAGACATATCACAGGAAGTTAACTTGCAAAAAACCCGCAAGAAAAGGATAAGGGTATGTTTGTTTGGTGTTTGAGAAAGTAATTTGGGAGAGTAGTGGAGGTTTGTAAAATAATTTCGATTTGCATAATGTTGTTTGTTTACGGTTTTGAGAGAGTGGTTTGAGAAATAAAGTAGGTGTATGTTTTTTTTTGGAAAAGTTAGATTGTAGGTGTAAGATGTGTAAGACTTTAAGTCAAATCATGTTTGTTATGTGAAATAAATTTTGTAAGAGATAAGTTACTTTATGTCAAATCATAGTAGAGTTGTATAAATAATCATTTATATAGAGATAAAAAAAATATTGTTAGTTTGACTTTTAAGAGAGTGGTTTGATAAAAATGAAATATGAAAATTTAATTTCAAAAAGTAGAAAATATTTTTGTTTGGCATTTCCCAAACACATTTTTTTTGGAAAACGCCAAACAAACATGCACTAAACATTTAGTAGATATTTGTATAATATAGTAAATCATTAAATATTTAGTTAATAGTAACATGAAATTTATGTCATATTATTATTATCTTATATATTTATGTATAGGAGAATGGTGTTTAACTCCAATTGGACCAAATTCTTTTTTTTTTTTTTGATTTTTGAAATATTTTTATTATCATACTATTTATGATTTGTTAAAGCCAATCTAGACCAACCCATAAAAATCAAGAAATCAAATAAATTGTCCCAAATCATAGGCTTAATAAATAGGAAGATCAAATTTTGAAATTTGAAATTTGAAATTGGAATAATTATAGGCTTAATATTAGGAAATTCAAAATTTTAAATTGGAATAAAGCATCATTCAACCTCACCTATATATCATTCTTCAAAACCGAGTTTCTTTTGTTGAAGCTGTCAGTTTCTCTCTCTTCATTTTCGTTGTCAACTATTACATCTTTGGGTTTTATATAATTTTGTTATTTGTAGAGATTTTTTTAATATTCTACTCAACTCTTATTGTTCACGTGTTCCGCCACCAAGCACTAACCATGGCTTCCTTCTTTTGCTCATCGAGTGGCTTCTTTTATTTTGTTATCAGATAGAAGAGGTTATATTTACTTTGTATGTTATTTAATTTATTAGTTGTTAAATATATTTCTAATAAATCTTTCTATTAATTATTATTTTCATATTTTTGTAATCTTAAAATATGTGTAGTCTTCATCAAAATTACAAGGAAGATGTGCACTTCAAGTTTTTTCGTATTTCCTTTCATTCTAATAAATTATTACAATTTATTTTTTATAAAAAAAATTCAGTTTTTGTATTTTTTTTTCGTATACTTTTTGAATTCTATATCCATCTGATTATTTTATTCATGGTTTGATATTTTTAGGTACTCTTCATTAAGCTAGATAGAGATTTATCTCTTTTCTACATATTTATTTTCACCAATTTATTTATGATGCTCTTATTTTGAACAACAATTTATTTGAATTTGTACTTATCTTTAATTTTCTTTACACTATCTTTTTATTTAATTAAATTGATTGATTATGTATTAAATTATAATTTTTAAAATTTTGAGATTTTAAGTTTCACCTGATCATAACATACATTATGTTTCATAGTTTAATTTCTAGTTTAATCGTTCCATATTTTATTTTTACATACTGATATAGTGATACTCCTATCTGATTTTTTAAGTTGATTGTTTTGTAAACCGTGTTATTTTGATTCATATGTTTTTCTAACTTACTTTATATTGGAAAATTCTTATCCAAGCCTGACTTGTCCAAACCCATCCAATCACCAACCAAGTGTATTGCACTTGCTTTGTGATTGGTCACTCTCCTGGGAGTTACATCGAATCACAAAGCAAGTGTATTACACTAGCCATGTAGTTACTTTGGGTTCGGCCAAACCCGATCTGAATAAAAATTTCCCATATCTATTATGTAATTATAGTTCACCACATGTTTTTTATTTGTTTATTTAGGTATTAGCTTAATTTATATTTAAAATATTTTTGTTTTAATGTTTTGTATACTTATATTTAATTTATTTTACTTTATTTTTTATTTCCATATTTAATTATGATTTTCTTTGTTCAATTTGTTGCATAAAGGAGTATTTGTTAAATTTTTTCATTTAAATTTAATATTTAATAGAAATGATTATGTTTTTTCTATGCAGTGAAATTCTCTAACCAAAATTATAATTTGTCAATAATGTTAGAGTGAAATGCAAAAACACCCCTTGTGTTTTGTCTAACTATCAAAATCCCTCATGTGTTATTTTTATTTAGAAAAATCCCATTTGTTCATATATTTTACTAGCAAAAAACTATCTTGCAAGTTTAAATGACAATTATAATCCCAGCAAAGGTTGCATAAACACCACTGCCAACTAGTATATGATCTTATGGGAAAATTGTGCTACAATGCAACATGGAGTATTCAAAGTTCTTATTTTATCCTAAAAAAAATATTCTTATTTTATTATTCAAATAAATTTCAATCTCGAAATCCCTTACAATGGAGAGAATGCAAAGTTCTTATTCATCCTCAAAACAAACATCCATTCAGAGTTCACTAAAAACACAGACGAAGCATCAGACCACAAAGCATAACATTTTAATAGATATATAATCAAAAATTTAATTTTATAAAGTATGGTAGCAAAATTGCTGATTCAATCATGTGTGATAAAAGTTACAATTATATCAATTTTTTTCCTTTTTTGCATAGTCTTTAACACAAGCTAATTAAACTATTCAATAATTAATACATACAAGAATAAGCCAAAATAATTGGGCATGTTTGTTTGGCGTTTCCCAAAATTATTTTGTGTTTGGGAAATGCCAAACAAACATGTTTTCTACTTTCTGAAATAAATTTTTCACCTCTCAATTTTCTCAAACTACTCTCTCAAAAGTCAAACAAACAACAATTTTCTTAGGGTGAATATAGTTTTCCCCTTAAAGTATTGGGGTGGTATCAGTTACCCCCTAAAATATCACTTGTAACACTTACCCCCCTCTGTTATAGTTTTATAGTTTTTATTCCAAAAATGTCCCCGGCCTTTTCATAAATAATAAATTTCTTTATAAATTATGAATCCATTCATCCACCAAACAACATTATATTTCAATTTTTTCATTGCTTTTGTTTCCTTCCTTTTTTCGATCTCAAATTTATTCTTTATTTTCATCTCATAATTTCTAATCGAAGGAAACAAAAGAAATGAAGAAATTGAAACATAATATTGTTTGGTGGATGGATGAATTCATAAGTAATAATTTTTTTTTAATAAAAAAATGAAGAAATTGAAACATAATATTGCTTTGTGTCAAATTTGAATTTTGCGAGAAAGAATTTGAAGGAGAGTAACTCAACATTTTGAATAATAATTTGTACCGAATGAGATAATTATCACCAAATAAACAATTCAGAAAATATAAATAAAAAAATATAGATAGAAAAAAATTGAAACATAAAATAAAGAAAACAAATTGAAACAAAAATAATGAAAAAGAATGAGATGAAAATAAAGAAAAAATCTGAGACATAAAACCGAAGGAAACAAAAGAAATGAAGAAATTGAAATATAATATTGTTTGGTGGATGGATGGATGAATTCATAATTAATAAAGATTTTTTAAAAAAATTAATAAAGAAACAATTTATTTGTTATAAAGAAGTGGGGGTAATTTTGGAATAAAATGTTCAATACTATAACAGAGGGGGTAAGTATTACAATTGATACTTTAGGGGGGTAATTGATACCACCCCTATACTTTAAGGGGGGAAACTGTATTTCAACCATTTTCTTATCTCTAAACAAAATTTATACAAACTCTATTCTGATTTGACATAAAGTAACATATCTCTTACACAATTTATCTCACATAATAAACATGATTTGACATAAAGTCTTACACATCTTACACTTACAACCCAACTTTTTCAAATCTCTTTCTAAAAACTCAAACAAACAACATTACACAAATCTAAATTATTTCACAAACCCCCACTACTCTCCCAAACTACTTTTTCAAACACCACACAAACATATTGTTCTCACCTTTTCTAAAAATCATATTATTGTTAATATGATTTTTCGGCTCTTAATCATAATTTATACTACACAAAAAATGGTGCTTGAACGAGAAAACTTATAGTTTTTCTTCTTTCAATTAAGAAGACTTTGATCCACGTTTTCCTAATTCTTAATGGGTATAAATTAGAAATTTCCTTTTTTCATATAAAACATATATAAACAGTTTTCTTAACTCTACACTTTTGACAATATTAAAATTTAAAAATTTAGGTCATATAAATAATCTTACCAAAAGGTATTTTATAAAATCATAATTTAATGCAGTTTTGTGTATAGCACGAGAATAAGCTAATTTTTTTTTATAAGAAACTATAGTATAATAAAAATTAAACAAAATGGACTACGTCGAAATATAAGTTTAAGGATCTTTTAATATTGGTGATTGAGGAATTGACTTTTATTTTTATTTTTTATCATGCTACACAAAATGAAGATAATCTATTGATATGGGTATTTGAACTTCGCAATAGTTTGCGCTCAAATTAGTGAGAATCTGGAATAAAGAAAATTATATCGACTGAGCCTAGCCTAGATTAGAAGCAGCCCTACAGAATCAAATTAAACACCGGCTAATGGTAATGGTGATTGTGATGGGACTCGATAGGCTTGACACGTAACCCTGTTTTAGTTAAATTTATTTATAAATCGTTGTTACATTTATTTGTATGAATAATCGTATATTTACGGAGTGCCATAATTATATTCTATTTTTCGACAATTACAATGAAATATTAATTATCATAAAAACATAAATTAATTATGGATATAGAAATGACCAAGTACTATACTAATGTAGGAGTGTAAACGAGCTTAGTAGTGTCGAACGATACACTATTTAAACTTGGTTTGCATTTTGTATCGAACTTAAATTTATGTTTGAGTTTTGTCTGATTGTTAAATGAATCGAGTTCAAATGACCTCGAACTAAGTATCAAGTACTTTGATATTTTTACATATATATTGTTAATTTTTTGGCTTATCGTGTTGAGTTCCAACCGAACTTCATAAGTTATTAAATGAAAAATAATGTTCAAACTTGTTTGATTTATGTGACAAACCAAACTCAAACGAGTTTTTATTGAATGAGTCGGTAGCTCAGTTTGATTTCATACTCACACTGATGTAAAAGAATATTACGAATGAAAATACTATGTATTAGTAAATGCATTATTATATATATATATATATATATATATATATTTATGGAATAAATAAAAAAAGTATCTTTCATTCATAAACCCATTGTAGAATACATATACGCCAGCTAACAAGTACTCCTTAACAATTCATTTTTTTTATATTAACAATTCAAAACCATCAAATTAAAGAAAGTTTTCACAAATTCAAAGAGGGTTGTTTTCTCCTATTAATCTAAAAAGCTTGAACAAAAACTTTTTCGATCGTAATATTTTTATTTTGCACCTTTTTTTGTTAGTAGATTTCTTTTATTGGAATATTAATAGAGGCGAAGATGGGAGAGAGCTAGATATAAAATTGGAGTGATTCTTGATATTTATAATTATCTCCATCTTTAAAAATTATTATTTTCTTTTTAGTATGATCCAAATGGTAAAATAAAAAGAATATATAGTATTAAATTTTGAGGTGATGTCCATTATTTGGGGCTTCACTTGCTAGATTGATCACAATCTAGTAAGCATGGACCCCTCTTGAATAGAATTTTAATTTTATATAGGAGGTCCATTATTAGAGAAATTTGAAATATATTAAGATTGTGTGTATATTTTAACATAAACATAAAATTACATGCATATATTAAAGATAAAGCAACAAAATTTTAGAGGGGGTGGGGGGTTGTGTCACTTTAGTTTACTATCATAATATTTGGAAAAATCTATAAAATTTAGAAAAAGTTAATATACTATTCAATTTAGAAATTTTTCTAATTCAGATCAGACTTAACCAAACTCATCAAATTACAAAACAAGTATATTACTCTTTTTTTCTCTTTTTGAGATTATGAATGTGTTGGAATCGACGAGACCCGGTCTGAGCAAAAAATACCCTTCATTTCATTTATAAAAATCTAAATAAACAAAATTTTTAAATATACGTAAATTGAGAGTATCTCAAAAATCCTTCAAATCTTTAAAAATGCTATAAAAAAAATCCAAAGCACAAGCGTATTATTTTTTACTCCAAGTATGGGGTTTATATTTAAAATAAATAAATAAATAATAAAAAAAGCTATAATTTCCTAAATAACTAGAATATATTAGTACTAATTGATAAATTAGTAGATATATTTTCATCGTGAGAAAAATAGTACTCCATAGAAATAGATACTACAGAATTATTCCAGTAGTTACTGCACCCTATTTTTCGGTAATTATTTATTGTAGGAGACCTCATTATTCCTTTCCTCCTCTGTAGGTACAGACTACTACACGGTACCTTCTAATAAATGTTTGCTAATCCCAACCTAATTTAATTAGCTGTAATAGAAAATAAAAATAAATACTCCCTACTATATAAAAATAAATATATATACTCCCTACGTTTCTGATTCTCTCACTCACCCCACTTCACACACACAAAAAACACATTCTCTTCTTCTCTCAAAATTATTTTCATGACTAAATAACCCAAAATCACATCACAAATATATATGGGCAAAGCTTCAAAGTGGTTCAGAGGCCTCCTCGGACTCAAAAAACCCGACCCAACTCCAATCGACAAACCTTCCCCGAAGAAGAAATGGAGCTTTGCAAAGTCAAAGGAAGAAAACCAAAAAGCTCAGTACGGCGTCGTTCCGGGAGCTACGCCTTACAATGACGAAGCTAAAATGCACGCCATTGCGGTGGCTACCGCCACCGCCAGAGCTGCTGAGGCTGCCGTGGCCGCTGCTCAGGCAGCCGCCGTAGCAGTCAAGCACAGTAGCAGAGGGTTGAATATTTCTTCCGCGGCGTACGTTAGTAAGAGCAGCGCAGGTTACGGGGGTAGCCAAGAGGAATGGGCGGCCGTTATGATTCAATCTCATTTCCGTGCATATTTGGTTAGTTAATTTCGACCGTGTCTCTGTATATTTCGTTATATTAATCAAACGACGTCGTCTGCTTCTTTAGAATTTCGTATAAATGCTTTTGGGACTTTTTTTTTCTTTGAGAACATGTTTTTGGGACTTTGGGAGAATCAAAATAAACTGTGATGCCCAGGTTGCCATCTTTGTGTATGTTTATCGGTTAGCATAAATGCAGGCGTCATTATTTGGTGTGATTAAACAGCAATTTCAACGGATTTTGGATTTTATTTCTTAGGTGCACAATTTCAACTCATATTTATTTTTGTTTACGTATAAATATAAATATTATTATGCAATGTGGGCCATTATAGTTAAATTTGTCATGTGTGAGATTTGGTGAGGGAATCTTTTTAACCAAAATGAAGTTGAGGGATGGGTTCAAAGGGGGGAATTGTGGGCCCATTTGTTTGAGTTATTGATAGAGTTTTGTGAATTTTTTGAGTATTTTTTTTTGTGTTTTGGTGCATTTGAAGAATATGTTATGAAAAAATGTGTGTTCGGTTTTAGTGCAAAGTGTCACAAATCTAAAGAAATCTTGAAAATGTTTAGGGTCACAGTTTTCACATTTTTAGTAACTCAAACAAACAGGGCCTACAGGATACGGACCACATACGAAGTGTATTTTCGCATCAAGTGTTAACATCTAATTATAATAGTTTTAATGGAATTATTGAGAATGATTTGGGTACAAAATGGAACTTAGTCTTGTCTAGGATTTGTGGTCAAAGGCTAAGTTGAAGACGTGTGGACCAGCAATAATCTTGTCTACTAATATTAATATTAATCATGTCCTCCAATATTAGTTTCATGTTATCCATGTGAATAAAATAGTGGTTGGAAATTGGAATATAGAGTTTTCATGCTCCTATTGAAAATTGGAAATATATCCCAATTTACACTCAAATTCAATTCTCCTATTGATATGTATTTTTTTTGTTTATTATATTTCACTATGTTGAATAAAGTTGTAGTACAATTTATTTTTGTCAAAGTTTCACACTATACACCAATAAGTTAACAAGGACAAAATCCATTGTGTACCCTTCAAATCCAGCAAGATTTCTGTTCCAATTTGGATAAAAAAGTTTACTCACAAGTCAAAATTGCTTTTATAATTTATATCTATTGGTTTAGATACTTTACCATCATATCTTCTTGGTTACTTTTTCTGTACTTCATTGTACCAGTGAGTTGAGTTGTCCCTTTCTTCTGAAAATTTCATACAACACTTTAAGTGAAATCCAATTCATTAGGCGCTAAAAACTTTGAATTTTTTTCAATTTGTCTAGATTAAAGTTTCATTAATTTACATAATTGGCATTACTAGTGGAAAGTTTTTGTCTGATTAATTTTGATTTAATGACATGTAGTCGAGGAGAGCTTTACGAGCATTGAAAGCATTAGTCAAGCTCCAGGCGCTCGTGAGAGGTCATCTTATGAGGAAAAGAACAGCAGATGCTCTAAGACAATTGCAGGCACTTGTACGAGCGCAAACTAGAGCTCGGGTTGGTCGAGTTCTAAATTCTGAATCTCCCCAATCGAGCATGAAATCATCCCACCTCAATTATCATGTAAGAGAACATTCATTTTAATTCCCTCCCATTTTTTAAAATTTGAATATCTATGGTTGAAAGGTGAATAAATTGGCAAAATAAATTTAGGGGGTGGTCCATTCTTTTTCTTTACCTTTTAATTTGTAGGCAGTGTAAAAGGTACATGTTACTTACAAGACAAAAGCAGCAAGCTATTCCTAATAAAGTGTGACAATAAGTTGGAGTATTTTTCAAAAGGACATCTAATAATTTGAACTAATTTAATTCCTACTTTTATGTTCAGTAGATTAATAAAGATTACTGTTTTTGTGTCTCAATGTTAAGCTTTACTTTACCAGTTTATTTCAGCCTAATAAGATCTTGAAGTGCATTAAAAATTGCCTCTTTTCCAGTTTCTTCTTACTAAAGATGAAACTTATAGTGTGATTCCCATCAGTGTGGGTGTTTTCCTAGTTTATTATTAGTGCCTGTATTTAGTATATATTTATACTTTGGTAGAAATTGACAATTTTATGATGTAATGGAAAAATTATTATCTAACAATTGATGTATTGGTATTGTATTCACCATCTAAAAAAAATGGTTAATCTCGTAGGGGCCTGATACTCCAGAGAAAGTTGAGCATGTTATTCGAGCTCGGAGTATGAAACATGAGCAGTCAATGATGCTAAAGGTTTGTTCTGACCTTTTTGTCACTCCGAAACAGGGCATGTCGAACATTTTTGAGTGCCATAGGCCATTTCAAAATCGGGATCATATGTTATAAACAATTGTACATTTCATATTGTAGTTTTCCTTAACATATATTTTAAATAGACTACCAATTCACTTATTTTTTCTCGCAACATGTACTATATATATGCCTAAACACATTCACTTTGAATGCAGAGAAATGGTTCAAAATCAAACGGAAGTGACCTGAGCCGCATTTGGATGGAAAACCAATCTTATGAAAAGTCAAGTAAACAAGGATCTTTTACTAGAACTCCCTCCACACATGATGAAAAAAGTGACAAAATTCTTGAAGTAGACACAGGCAAACCCAAAAGAAGGAACCTCTTCCCCTCATCTCATCTTAGCTTGGGTTCGGACCAGATCTGTCAAAGCTTTTCGACATCAAAAGACTCCACAGCTCGTTCGGGTGAAGTTCAATCTTTAAGCCCTCTGAAGTTTGCACAAAACATCGATGAAAGTGCTTATTGCACTGCCAACAATACCCCTACAAAGAGTGATGGTTCAAGAAGTTACCTAAGTGGTTTTCCAGATAATAATCCAAGTTACATGGCTTATACCGAATCATCAAAAGCTAAGTTGAGGTCCCTCAGTGCACCCAGACAAAGGCCTCATTACGAGAGATCGAGCTCGAATAAGAGGTACTCGGTTCATGGGTATGGTGAGTCGAGGTCTACTACTCAAAGGGTATCTGAAATTCATGCCAATTTTACGAGCAAAGTTTATCCGGGATCTGGCCGTTTGGACAGGCTTGGAATGCCTGTTCGAGGAGATAGTGTTGGATTTAGTGGTGGCCTTTGGCACAGATATTAATTAAGTTAGTTTTTCTTTGTTGGTAATACTAATTACTAACTTAATTATCAAGATAGTTGTAGTTGTTTAATCCAGGATATAGTTTTATTTGTCATATTCTAATGTGGATGGATATTAAAGAACAAATCAAGAAATGTAATTGGTAAATGTAGCTGCAAAGAAATGACTTTTCATGGATGTCCCTATTCTCTGGTTTTAACAATTTGAAATCTTGAATAGATAAATGAAGTGATCACATTCTGAAAAAAAATTGCATTGTAGAATTTGAACATAAATTTACTTCACAAGTGCTGGGCCAAATGCCATATGTACAATATTAAAAAATTTGAAATTTGTTAGGTGCAAGACTGACAATCTTAAAAATGTTATATTCTTTACATGGTACAGAAGTATATATGAATATGTCTACATATAAACAAGTGAAAATGATAAAGAATCAATTGAGTCAAAATATAAACAACAACAAAGCACACAATTTTGTAAAATTCCGAATCAATTATTACAGCTCCATCTTGATGTAGGCACACAGCTCAAATAATGGCACCAGCTACACCTATCGTTCGCGTTTTCGCCTCTGAACAACATCACCAACCCCACCGTATATCTGCAAAAATTACGTCCAGCAAGAAATAAGAATCGATTTTTGAACATTATTAATCATATAAACGGTGAAGCTAGAGCTAAGCTTACCCTATAATGAACAAGATAATGGCTCCAATCCAAAGAACATATTGGCAAACCGTGTACTTGGACTTTGGGCGAGCATTAGCTGGAAGATGCTTGGATTCGGACCAACCATACTGGGGTCGAACAAGTAACACAAATCCGAGGAGAACACCACTTAAGAACCCGCCAATATGTGCAAAGTTGTCAACATGTGGGAGAATCCCAACAGCTAAGTTTATCGCAATTATAATGACCAATGTAAATAGAGCTGCAGCCTATGTATAGAACAAAGGAAAAAATCACAAAAAAAGCTTTGGTAAATTTTAATTTTCAGAATTAAACAAGCCCGCGGAGACTTACCTTATTTGAATAAATTGTCCAGTTGGTAAGTAATTCGGATAACATGGCTCCGAGAAGACCAAAAAGAGCACCAGAAGCTCCAACGGAGATACTCCGTTGAATAAATAGGGCAGAGAGTATGCTACCTCCGACGCCTGATAGCAGGTAAATTGCACCTACTCGTACTGCATAAAATATATATTAAGTACGTAGTTGGATTAGTCGAACTGACTTGAAATATTTAGATCGATTTTTTGAGATTCTTACGGAATCCAAACTGTTGCTCGAGGCGAATTCCAACGAAAACTAAGCTGAGCATGTTAGCAAGTAAATGGATAACACCAGCATGTAGCCATATACAACTTACGAGCCTCCATGCTTCGTTCTCGTGCACTACTTTGTTCCACTCGAGTCCACCGAGCTTTTCAAGTCTGTAAAAACATAAGTAAGATTCACGAGGGCGTCCAAGTAGTTTAACAACAAAATCAAGATTGGAACAAATGTATTACATCAAAGATGTGTAATGAAGAGAAGTCGACATGTAAAAACAACGTAAAGGCACAATAACGTTTCATCAGACAACGTCCCACTAGATCGAAATCCCTAACTCGTTGAAATGGCATATAAAATTTAGATGAAACTCTGCAGCAGTACCCCAAGGTTAATGGATAAAATAGAATTATTCACATGCCATATCAAAAATTTATCTCATGCTGCAAGTTCCTGTTCTTGAAATTCAATTCTAAACAATTAAATGAACAAGTCGAAAATAGACACATAATTGTAAATTTGTAATAGAGCATTGAGTTGGAAAAGAAATCCAAGTAACATAATTGAATTGAGATGCTGAGTACACAAATAATAGGAAATTCAAAAGTGGGATGTAGAAAGGCTCCTTAAAATCCAAATACTAAAATTAACATAAAAAAATAAAGAAAAAAAATTGGAATATGAACAAGAAAGTCACAAGCTTTAAAGAAAAGAAAATCCACAACCAATTGTCAGAACAAAAAGCATTACAATTCAAACTAAACATAAAACATAAAACTAATCTGTAATCAAATACAATAGCAATAAATGAATCACAAATTTTTTAAACAATAACCATCCATGAGCTCCAAAAAATCATATCTTGGACAAGTAAAGAACACTTGATAAGCCAAATTCACAAACTAGCTAGAAAAAACCCACTAAAAACACAACAAAAATACAATATAAATTCAAGAAATCAGGGGAAAATACAAGACACTTTCTTGTATTATGTGAAACTTGCACGAAACTCCTTAGTAAAATATTTACTGCATGGAATCCCTTGTACACGAAATCCCCGATATTTAATAATACAGGGGATTCCATTCAAGTTTCGCATAACACAGAGTATGTCTTGCGCTTTATCCCAAGAAATCATCATGACTGATATTGAGAACCTAAAAAAGAGGAGAAAAGATTAAGAAAGAAAGGAAATGATGATGATGATATTATTGTTTACTTACGTTGAAGAGGAGGGTCCAAAGAGAGGATTTTCTCTACGGGGTTGAAATGAAAACCTCTTAAGAAACTTTGCCACACAAGCACCATTATGATCATTTTTGGGACAATTGTTGACATACATGATCACAACAAACATTGCAACATCAGCCAAAACAATCATTGGAACTAGCCATGATGTCCAATATTGGGTCCTGTCTGAAGTATGTGATGATGCATAGTATTGATGTGGTGGTGCTTGTGGGTACTGACTCTGCGTTCTGCTCTTTCCCCTCTCCAGATCTCCATTTCCCTTCATCTTTAACTATATGATTATAATTTTTTAAGTATGTATATATGCACTTTAATTTGTTTGTGTGTATATATATATATATTGTATCTCTGTGTGTGTGTGTGTGTAATATGTTGAGTGCCTTGAGGAGAATACAAGAATTGGTACAGGGTGATATATTTGGAGATGGATTTTGAGTTGCTTGTTTATTCACCTACTACAAAAGTAATGACTGATGGCTATTAATTACTAAGTAATCTTCAAGCTCCGAAATCCAAATGAGTAGGGTAATATCGAACTAACACATTGTTTGAGCTTGGTCAAATTGTGTTTGAATTTTGTTTAATTGTTAAATGAATCGAGCTTCAATTGGGTATCTTTTATCTTGATATTTTTATATATGTATAACGAACCAAATTCAAACGAGTTCTGATCGACTATTGAGTAGCTTGATTTGATTTTTTCAAACCTAACCAAACATGAATCATTATTTTTTAGCTTTATTTGATAAATATGAATAATGGCATCAAATGGGGGGAATGAGAGAAAACTAGTACTGTGAGTTTACCTATATTAACTTCATTAAATCTTTATTTTCAATTATGGAAAGTTGAGTTTTTATTCAGCAACTAATTTAGGTAAAATGTATGCCTCAAAAGAAAGAAAGAAATGTACCAGTTCAACTATTTTCTTATCATCAACCCATTCTCAAGCTATGACAAAATTATTAAGAAATTCGTTTGGTAGCCGTTCAAGTTGTTATTTTTTTTTTTTTTTTTTTTTTTTTTTTTTGTGGTTGTTACACAAAAGGGATCAGTTTCGTGTCATGTACATGTTTAACTTGCTCTTCTAAAGACGTGTTCTACAACTGTGAGAATGGTTGGTCAAACTCGATTAAGAGACATTGTCATTTGTCAAAGCAAATAAACATACTCTGTCAATACAACAAGAAGATATGCTAATTGCTAAGTCCGTCCGAATATGTTATTCATGAAATAAAATAAATTTAACATATGAATTGTTTTAAAATACAATGCATATGGACGGTTAGATCTGTTTCCATGTAATGTATATATTGAGTTAAATGAAATATCATGTTGTCGACTTGTTTTCTAAGAAAGAGGCCATGGAAAATAAGGGAAATTGCCAATTGGAACAACAGTGTGACAACTAAGTCTCACCAAGAAATTTAACTACTCTGTAGGACTAATTAATCTCACAAACGCGTGAAAAACGATAAGCATACAGATTAATAATGATTGTTGAAAAATGAAACAAAAACTATGAAAATGTAGTGGCGGGCCAATCAGGGCTAGCAGTTGACAAGTACTTCTACCAGAAAACAAATATAGTAAAATTGTGTTTTACGATAATTAATTGTAATAAAAACAAAAACTTAAATAACCTATTATATTGTCAAGAGCTGTAATTTAAAACTTTTAGAAGTTAAATTTTTATCATCTGAAAAATGATTAAATTTAGGCAGTCAAAACACTTAATACAAGCGATTTAAATTTAAATTTCTAAACATTATAAAAATAATCACACTATAGATTCACGGAAACAAAATAAGTTTCATTAGCTCATCTTTCAAGTTTCAACTCTAAAAAAAGCTCAACGAACATATTGGGCCTGTTTGTTTGGCGTTTGGGAAAGTACTTTGGGAGAGTAGTGGAGGTTTGTGAAATAATCTCAATTTGCGTAATGTTGTTTGTTTGGATTTTGAGAGAGTGGTTTGAGAAATAAAGTAGGTGTATGTTTTTTTGAAAGAGTTAAGTTGTAGGTGTAAGATGTGTTAGACTTTATGTCAAATCATGTTTATTATGTGAGATAAATTGTGTAAGAGATCTGTTACTTTATGTCAAATCAAAGTAGAGTTTGTATAGGTTTTGTTTAGATATAAGAAAATTGTTGTTTGTTTGGTTTCTGAGAGAGTAGTTTGAAAAAATTAATGAATGAAAAATTTATTTCATAAAGTAGAAAACATGTTTGTTTGGCATTTTTCAAACACGAAAAAAATCTGAAAAACGCCAAACAAACAAGCCCATTGACTTTCTACCGTTTATCTCTAAATGTTCAGGGTTTAGATCGCTGAATTTGTTGAACGAGATATTTCACACTATTAATGGGTCAATTTGACCATTTATAATTATTCACAAACTTTATCCAACTAAAAATGGGCTAAGTCCCCACTTAACCAGAGACAAGTGGCATTTAAATTATTCAGAGTTTTAAAGAGTACAATTATTGTTATTAAAACTTAAGAGGACAGTCTACAAATTGGCACATTTTGCACTCATTATTATAAAAAATAAAAAAAATAAAAAAAATAAAAAAAATAAAAAATGCAAGTAAGAATAATGGAGCATCTTTTTATGCTGAATTATGATAATGTATAGAAATCAACTTAACTTAATGAGAGAATGTAAGCTATGTCTAACAAAGAAAATCCATGTCTAAACAGCCTTACAAGCTAATACTTAAAATAAATATTGATTCAATGTTAACAAAAACAGTGCAAAACAGTAATGGCATAGAACAATATTTCCCAAGATGCTTAATATAGAAGATACCAACAAGATTGAAAGTAAAACTAACGCTTGCCACCACCTCCTCCAATCTTAGGACCCTTAGGCACAGAACCCTTGGGCACGTTACTCTTGGAAGTTTTCTGCTTTGACATCAATTCTGCCTTTTTCGCTTTCTTCTCATCCTTGGTTTTCTTGATCCTCTCCTTGATTTCACTGCAAATCAGAAAAAACAAGAGTAACAAAGGGTTCTAAATGCACATCTTAAGGAAAAAAAACTATTCATGAAGGTATCTTCAATGGTTTATAACACTTGACATACCGCAAAGCTGCCTCACGTGCAGCATCACGTACTTCTGGCTTCTCAGCTCTTCTCTTCTGAATTACTTCCAAAGTGGCACCAACAATAGACCTCGAGTATGGTTTCTTGGTGGCACGACGCCTCTTCTTCACAGCTTCGGCAGCAACATCCTATCACCAATGAAAGAATAAATTAGTCTAAGTAAGATGGATCCAAGGCATAAAGAGTAAGTGATTTACCAAAAGATATGAGAATGGGAATACAAAGTAATTTACCTTCTTGTGTTGTTTACGGTACATAGCAGTCCATGTAAGCTTTGCAGGCCTCAAGCGATTGTGGAAATACCTCTTGCATTTTGAGTTAACAAAGAGGAAAACCTGAAACAGGTAAAATACAGACAGCTTAACTTAAAAAACGAGGAATGTCATGAAGCAAACAAGAATTTAAACAGAAGACTTCACAAAAATAAAACTTTTACATATTAATATAAAATTACACTGTTAAATGCAATGCACAAGACCTCACTCTCAACTCACCTGAGAGTCTGAGCGAATAAACCTGATGCCCCTTCCTGGGTAAATCTTGGCACCACTGAATCGGCAAAGCTCTGTCCTGATAATCCAAGGCCACAAGTCAGCAAAACCATTATACTGAATGAATATTCTCCACACTTAACACTTAAAGAATGTCATATGCAATCACCAACATGTCCATGACACGAAATATTAATTGTAATAGAGATCATATATACAAATATAACTAACAGAAACCCAAACCGTGATATTTCATTAGTGGGACGGATTTTACTTAGCAAGGATTTTTTAATCAAACAAAAGGAAGCATGTATTGGTACTATGCAAACTTATGCTTGGCTACATTTGAGAATCACCAATCGCATCATATGAATATTTTAAATGCATTGAAAAAAACATAGGCATATGGTACATCTTAATACCTTCTAAACACTAGCTTAATGCAAATCAAAGGTTAAGAAATTAATAAATGTAACAATTATACCATCAATTCTGCTATTAAACCATTAACCATTGAACAGAATATTAAAAGATTAAAACATGACGGACGAAATGAAATCCCAAATTCGAAAATAATAATATAATTCCAAATGGATCTTCAAATGGTAAGAAAATTCCATCCATAAACTAATTGTATCATGAATAAAAAGCCTAATTAGCATATAATCACAGGTTCGCGTGAAAGAAAGAGATAAACTTACTTGAGCACCATGGTTGAACAGTTTTGGTGAGCACGCCGCGGTTTTTTTGTATGGAGTTTGCTGAAACCCTAATCTAGCAAGTAATATAACGCTCCGCTTCTCACGCGATACGGCGTAGTTTTAATTAGGGTTTTTTAGCCCATACTTTTGTATTGGGCCGTTTATAGAAACATGGAACTGTTATATTATGGCCCACGTCCAGATCTAGAACCCAAATAAGTTGCACACAGATTTTTTTTTATCTAGCCCACAAATTTTTGATCAAAATCTTCCCTACATAATAAGATTTTTTCTAATCTTCAATAAATAATAAGATTTTTTTTAGTGATTGTGTAATTTAACTTTTCAATCAAATGAGCTTTATCAAAAAAATTATAAATATCATATCTTTTAGCCATCCAAGATTGAACTTAAAACATGTTTTTCGCGATTGATTGACATTTATAATTTTATACTTAGTTTTTGAAATTTACATTTATATTTGATATCTTAACATAATGTGCCATCAAATTGCATATTCATTGTTAAAGTACATTAGGGTGCAAGATGTTAATTACTTCATAAAAATAAATATAAATCGAGGGTACAATATTTCAGAATTTCAATTCTACAACAAAAGTGTGAAAATGATGTATATGTAAGATGTAGAATACAAGTTACATATGTTTTTTACTGTGCTCTAAATAAATATAATGTTATATGTAGGGCTGCAAATCAAACCAAGCTACTCGATACTTAACTTGAGCTCGTTCGACAAAAGCTCGTTTGAGCTCGGTTCGTCACACTAATCAAACAAGCTTGAATATCATTTTTCGTTGGATAACTTTTAAAGCTCGGCTCAAGCTCGACTCGATAAGCTAAAAATTGATAAAATACATGTAAAATATCAAGCTACTCGATACTCAGCTCGAGCTCGTTCGACAAAAGCTCGTTTAAGCTCGGCTCGTTTAACAATCAATCCAAGCTCAAACACAAAATTTTAAACTCGATAAAACTCAAATCAAGCTTGAGCACTGTGTCATTCGACACTACTCGACTCGATTACTCCCCTAATTATATGTTCTTTTACTGCTACAAGATTGTTAGGTTATTCACCGAAAGCCCACTGCGGAAATTAAACTAGCCAACCTAGCCCTAGTTATGGGTTGGCCTAAGTTTTAGATGATAGCTTCATTTCTACTGTTCCATTTCCATATAATCTACAAGGCATAGTAACCTTTATTTTTTTTTTCTTTTTTCTTTTTAAAAGAAACTTTTATTCCATGAAAATCAAATTTACAGCAGGAGGGGGCAGCTAGGTAACTAAATTCGCGTGGGAGAGGCTCATGAGCGCACCCAATTCGCGCACTGAGCGCGAAAAGCAAATTCGATGCATAATTCGTGCACTAGCTGAAAATAGTGCGCGCACTGGCTAAAGATAGTGCGCGCTCTTATGAAGAAACATCCGCGCACTGGCTGAAGGTAGTGCGTGCTCTTGTGAAGCAAAATTCGTGCATTATCTTTAGCTTGTGCGCGCTCTTGTGAATCAAAATTCGCGCATCACACATATTAGCCAATAAACATCTGACACTTGTACATAATTTTTTTTTATAGTTTTATGCTCTCTTTGTAAAGCCGTATGTAGGACTGAAAATCAAACAAAGCTATTCGATACTCGGCTCGAGCTCGTTCGATAAAAGCTTGTTTGAGCTCGGTTCGTCAACTAAATCAAACAAGCTTGAACAAGATTTCTTGTTTGATAACTTTTGAAGCTCGGCCCTAGCTCGACTCGATAAGCTAAAATTTGAAGAAAAAAAACATGTAAAATATCAAGCTACTCATTACTCGGCTCGAGCTCGTTTGAGCTCGGTTCATTAACAAATCAAACACAAAATTTCAAGCTCGATAAAATTCATATCAAACTTGAACAATGTGTCGTTTGATACAACTCGAGTCATTTATACCCCTAGCCGTATGGAAAGTGGGTTATGGACATGATGTCCTGCAATGATGACATCAATATCATGACTATAAATTGGGAATACCAAAACAACAAAAAATATTACTATATTATTTATTTGAATATTACAATGCAAAGCACCACAATTAACCCATTGAAAGCAAGCTACACAGAGACATATTAACTGGACATAAAGTATAATTACTTACAAATTTTTCATTTTCACGCAATTTGAACTTACATCGAGAATGAAAATTTACTATTTTCCATACATCAAGGTAAAACATTAACATTTTATAAATCAAATAATGTTCTATAAAAAATGTATTTGACATGTTCTAAACTTTAAAAAAAATAAAAATAAAAATAAAAATCCACTTTGCTTAAAATTACACGTTGCATGTTGATGCCTAAATTTATTTTATGGACTTAATGAAATAACATTTTGTTTATTACTTATATTTGTCATTTTTGTAACAGATTTATTGGACTACAATTTCTATGTAACTTTTAAATGTATAGAAAAAAAACACATATTATATATATTAGAATATAAGCAACAAAATATATTGTTCAAAATAATTACTTTTAGTTCTATATTTATTGCAAAGTATAATTTTTTTTGTAGTTTACACTTTTGTAATATTAGTATTTTTAATTGTTATATTATATTTTAATTATTTTAATATTATTTTTAAGACGCTTTATAGGCGCTCTCATATGTCAAAGTTTTAATATATAACGCTTTCGCGCTCGCGCTCGCGCACCCGCACTCGCACCCGCTCCGCGACTTAGTTACCTAGGGGGGCAGTCACCCAAGTACAAATTAACTTTGTAACCAACTCAAGATTATGTAGTAGTTTGTTTTTATGCATAATTTGAACCCCAAAGTATTGCAAAAATTGCATAAAATAAAAATAAATATTGCATAATATCAGAAAATGTACAACGCTGCTAAAATAAATTAGAAATGTGGCGGTGTGTTTTCCACATAAAGAGGGATAATATGTTTACGACTTACGAGAGATTATTTTGTTCAATCGCTGTACCACGATATCAATGACACTTGGTGCAACACACTAATAATAGTTATATATGTGAGTATATTCCACATTAGCCATGTTCTAGCCCATATTTAGAGATAGTTTTAAAAATCTATATTTAAGGAAAATGGGCTATCCACATGTATAATTATTATTGGTGTGATCTAGGTAACTAAGTCGCGGAGCGGGTGCGCGAGCGCGAGCGCGAAAGCGTTATATATTAAAACTTTGACATATGAGAGCGCCTATAAAGCGTCTTAAAAATAATATTAAAATAATTAAAATATAATATAACAATTAAAAATACTAATATTACAAAAGTGTAAACTACAAAAAAAATTATACTTTGCAATAAATATAGAACTAAAAGTAATTATTTTGAACAATATATTTTGTTGCTTATATTCTAATATATATAATATGTGTTTTTTTTTCTATACATTTAAAAGTTACATTGAAATTGTAGTCCAATAAATCTGTTACAAAAATGACAAATATAAGTAATAAACAAAATGTTATTTCATTAAGTCCATAAAATAAATTTAGGCATCAACATGCAACGTGTAATTTTAAGCAAAGTGGATTTTTATTTTTATTTTTATTTTTTTTAAAGTTTAGAACATGTCAAATACATTTTTTATAGAACATTATTTGATTTATAAAATGTTAATGTTTTACCTTGATGTATGGAAAATAGTAAATTTTCATTCTCGATGTAAGTTCAAATTGCGTGAAAATGAAAAATTTGTAAGTAATTATACTTTATGTCCAGTTAATATGTCTCTGTGTAGCTTGCTTTCAATGGGTTAATTGTGGTGCTTTGCATTGTAATATTCAAATAAATAATATAGTAATATTTTTTGTTGTTTTGGTATTCCCAATTTATAGTCATGATATTGATGTCATCATTGCAGGACATCATGTCCATAACCCACTTTCCATACGGCTAGGGGTATAAATGACTCGAGTTGTATCAAACGACACATTGTTCAAGTTTGATATGAATTTTATCGAGCTTGAAATTTTGTGTTTGATTTGTTAATGAACCGAGCTCAAACGAGCTCGAGCCGAGTAATGAGTAGCTTGATATTTTACATGTTTTTTTTCTTCAAATTTTAGCTTATCGAGTCGAGCTAGGGCCGAGCTTCAAAAGTTATCAAACAAGAAATCTTGTTCAAGCTTGTTTGATTTAGTTGACGAACCGAGCTCAAACAAGCTTTTATCGAACGAGCTCGAGCCGAGTATCGAATAGCTTTGTTTGATTTTCAGTCCTACATACGGCTTTACAAAGAGAGCATAAAACTATAAAAAAAAATTATGTACAAGTGTCAGATGTTTATTGGCTAATATGTGTGATGCGCGAATTTTGATTCACAAGAGCGCGCACAAGCTAAAGATAATGCACGAATTTTGCTTCACAAGAGCACGCACTACCTTCAGCCAGTGCGCGGATGTTTCTTCATAAGAGCGCGCACTATCTTTAGCCAGTGCGCGCACTATTTTCAGCTAGTGCGCGAATTATGCATCGAATTTGCTTTTCGCGCTCAGTGCGCGAATTGGGTGCGCGCATGAGCCTCTCCCACGCGAATTTAGTTACCTAGGGTGTGATACACCATGTCTAATTGATGATGTGGTGCAGTGATTGTACTAATTTTTAGTGCAATCACTGTACCACGTCATCAAGTACACGTGGTGCAGTCCACCAATGCACTTCTCACATTTGAAGTGAAAATTCACATCATCCACATTATGGACCAAGCTCACAAAAAAAAAAAGGATTTGAAATACGTTCACATTGTCCAGAATATGGATAATGTGGTTTAACACTCCACATGTGAAAATGCATTGATGGGTTGTACCATGTGACAATATGTTGCAGCTATTGCACTACATAATTTCTCGGATAACATGTTCTCTATTAAAAAAAATCAGAGTTTGATAATTATGTATGTGAAAATATTATCAGTGACTCATATTTTAATAAAGGGGTAAATTACGGATACCGATGAAGTAAGGTCACATTACAAAAATCCCCTTCACCTATTGGGTATTACAAAAATACCCAGCAGGTTTGTCATCATCTTACAATTAGCCCCTTATCCCTGAAAAATTCCAATTTTGCCCCTAAAGGTTATTGGTAATGTTTGTAAAAAATTACTCCTATAAAATTTTAAAAATTGGGTACTAAATGTAAATTATAAAATTAAATATTTACCTCAAAAAGTTGATAAAATTGTAACTTGCACATACGTCAGTAAATATTAATAAAAATATAATTTATGTATTTTTTTAAAAAATTATTTTTTATAATAATAATTAACTAGAATTCCAATAATAATATGACATAAATATAAAAAAATTATGTATACATTTAATTAAATAAATATTTTTTAATGTTTATAATATTAAACTTTAAATAACAATTTTATTTTCAAATTCAATTAAATATAAGTACTTTTTTAATATTCTTTTTATGTTTATAATATTAATCTTCAATTAAATTTACTAATACAATTTAAAAAATTTATTTCTTTAACTAAACATGTAGATAATTCTTTTATATTTACAAATTAATAAAGTTCTATATAATTTGTTATTATTAAACTTAAACTGTTAATAAATATGTAAGAATTTTTTTATTGAAATATGTGCAATTTTATCATTTTGTGGTAGATATATAATTACCAATTTTACAATTTATGAGATATTACAATTAATACCCAAACTTTAAAATTTTGTAAAATATTATAAACATTAAAAAAAATCCCTATGGGCAAACTGAAAATTTTCAGATTACGACAAATCTAAGGGGTATTTTCGTAATATCCATTACGTGAGAGAGATTTATAATTTTGTTTTACCTAAAGGGGTATCCGTAATTTACCCTTAATAAAGCGACAAGATAAGTCACTACTTAAGACATTTAATTGAAAAATGCCAAGAATCCATTACGACGTGATTCATGTTACTTCTATACTTGCATCATCAACCGATCGACCATTAATCTGATGAAATAATGTATTATCACAGTAATCAAGAATCAAATAGTAGAAATCACTTTTTCATCTCATAAATTTGCTTCTAGATAAATTTGATCTCATTCAATTCTTCAGCCACCGAATTTAGTCCTATCGTTATTGACTTTTGCCCAATTGAAGACAGTTGGCCGGCATCCTTTTATTTTTCGCCGAAGTTCACATCTTAGATGATGATTGATGGTCAAAATGCTCTAATTGCAACTGCAAATTATAGCTTAAGCTTATCATGTAAACATTTTGAGTTAATACAAAATTTCACACTGTAGCCATAAAAAGCAGGTTGTAAATACTTCGGCAGATAGCAAACATGATATATACCTACTTGATTGTAGCATACTAACATTGCAAATAAACTCAAAACATCATGATAACACATCCAAGTATTACTCAAAATCTTGACATCTCACCTCCAAACCTAAACCCTAAGCATATCCATGGAATCTCAAAAGGTTTCTACAAGTACTAGACAGATCATAAGGAAAGCGCCCAAGCTAATTAAGCTGCTTTGGCTGTTTCCCGGACCAAAGCAAACTTCGCCAGTAAACCGCACAACTGAAGATATGAACCAACTCCTTCAGACATCCTCATGTGGGCAAATCCAGTTTCCTATTAGAACATCGGAAGATAAGGCAAGTAACATGAGCGAAGAAAAGAATGAAAAGAAGCTTTAAATATTGAGGACAAACCTTCATGAATTCCAACTTCAGGTACTCAGCCATATCATAGTTCTTTATGATTCGGAAAAGGGTAGTGATTATATCAGTAGGGGAATAGCCTAGATCGTAAAGTTGCTTTAACCCAGCACACGCATCATCAAATTTACCCTCAAGTACTTGGCGTATCATGTTCTTCACATGCAAGGGGTGGGGCTGATCACATACCTGAAAGACAAATGGAAACTAACAGTTATATGAGCGATTTTGAAAATTAATACTATTATAAAGGTGTGTTTATCTACAAGCATTGTGACCTTGAAGACATTTTCTTGATTGACAAAGCCAAACCCACTGTTTGTTGCTTGCAAGTTATTCAATGCCTGCCTCATATCACCATCTGCGGTGAATATAATTGCTTCAAGACCTTCAGGAACATAAGGTACCTACACCAATATAAAGTATGTCAGTGTTTTTGTTACATAAATCAAAGTTATCATTTCAGGAAAGGGATAAAGTTTCAAACTATGTGAACAAGGAAATCAAAATATGGCACATCGTAGCTAAAAATAATGATGGTAAAAGCTGAATGAAATTAAATGAAAATGGATGCAAGGCTTCTTAAGAAATATATCCATGAAAGGAAACCTAACTAGCAAATGAATTCGGTCGCTATATCCCATAAGACAAAGGGGCAAGATTAAAGAAATAGGGTTGCCTTGAAATATTGGATAAACTAAAAATTGGCTTGAGAATCAATGTCAGAAAGATTCTAAATCTTTAACATCCATAACCTTTGACTGCATGCATACAGTGATAATAATATATTACTGCACGCTAGCAGTCTCAAGATAATGCTTCTATCATAAAAGCATTAAGTATTTTCCTATGCAACGAAAGTGCAATCCATCTGTGCTGTTAATTGTTCCTCTTATAAAATATATAGTAGGCTTCAACTCCCATTTGTTAATTCAAGAAACACAACTTTCTTATGGACTTGTTAAGAGTGCCTCTCTAATAGGTAAATGTTTTAGTGCACTTTATCAGCTCATCACTAACTATAACGAAATGACCCTGCTAAAAAGTATTAAACATCTTGAGAGTTAAGGCCACCAAGAAAAGCAGATGCTGCACTACTATTCCTGTTCCAAACTGCACCTTAGTTTCTCACTTTTTTCTGTTGAATGCACATCATCAGATGTGATGTTTACAAATCTGATTAATAGGACCACAAAAATGAAAAATATGCACCTATCACGCATTGTGAAGACATTTGTTAGTCTTCCTACTAAAAGTTAACATACTTAGATGAGGTGGTGAGTCTCTAAGGCTCTAAGCTGATTCTACTCTTCAAAACACAAACACAAACACCCACAAACCAAGCCTCTCCCAAACCCCTAGAAAAAGGTGATTTATCTTAATCTGAGACCATGAATATGCCAAACAATAACACAAAGAAAATGGACAAAGAAGAGCTAAATAATTATTTGCAGACTGCAAGATTAGAAACGGTAACACACTATTGACTTTTTAAGTGATTAAAGTAATGATGCATGAGACAACGAACAGCCAGTAGATCAGATTGAAATAGTAACACAAAAGAAAAGGCATTCTTATGCAGAATAGAGATTATGTGTACCTTTTCTGCTGCAACCACC
Source organism: Penstemon newberryi var. newberryi (assembly GCA_030819805.1). Classification (NCBI taxonomy): domain Eukaryota; kingdom Viridiplantae; phylum Streptophyta; class Magnoliopsida; order Lamiales; family Plantaginaceae; genus Penstemon; species Penstemon newberryi. Next base: position 19,459,769 of record JAUALY010000007.1, read on the forward strand.
ACCATGAGACGTCCAAGGATCTCTTGATCAGATAATCTAGCATACCGGACAAGGGCACATCGACTCTGAATAGGCTCAATGATCTTTGAAGATGTGTTACAAGCAAGACCAAAACGCGTGGTATTCGAGTATATTTCCATGGTTCTCCTCAATGCTTGTTGAGCTCCAGCTGTCATACTAATTTTACATCCAATAGGGCAACAAAGGGAATAGACTTTAGACAAAACTATTTTAAGTAAACAAATTCACCAAGACTTGTACCACGTAGAGTTAAGATTTAATTAAGAATCTTATATTCGACGTAGTAATAGAACAGAAACTGCGACAAAAAGATCACTCACCTGTCAGCCTCATCCAGAATTATTATTTTGTGCCTTCCAGGGGGCAATGTAACTTTCTTCTGGGCAAACATCTTTATTTTATTTCTCACAACATCAATACCTCTGGACAATAATGACATCAAAATTAAGAAAAAGCAACAAAAATTGACAACTAATTGGAAGAGAGAGAGAATACTTCAATTACCTGTCATCTGATGCATTGAGCTCTAAAACACCCTCCCTATAATTTGGTCCCAGAAGTTCATGAGCAAGTGCTAGTATGCTAGTAGTCTTCCCAGTTCCAGGAGGACCCTACCGAAAGCATTCAAGAGAAAGCATATAACTAAATCTATATACAAACAATTAGTTATTTTCATCTTTCTACTAAAACAAAATGTCCAAACACGCAAAAATTTCCTCCTGACTCGGAAGGTACAGTTTCTGAAGCCTATGGCACAACATGGCAAGTAGCAGCCTAACAATTTCCAACACTTGTAATTGGAATTCCTGAGTGGTGAAATTAAGAGAAAAAAATTGAAATCATGAGAAAACAGGGATAATCAGGAAATGCGTACGGCTAAAATGAGGTTGGGCATGTTGCCGTCACGCGCGATGACTTGGAGGCGAGCGACGGCGTCCTCATTTCCGACGATATCCACAACCTTTGTAGGCCTATACTTCTCCACCCACGGGATCTCTGGACCTACAGAAGAAGAAGATGAAGACGACGCCATTGATGATTCAAGCTTTTCTCTTCTCGATTAAAACCCTTACTAAAAGAGAGGGGCTAGGGCGGGAGTTTTTTTTGCTTTTCTTACCGGGGCGGGTTTGGTTTTGTGGTTGAAAAATTAAGGGTAAATTACCAATAAATTATTAAATTCCCAAGCATATTTGGTATTATGAAATTCCACGGGGTTCGTCACCATCTTATAATTATCCTCTTATTTTAATTTCGTCTCTAAGAGTAGGGGTTATTTCCAATGTTTGTAAAATCTAATAAAAATTTAAAATTTGAGTATTAATTGTAATATATCATAAATTATAAATTTAATAATTATATATTTACCACAAAAAAGATGATAAAATTGTAAATTGCACCTAAGTACATGAAGTGGTAATATACCTAAGTATCAAAGTACCTAGACATTTAATGGCACGACCGTGTCTCCGGGAATCCAGTGACAATTCCAGAAACTTTTTTTTAAAAAAAAAAAAACTTTTTATTTAGTGTCTTTTTATGACAATTTGTAGGATTTTTTTTTTTTTTTGAAGGATGAGACATATATAACAAATAGATACTCCAACAAAATATTGAAATAAATATGGTTAAACATGGTTAAAATATTAGAATAATCATTGTCCAAATAATAACCTAACATTTCTACGATTCATCGCGTTTAGAGTAAGTTTTTTTGTTGTGATCCGTACTGGCGCAAATCGGATATTCGTATTTTCTCTTCGACGTTACAAGATATTCTTGGTCTTCCGAAAGTCCTGTTCATATCTGGAGGTAACACTTCTCTTGTCATCACATCGTCGGGGATATCCATCCATTGATATTTGGATGGAACGAGTATGATGACCTCATTGTATGCATCAATCATGTATGCATCACAGTGAACAAAGTTGATATGCATACACGCCAGATCAGTACAGGCTGCTATTGCGTGCTCGCATGGTATCGTTGTCGTCCATCGACTTCCACTCACCATGGTATCGAACATATACAACAATTCTACCATTCATATCTACGAATAAACAACTCAAATTAACACACAAAGCAACTACTAAAAATAATTTTTTTTGTTTACTGTTTTGGTCTCCGACAATGTTTTCAGAACCGGACCGAACAATGAAACGGTTGTCAACTGGCCCACTGGTTTTACTGGTCAAACTGGTCGGACCGAATGACGTCATAATGATATAATAAATATATTTAATTTTAAAGTATATACAATCTGCATAAAATTTAAACATTATCCTACAATTGATTAAAAATATACAAAAACTTAAAATATATTTAAATTAAACCATATAATATTTATCTAACTTATATCATAATGGTAATATGATACTAATTAGTAAGCTCATATAAATATAATATGATTATATTTATTTAATAAAAATATAAAATTGTAAGTTAAAATACAACAAACTAAGAGATTACTAAATTTTAAAATATGATTTATGTATACAAGTTTACTATTCAAAATCAAATTTGCATAATATATCGCTTTGACTTTCAAACTTTGACACTCTTTATCCTAAAAATATATAGTTGGAAAGAAATATCTTATAGAAAAACTTCTAATAAGAAATTAAGTCATAAAACTAAAATTAGTTTTAATTTTCATTGATAATGTGTGAATATTAATTTGAGTTAATTATCATAATCTAATTTATAAATAAATTTGGTTACAAGTTTTCTATAATTTATAAATTTCTATACTAAAAACTTAACAAAAATCATGTAGCTCAAACGGTAAGGATGTTATGTTTTATTTAAGAGGCCAGATGTTCAAATCCCTCTTTCTACAAAAGCTTTCAATTTATTTTTAAAATTTAAAAGTCGAAAAAAAAAAGGAAAATCAGAACCGGTCCAAACCGATTCACCGGTTTTGGACCGGTTCAAACTGGTTTTTAAGCTTACTGATTTTAAGGGTTAACCGGATCGGACAAACCTCCGGTTCGCGGTTGAACCGGTCCGACCTTTCGATCCGGTCCGATTTTAATAACATTGGTCTCCGAATACTAACCGTAAATGTTGATATTCTTCCTCTTGGTCTTTTTTTTTTGTTAGAATGAAATAATGGGCTTGATTTTTGAGTTTTGGTATATATTGGGATTTTATTTTTGAGTTTTAGTATTTTGTAGGTTTTGATTAGGGGGTTTTATTTTATGTTTTTGAATTTATTGGGGTTTGATTTTGAGTTTTTGAATTTAGTGGAGTTTTAATTTATGTTTTTGAATTTATTAGGGTTTGATTTTGAGTTTTTGAATTTAATGGGGTTTGATTAATGGGGGTTTATTTTGTATTTTTGAATTTATTGGAGTATAATTAGTGGGGTTTGATTTTGGAATTCCTTTATGGGGTTTAATTTAGAATTTTAAAATTTAATGGGATGGGGTTTGATTTTGATTTTATAAATTCTATTGGCCTTTTTTTTTTTTTGCAATTTTTCATCTGATTCAAACAATAACTAATATATTAATTAAGTGGAGGCTAGTTTTGCAAATTCATCATTCATAAAGGTGTTTTTTTTCAATTAAAAAAGCCATAAGGCCAATATTGCAAATGACTCATAAAAAAATGATAAGTTGTGAAGTGGAAGATACTAGGTTTTCTAGAAGTAATCTATCTACTTATAAATATATTTGAGATCAGTCTTTAATAGCTTGTTTGGTTGTATGGAAAGTGAGGGAAAATTGTAGGAAAATGAAAAAGAAAAGAAAGGAAAATAAAGTCATTTTCATCTACATTTTTGGTTGTCAGGAAAACTATTTTCTTGCAGATGTTTGGTTGTCAAGAAAATTTAGAAAAAGAAGTAATATTTTTTATCTATATATATGATTAAAATCTTTAACTTTTTTTTTTGTTGGGATTTATGTAAAATTTACTTGATATTGTCTTTTGCAATTTGTACTTTTCTAGTTTCAAGATAAAAATTACATTTTCTTTGGGTTGTTTGCGTCTGAAATGGGTGTTTTTGCGATATTTTGTGGGGTTATAATTGCTATTATGACGAGAGAGTATTTGTTTGCTAATAATAAATAAGCACAAAGGGGATTTTGGTAAAAAAAAATTACAAATAGGAGGTTTTGATAGTTAGACAAAGTACAAGGGTTGTTTTACAATTTACTCTAAAATTTTCCCAGCATTTCCCCATCAAATTGGTGGGGAAATTTTTTCTTCACAAAATTTTCTTGCAGGAAAGTTGAAGGAAAATAGTAACTTCCTTTTCCTGCTATCCAAACAACAAGTGGGAGAAAAAAAAACTGATTTTCCTTCACTTTTCCTCACTTTCCCACCAACCAAACAATACATAAATGTCTTAAGATTATTTTGACAAATACTATTTTTATAGAATTTAGAATTATTTTTATATCATTAAAAAATCTGCCAATGCATTACCCACGTTCATTTGAATTTTTCAAATTCTGTTAATTAATGTCACCGGATATGTAACCAACTCATAACTTATCAGACTTCCCATCTTTATAGCAGTTATCTCATCTTTTTCAAATTATATTTTCTCTCATTCTTTTCTCCATTTCCATTATGTTTCCTATTTCTCCTTTCTCTTCTTTTCCTCAAGAATTATCAAGCTTTCTGGAAAATGATGAATTACAAAGGAGTTGGCAAACAAGTATAATTCTATTAAATTTCGTTATATTTTCATATGTATATATAATTTAGATTTTCTCATCTTCTTTTCAGTGATTCAAGCCCTTCAGAAGAGGTGAATTAATGTGCGTTAGCAGTGGCTATTCAGGTGTGTAAAAACTCCTACATAATCAGAGGGGACTGCATCCAAAATGATGCTGTAAAAAGACTCCATCGACTTCAAAATGCAAGTCATGTGTAATGTGTTCGAGGAAATGCTCAACTAAGATTTGTGAGTTGCATATCTTATTTTTATTTCAACATCTAACTTTAACTTCTTTCACGTGCTTTGGGAACCTATATTTTAATTTATATGAAATTCAATATAAATATAAAACATGATATAATGATCTGCCTTTAACAAATTGAGAAACAAAATTATGTATCAATTCATTCATCTATCCCTGTTTTCTATAAATGTATACATTGATGTATTAAATTACTTCTTTTGGTATGGGTTATAGATGCATGGAGACATCAGTTTTGAAGGAAAAATGCGGACCAATTTATCAACTAAACTTTTTTTTTTTTAATAATTAAACATAAATTTCATTACTAAACAAAACACATTACAAATACATTATAGTGACCACAAAGACTAAAAAGAAAATGAACAATGAAGATCCAACCATGTTTCGGGAAAACAAAACAAACAAAAGAGATAAGAAAAAATGAAGAAAATGAGCAATTGCACATCTCTGTAGATAGTTCAAACAAGTCACACCACAATGTTTTAAGACTTTTAATGTGGAATATAGTTATTAGACAAAGAAAAATATAATTTAAAATTAATTTATGGTTTTGTTCTTCATTAAAGTGTCTGCAATGATTAATTTTGACAATTACAATCTTAATTGTATTGCAGAGTATGAATATATTATGTCATCCTACCAATTGCCGCTAATTAAAGAAGTAAAAGAGAAAGACGAAAATATGTTCTCCATTGCTTGGTAATATGATTTTATAAGCATTTTTCACATAGTGATACGAATTTTTATTATTTGCAAGAAATAGTTTGCTCATGTTATTATTGTCTCAAGTTGTCAAGATTACTCGGTGTTGATGCAAAGATTTCTAAAAGTATTTCGGATCCAATGTTTTCCAGTTTATGTTAGATTGGAGTTTTTTTTACTACATAGAGTGCGTGTTCAGTGATTGTGACCGTGTAATATTCGTAATTTATTTTTTTGTTTCAAATTACAATTAATGCCATTGTTTTTTAATATGGTTTTCTATGTCATTGGAATGATTCCTTGATCTTTTCCTATTAAAAACTTAATATTAATTTTGAGGGACTTGGATGGGATATGTTATTGATAGCAATTAATAAATACAGAGATGATGGATTTTTGTATTGATGAAGTTTGTGATCTTTCTTGCTTCACTTATCTCTTTTTATTTACCTTCTTCTCTTTGTTGTTATCATGACAATATATGCAGAATTACTCCTCTCAAATACAAGTGATATATAGGGCAAACAAAGAGCAAATTCATGGTAAAACACATTGAAGTTACTGACCGGAAAGTCATGTGCACTCATAACAATGGATTAAAGCACAACTTTGTTGATGGAAATGACTTGGAGGCAAAATGAGCATGGTAAAGAAACAGGGTTGGATCCACAATATAAGAACACTGATGACTTTTTACTTCTCTGGATATGTTTTTTTTCTTTCTTTTTAAACTATTGTGTTACAATTGTGGAATACTATTATAGTCTTTAAACAATTTTATGTGATGGTCGGAACACTTATCCACAAAGCATTTGGTTGTGTTCAAATAATTTCATACTTAGGTTTGATTATTACCTTTGATAAATGGTTATCAGATTGCAATAGACTCCTTAATTGTAGCAAATATTCTAACTGGAATTTTGTTAAGATGTGTTTGTGTGCGTCTGTTTGTACATAAATATTACCCTTTTGTTGAAGCATAGTGAAGACTTTCTCAGTATAAAACATATAATTATCTTTTCGCCAACTGAATGGATGGTGAAATTAGATTTGTAATGGAAGAAATAAGAATATTTTACATTAACAACTCTCAGTTTTGCAACTTTATTCAACACCCGTCTTTTAGACTTTTAGTGCAAATAGCAAAGAACTTATTCATGGCCAAGTACAGTCTGACAAGATGATAAGATGATTACAAAGAAGTTAAAAAAAAAAAAAAAAAGATAGAAGATTGTTTACACACTTAATTACACAAAAGAGGAGAGGGGGAAAAGTTTCTCATCCATGTTTCAATTCATCTAAAATGGGAATGTAATTAATTTTTTATTTTTGGAGGGTAGATTAGAAATTTGAAAAGATACGCTCTAGAAACAACAGATTAAGTATCTTACCTACATAATTACAAACTATTATAATATTATGTTACAAGTTTTAATTTACGTGCATAGTTATAAGGGTCTGTCTAAAATGAGATTTTTAGGGATGGGGAGCACATGAGATATCATTTATCTTTGTGACACATGTCCCCTTAAAATTTAACTTTAAATAATTTATTTTCTTAAAGACAAATTTATCCTTTAAAATGAGTGAATTCAAAAACACCCCTTGTATTTTGTCTAACTATAAAAAAAAACCTATATTATTTTTATTAGCAACAAAACCTTGTACTTTTTTTTATTAACAAAGAAAACCCATCTCAAGTCGAAATGATAATTTTACCCCACCAAACAATGCAAAAACATTCCTATTACCTAAAAGGTTACCAATAACCCCTGGTAACTTTAAAATTGGGTATACACCCCCTCCTCCCCATTTTTTTTTTTTTTTGAAAGAATTGACAAAATTCTCCATATGATTTATCAATCCCATATCAAAAAGTTGACAAAAATCTTATCCCCCCACAGTTACATGTTTTGGCACTTTACCACCCATATGTACAAAATAAACACTTTACTCCCTGAAAAAATTAGTTGCACTTTACCCCCTCAAATGATTTTATGCAATTTTTGTTTGACGGAAAATATACATGTGCCCCTCACATGAATTTTCAAAGGGTAAATTAGTCACATCACTTCTTACTTGTCCAAATACTTGACTCATGTCTTGTGAACCAAAAATCTAAAGTTAAGTAGAATTTTTTTTTTGTGTAAAGAGAGAGGGAAAAATACGCGTCAGTGAAACACTTGGGCGAAAAATCGATGTTGGAACTAATTTACCCATAAAATACACAAGTGAGACGCATATCTATATTTTTTGGTGAACGGAATTGGCTTAAAAAGTGCAACTGATTTTATACGTGCTTATTTAATTTATACTTTTGGGTGGTAAAGTTCAAAATATGTAACTTTGAGAGGGGGTGTAAAGTGCATTTTTCCCTAAAAATATTTTGATGGTCTTAATTGTCAATTCGTATAAAAATTTGATTACTTGAGAGATTTTTTTCGTATAAAATTTTGATTACTTGAGTTTTTTTTTTTTTTTTGGAAAGAGATGAAATTAATTAGAGATAAGGGAGAAATTTTTAAATATATTAATTAAAGGGTTAGTATGTAATTTAACATATGTTTATTTTTTCTAAATGTCCGATGCCACGTCATCATTGGACATTTTGACAAAAACTTGTGGTTCAGATTTGTTGTTGACTTTTTTTAGTGGTTGAGATGGGGCATCTCATGTACACCTATGTTCCATAAAATCTTATTTTAGAAAGACCCTAGTTAATTATAATCCATTTTACAATCATAAATATGTTTGTATAATTCTCTTATGTCAAGCGAAAATGCATCAAACATATCTGTGTTTTGGGAAACTTGCACATAACCACCCTATGTTATTTTTTTTTTTTGCATAGAACCCCCTAGTGTTGTACCAAATGTTGCACACTCTTCCTTTAACGGTTAAATAGTTGAAACCGTTAGTTTGTTTAGGTTAAATATTATTTTACCCTCCATGTTCAATCTATTTACATATCTATTATATTAATATATACACAAGGGGATTCCTAGCAAGTGTTTGTAAAATACTGGGGTGTCCTATGCAAAAAAAAAATAACACAGGAGGTTTTGAGCAGGTTTTCCAAGACACATGTGGGTTTGGTGCATTATTCTCTATAAAATCTTTCAATTTAAATTGATTAAAATTGAGTTTCAGTCTCATTAACCGCAAGTGAAAAACACTCTCCATCAATTTTGACGAAAAAGAGATTTTGTGCAACTTTTTATATATAAAACACAAGGAAATTTCTTGCAAGTGTTTGTAAAACACAAGGGGGTTATATCCAAAAATAATAAGACAATTTGTGCAGATTTCTCAAAACACAAGTGAATTTGGTGCATTTTCTCCAGTCAAAACCATAATAATTCACATTATTAATTAACTATTGAATATTATATATAAAATAATTTAATTATGAATCCGTGCATAGCACAGGGCATACGCTAGTCTTTCATTATTTTGCCAGAATGCTTAGGTTGGGAACAAATGAGCTACCGTAATTATACTAGTAGCATTTCAGAACGGATGACCAATATATTATTTGATCTAATAGTTGAGATTAACTTTCTAAAACAATATAGTTTACCCATATTTTTCTATTCATATTCTATGGTTTTTTTCTACTATATCTACAATATTTTACAAATTTCTAAAGTCTTCCACATACTTCTAAGAAATATCTGGAGAAGTCTAGAATGTTCTACCAAGTTCCACACTTGTGTAGACATTTTCAGAACTCTCCATACTCGTGTGAACCCTTTCGGAAGTCTACAGAAACCTGAAGGCTTGCAAAGGGCCATCCGTGGGCTGCTGGCTGGGTCGTCCCTTAGCCGAAAAAATTGTGATGCTTAGCCAAAAACTAAGCCGCGACCTGATGAGTTGGTTGGCCATGACTTGACCAATCTACTACCGATCCCTTGGTTGGGATGTCGCATGTCTGCTTGGCTTGACCACGGTCAAAGTGTTGCATTGTTTGTTCTGTTAAGACACCTGCTTGGTCGATTGAGTCATTCATTGGGCCAAATGCCTATTTTGCTAGTTCACGTACTTGTTCTTCCGGCCACGTTATGTCGATCTCGCGATGCTCCCATCAATTTAAACCATTTGTCCCATTAGTTAAGTCACGCTTAAGATCCCACGTGCCATGCCCTTAGGCATATGTCTCGTGTGCTCGACCACCAGGGTCGTGCAAAGTGTATGGGCGTGATAATAGGCACTTGACATAATGTTGCTATTTGTTGTTTGCGGAACTAAATGCAGGAAATCCCCATATACTTGGCCTAATTAGCAAAAAACACGTGTTATTTAATTAGCAAAAAAAAACCCTCCTATGCCGGATTACATATTTGGCAAAAAAAATTAGAATTATACCCCCACCAAACAATGTAAAAACCCCATATTAAATTATCGATAATCCCATGTTATCTTTGAAAATTGACAATAATTTTCATGTTTACTTTAAAAAATTGATAATAACCTCCTTCTTGACTTATGAAAGAATTTTAATTGAGATTTTCTTTTAATAAAAAAGAACACGTGGAGGTTTTGCTAATAAAAATAACACAAAGAGTTTGCCAATAGACAAAATATAGGGGGTATATTTGCATTTGGATCGTAAGCAATAAGCATGAATAATAATTATTCCATGTTTATATTTTTTTTTGATAAGTAAAATAAATTTTTCCATGTTAATACGATAAGCTACTTTATGGTGATTATGTTAATTAAGACAAATGATTCTAACAATTTCCGCGACCCAACAATTCCAACCAATTATTCTACATAGCAATCTTCGGACAATAAATTGACAAATCTTCTGAAACGAAGGAGGAATAAATTCTAGCACAAATTTTACTGCACTACGGTTCAATTTCTATTCGTTTATAAAAGAATCTAAATCAGGATTTAGAAAAAACCCATTGTAAATTACCTCATACTAATTCATCCAAATCTTTGTCGCAATCTCAGTCACCATTTAAAGCCAAGATTATGTATTTTTTGTAGCAAACCCCACACATTAATTAAACACTTTCCTATTTCTTGTACAACACTAATATCACTTTCTACTTCCTTCCACTATATAACAGATTTGTGAAGGCAAATTGGACAGCTCCCTTTTGTTTGTTCATTTATTTATTATACGAACTTACACAAAAATACACGCAACATTACATGTGGCTTCAAACTTTATTACGTCTCTCAAATTATTGCCTCCATTCCAACAAAATAAAACAGAGAATACAACAGATCCAATAACCCTTTTGTGTGCAATTCATTTTGTGAACTTCCTAGTCAAAATTAAAGCTTGAAGCCATTGGTGTAATTCCCATGGCTTCAGCTGTCAAGATTTTTAAAATACCACCTCATTTTGCTTTTAAATTAGATAAGCCACTTCACTCTAGATACCCAATTCGTTGTTCAGTTACCCGAGATTCAATTGCTGCATTAACTTCTAATTTAAATGGGGCTGTGAAAGAGGATATTAAAAGGGCTTCAATCAATTTTAATGAAGAGAAGAAAAGGGATAAAGATTTCGAGGAGGAAAAGTTGGAGCCTTTGTGGGATGATGGATATGGGTCTCAAAGTGTAAAAGATTATCTTGATTATGCTAAAGATATTATTAAACCCGATGGCGGGCCACCCCGGTGGTTCACCCCAATATCATGTGGCCCTCATTTGAGAAATTCCCCTGTTCTTTTGTTCTTGCCTGGTAATTTGATTTGATTGATATTTAATTACAATTTTGTGAAAATTTGTTGTTAAGTTTAAGATTGGATAGTTTTGTGGATGTTTTATGTATAGATAGTGTAATTTGTTCTTGTATTACTTATAAAGGTATGAGCTTTAAGTTTAACTAATGGTGCAGGAATGGATGGTCTTGGACTTGGCCTTATTTTGCATCATAAATCTATTGGAAAGTAAGTCTTTAGGTTTTACATTGAAAATTTTATGATTTTTCCTGTGTAATGATTCTTACGAATTATTTAAAAGTATAGAAGCTTAGCTACATTAGATAGCATAATCACATAGGTGGTAGTATTATTTTTCTTGTTTATCATGTTTTATTAAAAATATTGGCATTTTTGTTTTTGTCTCAGGGTTTTTGATGTTCGGTGCATGCATATCCCTGTGCAGGATCGAACACCTTTTCAAGGTCTTAGTTTTGTTTCTTCAAAGCTTGCGATATACTGTTCTCATTTCAAACAATAACGCTATGTTTGGTTCTTGGAAGTGAGTACGATGCTAGTGGAAATGTTTTTCTTGCAGATGAAGGACATTGAGCTTCATTTTTTAGTTCATTTTCATTTTCCTGATTTATTTACTCACTGAAATTCAAGAACCAAATGTAGCCTATATGATGTGTACAAACTTGTGTTTTACGTGCATATCTGTGTCCTCGTTTCATAAGAGTGACAGTATTTTGTTTCATAAATTTCAGGTTTGGTAGAATGGGTTGAAGAAACTGTGAAGGCTGAACACTCTTCATCCCCTAATAAACCGATTTATTTAGTCGGGGATTCATTTGGTGGGTGCTTGGCACTTTCAGTGGCAGCTCGTAATCCTAAAATTGACCTTGTAGTGATATTAGCTAATCCAGGTCTACCTTAAAAAACCACAGCCAGTATTACTTATCTTTGCAATTCTAGCCCTAGGGTTTTGACCAATTACTAATTCTTGCAGCAACTTCATTTGGAAAGTCACAATTGCAACCTTTGCTCCCGTTATTGGAGGTTTTACCCAATGATCTTCATATCACAGTTCCTTATCTCCTAGGCCTTGTCATGGGTACATATTTGATTACTTTATTTCATTTATCAGAATTTCTTTTAGCTCGTTTAGTGGTAAATATTGCTAAGTCTCCAAGTAGTTCATAGAAATCTTTAAACATAGCATTTTTTTTTTCATTGACTGTTTATCATTCTAAGTTTACTTTCTAATTTTCAACATCAGGTGATCCAATGAAGATGGCTGCAGTCGATATTAATACAGTTCTGCCTCCTACACAATATTATGAACAGTTAGCTAGTAACCTTGTTTCTCTTCTACCACGTCTTTCTGTAAGGAAATTCTTTCATTTCTTACATTTTCGATATTCTTACTTTCTTAAATAGCATGTTGGTTTTCGGTTTTTCTATTCTTTAGAGCTTTTAATTCAAATCCAAATTTCGGTCTACTAATTCTTATTCAATGGAATATGGTGATAGGGATTGGCTGATATCATTCCTAAAGATACTCTGCTATGGAAATTGAAGTTACTCAAAACGGCTGCTGGTTATGCTAATTCTCGACTTCATGCCATTACTGCTGAAGTACTTGTTCTTGCTAGGTTCTTTCTCTATCTTAATTCATTCAAATGATTAAATAGGAAAGGGTAAAATAGTAAAATACCATTTGGTTTTCTAATGTGTGCAAAACTGCGATTGAAGTCTTTGGTAATAATGATTCTTATGCATCTCAGCGGCAAGGATAATATGCTTCCTAGTCGAGATGAAGCTGGGAGGCTTTCAAGGTCAATACGAAATTGCAAAATACGATACTTCAGAGACAATGGTCACACCATATTATTGGTAGGTGAGTTTTAGTTACTAACTATCCTGTTTTCTTCTATAAAAAGTGTTTTGAAAACTCAAGCCACCATTTGCTTTTGGAAACACTGACATTGACTTGTGCTAACAAAATTTACTTAGAGGAGAAAATATTATTAATTATAAATCTTATTCGTAAATATTGTGCACATACGTTATTTAATCTTATTATCCTTGTTTCAAGAAACTAATTATAAAGATTACTTGTAAAGTTTGAGATGCCTACATTGAACATTGCAGTATATATACCGCAATGTATAGTGTGGGCCCTTTCAACGGTAGAGAATTCATTTTTGCCATTTTTGTAGCTATGGAAAATTAAGTTCCTTAGTCTAAAATAAAAGGTCCCAACGTAAACAATTTTGATTTTACTTTTCTCTCATGACATTTTATTGATTCAGGAGGATGGTGTAAATTTATTGACTATTATTAAAGGTACTTGCACCTACCGTTGTTCAAGAAACCGTGATTATGTCAAGGACTTTTTGCCTCCTAGTAAGTCCGAGTTTAAGGCAGTCGAGGAAAACGGGTAATTAACTAAAATTCTTCATATCTTTAAGTTTTTCTTTAGTATACTTTATAAGGATGATGTTAGAATATAATTTGACACAGATTGTTCCGCAATTTTGTTGGTCCTGTAATATTGTCTACTAAGGAAGATGGTTCGATAGTGAGAGGCCTATCGGGTGTTCCAGACGAAGGTCCAGTTCTATTAGTCGGTTATCACATGCTAATGGGACTAGAACTTGCTCCATTAGTTGAAGAATTTTTACGGGAAAAGAAGATCATGGTTCGTGGTATTGCACATCCAACTTTGTTTTCAGATGGTGTTGATGGTGAAAATAAATTTTTTTCATATTTCGACCATATCAAGTTATATGGTGCTTTGCCTGTAAGTGCAAGTAATATTTTTAAGTTGTTCGCTACAAAATCTCATGTGCTGCTTTATCCTGGTGGTGCTCGTGAGGCTCTGCACCGTAAGGTATGTGGAAGGATCTTTCGTTTAATCTATCTCTTTTTCTTTCTTTCTTTTTTTTGACGTTCATTCTATTAATGCAAGCATGGAAGAAATGGTTCATGATATTACTAAAAAGGTAGTTTACTATTTGTTATGATCAAGAAAAGTTACCAAGATTCTGCTCAATTGAAGTTGCTAGTAAATCTAGGAAAATTGCACTTTCCTCCTTACACTTAAGAAGGTCTACACTTCACTCCCAAATTGTTTTGCATTTGCACTTGCACCTATTAAATATTTAAAGTGTTGCACAATCTTTGACCGCGTGGCGGTGGACACATATTTAATGGGATACCAACAATGATGTAACTAAAAATCTGCCAAAGATAAGGGGGCAAAAGTGCAATTTTTTTTTTCATTTGTGTAACTAACCCATTTTTTGAAGTTAATAGAGATTTTATGTTCTCCAGGGTGAAGAATATAAATTATTTTGGCCTGATCAACCGGAATTTGTCAGGATGGCTGCAAGATTTGGCGCAACAATTGTACCATTTGGAGTCATTGGTGAAGATGATATAGCAGAGGTACAGTGTTGGTCTTTTTTTCTCTTCCAATTTTCTTTAAAAAACGGCTTCATTACATGTTTAACTTAAGTTATGATTATTGTTGTCCTTATATATGTTCTTAATTTTTCTACTTGCAGTTAGCTTTAGACTATGATGACTTAATGAGAATTCCTTTTCTGAGTGACCAAATAAAAAGAGATAATAAACGATACGAGTCATTTAACGTCAGGTAAACAATCTTACATGCACAATAGTACTTATTACCGTCTTCAAGCATATTTTTCTGAGTTTGTTGTGTTGTGTATACAGGGCTGGAATGAGCGGTGAGGTTGCTAATCAAAAGTTATATATTCCGGGACTTATACCAAAGATACCTGGCCGACTTTACTACTTATTTGGGAAGCCGATTGAAACGAGGGGAAAAAAAGAAATGTTGAAAGACAAAGAGAAAGCTAGAGAAGTATACATGCAAATAAAATCTCAAGTTGAATCTAATATTTCATATTTGCTCAAGAAGAGAGAAGAAGATCCTTATAGAGGTCTAATCGATAGGACTTTATATCGAGTTTTCAACTCTCCTACGGATCAGGTTCCGACTTTTGAACCATGAAATAAGCAACATATAGATATAGCATTTCGGGTCCATTTACGGTTATGGCTTCTGCAAGCATAGTGTAGCTTGAAAAAGGTGTTGTATTGGCTTTGTATAATATGTTTGGTTTTGAGTATATTCTAGCTGTTTTTTAATTCTTTATTTAAAAGATTTACGCCAAACATGTTTTATTTTCTTTATTTAAATATTCAGTTTCCTCCAACTTTTTTAATATTGAATGAATTAGTATGAAGTGTGGGAGATGATATAGGTTTTGTTGAATCATAATTTCCAATGTTAATAGGGTCTCATGGCTTCTTGATGCAATGCTGTACGACAAGAGTCGAGAGATTTTAAGGGTTCACATAGACAGTAGTTGACTCGATTTTGTTTGGTTTAATTTTGAAAAATTAATTCGAGTAGCTTCAGCAAAATCTTTAAAACGAGATTCGGATTGAATTTGGATTGAAATCCTTTTTATCCATTCATCTGTGTCGGGGGAGACAATTAAAAAAAAATTAAAATAGGTACAAGAAAATGTTGACAAAACTCTACGGACTATAATGGCTTTTAAGTTGAGAAGTTTACTACATGAAGATAAGAGTCTAGCTAAAAATCTTAAACACGTCTACAAGAACAACAATTTTAGCCATCATAATTTATCAGGGTCGTGGTTAGGATCCGATGTCATATCCGATTCGCGCAGCTGATCCTCACCCCCTACTACCCAATCCTCATTTCTCTTCAATCGCTTCACCCCAAATGAAACCCCAAATATTTTTGGGCACATTTCATCTTCTTCCTCCACATCCGCCTTACTTCCGCCGACATCCGCCACCTCCGGCATCAAATCCAGTGACCTCGCCTCCGGTGACGCGCATTGATTTACCGCATAACTCGACATCAAATTGTATATACTGCCACACATACTCCTTAATTGATTCAGCTCTTGGCTTAATCGCGAATTCTCTCTCCTCAATCTGTCATTTTCTTCTAGAATATCCGGCGTAGATCTCAGCAATTTCGGCGGCGTCGCGGTGGCTGCCGGCGATGAGTTAGATGATAAAACCTGCTCGTCGCCGGAATTCGTCGGAGATATTAGGATGGCGGTTGACAGAGGCAAGGCCACCGTTACCGCCGGAGCATTAGCTGGAATAATCGCCGGTGAAGTACCGACGGCGGTTGCAATTTTCCGGCGCTGGATTTCTTTTAGCAGTGACTTTTGGCCTCTTCTGAAACAATCATTGGCGAATTCCCATCTATCAGGTACTACTTTACGGAACCCCTGCAAACCAGAAATTCTTCAATTTTAATATTTTCTTCAGCAAAATTGAAATAAAATTGATTTTAAAAAATCTGAAAGAAATAGACCTTTAATTTAGTCCAACTATTTTTAACTAATATTTTATGTGGCGTTAGAAAAACTTACATAGGTGTTGAGTTGACGAACAAAGCTGGAGAAATTATTGTGCTTAAAATATTTTGGCAACAAATCTCTTGCAAATTCTGCTGGCCGCCACACGATGAACGTCGTTCCGTTCTCATTCCACGAGACCATATCGTCGTTGCTTGGATCATCCACCAAATTATAAGTTTTGGTCAAAAACGGCGTCGGAATTGACCTCTGTGACTCTCCTCCGCCGCCACCGCCACTACCGCCACCCGCCGTGGAATCACCGCTCATTTCACAGTCGCACCACAAAAATGAATCCCTAGCTAAAAAATTCAAACAAAGCTGAAAATTCAAATCCTTGAAGACTTGTCACAATTTAAAATTTTAATTTAATTATTTTAGTGTTATCAATATTTCGCGAGTTATAATTAAATAGATTAAATTTGCTTATTACCTCAGAATTAGGAAACGAAAGAGATATGCTTCAGAAACTTTTCAAATTCCTTCTCCAAAGCGGAAACCCGAGCTGCAATGAAATCTGAAAAGTAGAAAAGAAAAAACACGCAGAGACGCACGCACTGATGGTGTGACAATGGGAGGGTAGTGATATGTTTCTAGAATGTTCGTTCGAAAGAATGGGAAAGAAATGGAAAATGAATATTTATTGTTATTTTAGTATTGTATAAAGAAAGAAAGAATAAAAAATTTCGGGGTTTCGAGAAATGGGACCCGCACAAAAAAAAATTGGGTCCTTTTTAAAATGAAGGTGCGAGAAGATCTCCTTTTCCTGAAGTTTCTGATTTTTTTGTTCGGTGTAGTCGGGTGTGTTGTATAAAGTTGAAGGTTGTGCATTAAGAGTATTGTACCCTGGAAGAAAAAAGATTTGACTCTAGTTTTCACGTGAAGGTCCAAAAATATGAAGCGTCCAACTAACAAAGTGGAAGAAAGAGGCTCACATAAGATTCCGTTTGGGAATATATACTTGTTTTTGGTCTTTTCGCGTACGTGTACTACAAAGGCTTATGGGAGTTTACTGGATAAGATCCACTAGGGTCCGCCGGTCAATTGAGCTTTAATTAGTTCAATTTCAGATGCATTGGAAATTTGTAATGGTTGATTTAAATGAAATATACTCCCTCCGTTTCAAAATAGATGTCTTTTCACATGTACGCACACAAATTAAGAAAATTATTGACTATAGCTGTAAGATATCCTTTTAATTAATTATTCTCCACTAATGTTTGAGAAAATTTATGAGCATAAAGGGCAAAAATGAAAAAAGAGTAATTAATGCTTTATTGAAAATCTAAAGTGACAGATAATATGACACAAGAAAAACTTTTCAAAGCAACAGATATTATGAAACGGAGGGAGTAATTCGATTTTACGGTAAACTCAAACTCGATTTATAAATTTTTTTTACTTGAAATTCACGTTCATATTGGATCATATCGCGCTTAAACTAAACTATTTCAAACTTTCTTTTACTCGCTCAATTTTATAAGTTTTATTACTAGAATTTATAAAAAGTCTTATGTATGCAGATATAGAGTGACACAATTTATTTGAAGGGGTTACTAGTTGTGAACAATTTAATTTTGGTTTAAGTTTAATGAAATGTTTATAACTAATTAAAAAAATGAAATAGAATGACACATCTTGGATCAACCCAAAGCCACAAAAAATAAGCCAAACGCTCATATTTGTCATATTTAACCACTATTTCGAAAAAAAGAAAATGCTAGTACACTAGTAAACTATGAATTTAGGGTAACTATTGTCTAAAATTAGTAAAAAAATTAAAAAATTATGAGGATAAGTAGATAAAATATAAGTTAGTGTATATGGATTTAGCCAGGGCTAGTCCTACTTGAGAGGGAGCTCTAGACACAAATTCTAAACTCAGGACCCTATAATGATAATTGTACAGATATATAAGTTAATGTAATAGGGTTTAGCCAATGCCAGTCCTACATATTATGTGAAACTAGAAAAATTCTAATTTCGGGGTCATATATTAACTAAAATAAATAAATTGTATTAATTTATTCTCCTACATTTAATAACACAACATTACCAATTAAATTTTTTCTTTTTTGATATTAATTAAATTTTAACATATGAAATTATTCAAGCGGATTGAGCCTAGTTGTTGGAGAATATATCTTACTATATAATTACTCCACTAATAAATCTTTCCTTTCATAGTTAGCTAAAGTTTAGAAATTATATAGCAGTTGTATAATATACGGTTTTAGTATATTAATTTTATTCCTTAGTTAGAAATTTTTTCAATGTATATAATACTCACCCATGGTAACTGAATGATAAGACAGACTGATATAGCCTTCATCTTCAAAGGCCAATTTTAGAAAATTCTTTTTTTTTAACTCACACTTTACTCATAAATTAATTGATCCTAAAAATAAAGTTTAACTGAAATAAGATTTAGGATGAACCATTAGACATCGGATATGCCCGACTCAATTGACATTCCTTATTCGAACAATTTCGCTTCACAAATCCAAGTCCATTCCTCTCATTTAATTGTCACTTTCAATAAAAAAATTAAAATTTATTCTCAACATTTGTACACCTCAAATAATTCATTTCAACTTATTAGTGGTCAAACATTGCAGGACTTAAAACACCATGCCCTGCTAATGAGACATGTTTTTATTAAATTATTTTATCACATACATCATTCTAATCATTCAAATTTGGATGCAGGTTACTTCACTAGCATCAAATAATAATATTTATATTCATAGCTAGACATGATGTAAATGTGTAATTTTTTGTTTGATCTTTTAATTGGAAATATGAATATATTAAGAAAAAAAAAAAACCCGGAAAATGTATTCATTCAATACAACGTCGTTTCATGTACTTTAGACGATAGTTTATAAGCGTCAATAACCAATATACAAAACTAAAAAAATCCATGTTCTTTGTTAATTAGTACCCCAATTTTATCCATCTCTACTATCATTGAGATGCTTGATTTGTCGTGTGGCGCTACATTATATTTCACCGACGCTCTCTAAGTCTATTCTCCGCTACCATGTTCATTCTTCTTCTAGACACAATGCCTTGTGAGTTTCCCTTCTTCTTAAGTCTTTAATTGGCACTTGCATATGCCTAACATTCCTCTCCATCCTCTGTTTACATTGCCGCACCACAACCAACATTTCATGCCACAATGTTGCCCTATCACACAATCATAAAAACATCCTTACCATTGCCATGCCGTTGCTACTCATTTTCTCAATAGCAGCCTCGTCTTGTAATCCCTCGGTATTGTTCTCTACAAATGGAACTCGTAAAGAGTGATATATAGTAGATCACCATAAATGCATATAAGTTCTGAAATAATTGTTGATTACGCAACAAAAGAAATTTGACTTATATTATTTCTTAATATTATTATTTATAATTTTAATACCTGCCTCAATCACTTGATTTCATTAACAAACATTAGATTTTCATTGCATTAGAACTTACACGTAAAGTCAATCCTCAAAATTTTAATATGTGAAATCTTTGCTTATATGACATACACAAATTAATGGCAAAAAAGTGAATAAACATTATTGCATGTGAAACTAAAACAAAGTCCCGAATGCATAAAATAGATTTACAGAAATAGAAGTGTAAAAAGCTTACTCAATCTTGTTTAACACATTCACGTCAATGGATCTACATAAAAAAATATTATCAATCAAAACATCTAAGAAAACTTATACTTTGTCTTTCAAAATATCATGTGGTGTCTCACATATGAAATTAAAACAAATCCAAAAATGCATATAATAGAATTAAAAAACAGAAGTATAAAAATCTTAGCCCGTCTAGTTTGTAGCATTCATGGTACCTACACAATAAAAAAAAAAGGATTTGTTATTCAAAAGACGCTCTGTTTTGCAAAAGTAACAATCAATATCATCTAAGATCAATAATCACCAAATGTGACAATTTTGATGCTTTTAGATAAAAGTGATGATTAATAGAAGAAACATTTTACAATCTTTTACCATTATGTCATTATAATAAAGAGAAACAATCATAATTACTTCATTATTTCCTCTAACTAACCATTTATTAAATCAACAAAATTATTGCTAATCTTAGAGAATATAAAGTATGAGAAAGTTGTTCTAAGCCGACTTCTAAAAGTAAACTGAAATAGAAGTATTAATTAGCAATTCATACCATTTTATTGTCCATCACAATGAACATTTTTCCAGCAACATATTTCCTTAAGAAAAACTCCAACTTTGATTTATGAAATGATAATCACAACACAAATAAAACTGCGAAAAAATTAAAACTTCAGCCCCGTCGTTGCTCCTCTCGCCGTCACGCAGAACCGATATGAGAAAGAAAATTGATGAATAAAAGTCTGACAATGTAAAACTTAACTTCTTAGTTTCTTAATAACAATTGAACATAAATTATATTATTTTACAAAATAAAAAAGGATGAAAAGGATAGTTGAGTATCAACGGGGAGGAAATTGAAAAGAGAAGAAATCTTTTGATAAAAATAGTTTGGGAGGAGAAAGGAAAATAGGCACTATGCACCTCCGAAACTTAGAATTAGCACTTTGCACCCTCGAAATATGAAAAATGCAGCACTTTGCACCCTCTTTTATTTTCAGGCAAAAACTCATGGGCAAAATCGGTAATTCAATTATAAATCTTTGGCACTTTGCACCCCCAAAACTTGAGAAATTGGCTATTTGCACTCCCGAAACAAAATTAGCACTTACCACCCTAGAATTAAGAACAAATCAGCAACTTGCACCCCCGAAACACAATAAATGGGCACTTTGCACCCCGAAACACAAAATTAACACTTAACACCCTCAAATAAAAAAAAAACTCAAACCCCTCGTTTTATCCGGCAAAATTGACCATCGGGGTGATAAAAATCTAAGGCAAAATAGGTAATTCATTTTTTCCCTTAAATTTTTTAAAGTACAATTATAAATACTAGAATACTCATTTCTTTCCCCATCTTTCTTTTCATCAATATACATATCCATAAATAACTTAATAAAGTACAAGTAAACTTCTCAAAGACCCATTGTCTACTTCAAAATATCAAATAGGAACTTGATGTTCAAAATACACACCTAGAAGTTTAAAATAAATAGATAACAAAATCTATTGTCTACTTCATGAAGTGCATTCACCAATAATGCTAAACATAGATTTTGGAGACCATGTTGCCTCATGTTGAACATAGAATATACTTGTACTTTATTTAGTTATTTATGGATATGTATATTGATGGAAAGAAAGATGGAGAGAGAAATGTGTATTCTAGTATTTATAATTGTATTTTACAAAATTTAAGGAAAAAAAAAAGAATTACCTATTTTGCCTTATATTTTTTTTCACCCCGATGGTCAACTTTGTCGGATAAAACGAGGGGTTTGAGTTTTTTATTTTATTTGAGGGTGTTAAGTGTTAATTTTGTGTTTCGGGGTGCAAAGTGCCAATTTATTGTGTTTCCGGGGTGCAAGTTGTTGATTTATTCTTAATTCGTGGGTGTTAAGTGCTAATTTTATTTCGGGGGTGCAAAGTGCCAAAGATTTATTATTGAATTATAGATTTTGCCCATGAGTTTTTGCCTTAAAATAAAAGAGGGTGCAAAGTGCTGCATTTTTCATATTTTGAGGGTGCAAAGTGCTAAATCTAAGTTTCGGGGGTGTAAAGTGTATATTTCTCATGTTTTGGGGGTGTAAAGTGCAAAATAGGCACTATGAAGTGAGGAAGTTGTTGCCGAGAAATGGAGAGTTTCAAAATTTGATTTTGATATGATTAGTAATTAGTAGTTTATTTTTTAATAATAAACAAAACTTTAAATTTAAAAAAATAGAATTGATTCAAAATTAACAATTGACAGTTGAAAGACTACCGTGAAACATATTTATGTAAGTAGATAGATAAGTAGATTTGAAAGTGCAAAGTTCAAAATTTTAATTTTAAAATGCAAAATGCTAAAAAACTGTACTTATAAGGGACAAAGTGCCACTTACCCTTCATTTCTTTTCCCTAATTCCTTTCCCTCTGAATTGAATTGAATAAAGATAAGGTTCTAAAACATTATCAATCCCAACACACACTAAAAATGCAATAGATACTTCCCTTCCTCCATAACCCTTCCCCTCCGTTTCCATGGCAACAGCTATACCACCCTACCACCACCCCTACGACACCACCCACCACCTCCTCCTCCCCTTCACCACTCCCCTCCAATTCGCCACCAAGAAAAGATTCACCATTTCTAGCAATTCAGCCAAAAGGGCCGCGCCACCACCTTCAGCCTTACCTCAAGAGCAAAACAAAAACCCATCTTTAGCCGAACAACTTAAACCCTTATCCACCACCATTCTTTCTGACAATCCAAACCCAAAAACCAATCTTTTGTCCAAACCGAAATCCACTTGGGTTAACCCCACTAGACCTAAACCCTCTGTTCTTTCTCTTCAGCGCCATAAACGCACATCTTCTTATGCATACAATCCCCAAATCAAAGACCTCAGACAATTCGCCAAAAAACTCAATGACTGTGAAGAATCTGAGTTCTTAGCTGTTGTTGATGAAATTCCACACTTACCCTCTAGAGAAAATGCGCTTTTAGTGCTAAACAACTTGAAACCATGGCAAAAGGCGCTTCTTTTCTTTAATTGGGTTAAAACCCAGAATTTTTTTCCTATGGAAACAATCTTTTACAATGTGACAATGAAGTCTTTGAGATTTGGTAGGCAGTTTCAGCATATAGAGGAGCTTGCCATTGAGATGATTGAGAAGGGTATTGAGCTAGATAACATTACTTATTCTACTATCATTACGTGTGCAAAAAGATGTAATCTTTTCGATAAGGCTGTTGAGTGGTTTGAGAGAATGTATAAGACTGGGCTTATGCCTGATGAGGTTACTTATTCTGCGGTTCTAGATGTGTATGCTAAGTTGGGTAAGGTTGAAGAAGTGATGAGTTTGTATGAGAGGGGGAGAGCAAGTGGTTGGAAACCCGACCCTATTGCTTTCGCTGTGTTGGGTAAGATGTTTGGGGAGGCAGGGGATTATGATGGCATTAGATATGTTTTACATGAAATGAAGTCTCTTGAGGTGCAACCTAATTTGGTTGTGTTCAACACATTGTTAGAAGCAATGGGTAAGGCCGGAAAACCTGGTTTAGCTAGAAGCTTGTTTGAGGAGATGGTGGATTCCGGTATTACTCCTAATGAAAAAACATTGACGGCATTGATAAAGATTTATGGTAGAGCTAGGTGGGCTAAAGATGCATTAGCCCTTTGGGAAAGGATGAAATTGAATGGATGGCCTGTGGATTTCATCTTATATAACACATTGTTAAGCATGTGTGCTGATCTTGGGTTAGTCGAGGAAGCGGAGAGATTGTTTGAAGACATGAAAGGTTCAGAGCGAAGAAAACCCGATAGTTGGAGCTATACCGCCATGCTTAACATATATGGTAGTGGGGGTAATGTAGAGAAAGCCATGGTTTTGTTTAAGGAAATGTCAAAAGTGGGCGTAGACCTAAATGTAATGGGATGCACTTGTTTGATTCAATGCTTGGGTCGAGCGAAAAAGATCGATGATTTGGTTAATGTATTTAAGACCTCAGTTGAGGGGGGTGTAAAACCAGACGATAAGCTATGTGGGTGCTTACTCTCGGTTGTGTCATATTGCGAGGGCGAGGATTCTAACAAAGTCTTAGCTTGTTTAGAACAAGCGAACCCAAAATTAGTTGCATTTGTCAACCTATTGACTAATGATGTGAGTGTTATTAACTTTGATGTTGTGAAAGAAGAGTTTAAGGGTGTTTTAACCAACACCGCGGTTGAGGCAAGAAGACCCTTTTGTAATTGTTTGATTGATATATGCCGTAATAGAAACCTACACGAGAGAGCTCACGAGCTTTTATATTTAGGAAGCGTGTATGGATTGTATCCTGGTTTGCATACAAAGACTGAAGAAGAGTGGAGGTTAAATGTTAGGTCCTTATCTGTAGGTGCAGCTCATACTGCGTTTGAAGAGTGGATGGGCACATTGGCTAAAATTGTTCAACGCCAAGAGAGTTTGCCTGCGTTGTTTTCTGCGAATACGGGAGCTGGTACACATAAATTCTCGCAAGGTTTAGGGAATTCATTTGCTTCTCATGTGGAGAAACTTAAGGTTCCTTTTAGGGAAAGTGAGGAGAAAGCGGGTTTCTTTGTTGCGACTAGAGAAGATTTGATATCGTGGGTGGAATCGAAAGCTTCTTCGGTTATGGCTGCTGTATGAGTTAAGTAACTACTATATGATTGTGATGGAGAGAATGCATAATTCAAACTTTTTATATATACCTGTAATAGTTGTAGCTTGAGCTTAAGTTTATTTGTACTTGGCAATTTTGTTTTTTTTGGAGGGCAATTGGTATTTTGAAAGTAACTCAAAGTTTATATTAGTCTGAGTGTAAGATTTGATTATGTTAGATATGATGGAATCACCAAATTGTTGAAGCAATGCATGTTCTGTAGACTAGAGTCATAATTTTGCTGTGGACTTGTTCAAAGGAAATGTATAATTCTGTCAAAGAGACCTATCTACTTACTGTCACCGTATTTGTACTATGTTTTGGTTATTTAATGTAAAATCTCCCTTCATGTAACCATGAAGGCATGAAGGGAGCATGGAAATGCAGATTGAAATGGTCTAATGGTAGTTGAGAAGATACTAGGATGGATAAAAATTAGTAGTACAACATAAAAAGAACAAGCCGTTCATCATTGTTAATATAACGAGATAATGCCAATGTACCCCTGTATAATGCATAATGTTCAATTTATTTTCCTGTGATTTGAAAAACAGCATTTTACCCTTGTAAAAAATTTAGGAGCAATTTATATCCTTCAACCGGAGAGTGTAACTTACTCGCCGAAACTGAGAGTGAGCATAAAAAGTGTTTTTGTAACATAGGGGGGTAATGTGCCATTTATCATAACACAATGGGTAAATTGCCACATTTATCATAACACAGGAGGGGTAAAGTGTCACATTTAAGAGAGGTAATTTTGTCAATTCGTTTTTTTTTTCACAGGAAAGCGGTGTGAAACTTTTATAAAATTACGAAGGGGGAGGAGGGTAAAGTGCTATTTTTTAAATCACAGAAAGATAAATTGAACATTATGCAAATTACATGGATAAATTGCCATTAACTCTTAATATAACCGTTATTCTTTGTTTTAGGTGGATGAAATAATTTAGTTTAATTTTACTGAGGATTAATTCTTGATTTTTGTCTTCAATTTTGGATAGGTGCGTGGAAGTCTAGGGATGAACACGGGCGGGTTTGGGCAGGCTTTTATATAAAACTCAACTCGATTTAACATAACCGGGTTGCTAAATTAGCAAACTGCAACGTCTTTATTATGTCTTCAAATCGTGTAATTTGGGTTGGCGGGTTAACCGGAGGATTGGCGGGTTGATAATGTTTATGAGTAACTATATAAATAGAAATGTTTTAACGAAAAAAGAAACTATATCAATAGAAATGTAAAATCAAACAAGTATTATTGCTAACATTAAGTCGATTAAAAGGAACATACAAATTTTCAACATCACACTTAAAAAAGTTAAATATTAACTATTTATTTATGCAATAATGTTTATTCTTACCAACTTATGTCTCCATGATAATAATTTAGAGATAAATTCGAGTACAAATGTGATTACCAACTTATGTACCAACATATTCATACCATAAACATTAATATAAACAAGAAACTTGAAGAAAGTTTTTTTTTCTTAGTCATTTGTTAATAAATGTTTATTAAAATATGAATAAAAATTACATCAATGATTATTAAGTGTGGGTTGCGAGTGAGTCGGTGTTTTTAACCGTCAAACTCGTCACCCGACCCATATCATGCGGATTTATATATTACCAACCTGTAATTGTTTATGTTTAAAACATAACCAACGGGTTGTGGGCGCGTTAGGTGATTTCAAACGAGTGGATCAGATGTGGTGGGTTTATGAACACCCCTAGGTGGAACGAAATAATACGGTTGTATGTTAGAATTAGCATGGTGAATTGATTCAAACTTAATTTCATAATATGTTTATGCAGATGAGGTAATTTTGAACGTAAATCTTCTCTGATTGGCAATCAATTAGTATGTGTGTCGTGCGATTAGAAAGCTAAAAAGTGTAGTTTTCAAAAAAATAAAATGATTTACCGTTACGGAAGAAATTCCGTGAAAAAAACTTATGATCATTTTACTAGAGACTGTGATATTGCACTCGAGAATTACCCTGACATTGTGGATGTTTTCACTATTTCTTACTCTACTCTTGAGATTTATCATTTTTATGAAATACTAAGCTAATATTTTATATTTTCTATAAAACAAGATTCAATTTATCTATCTTTTAAAAGGTTGGAAACAGGGCCGGTCCTGAGTTTTCGGTGGCCCTAAGCGAACATTAAAAAAGTGGCCCTCGAATTTTTATGTACTTATATTATGTTAATTATCAATACGAATTATTTAAAACAACTTATTAAAAAAAAACTATTAATTAGAAAAATAATAAACAATAATGAATTATATATAATCTCGCTTTTATAAAAAAAAAAACAACGGAAATACGAACACAGTTTTATTAACGTATTAATATAGATATAAAGAAACATATTAATATTAAAGTCACGTCACATAACTTCCATTAATGATACAAAAATATAGGTATAATTTATTTAAATTTATCGGAAATGATGATTAGATACGCAAGGTCGAACACTAAACTATTTAAATTATGAGATAATCCTATGGATCAGTTGGTCACATGGCTTACAACTCCAAATAAATTTGAAATTGCAATATAAAGATTTATTTTTGTTTGCTTTTTGATTTAGATAATATATATCTTAACTTATGGCCAACTAGTCCAAAAATGAAGATCTGCTAAATTATTTATGAATGTATTGGATCTGATTTTCAAAATTTAAGCAATGTTTTTGGGCTTTCCATATTAAAATATGGGCTCCTCAAAACAAATAACAAAAATAAAAAGTAAAAGCACAAGACAAGAAAGGTTTCGAACCTAGAACCTTTGTGATGAAATGCAAACACTCTACCACTTCAACTGTATCACATGTTAATAAAATATACATTTACATTTACATTTCTATTTATATATATATATATATGCATGTATATATGTATTTTTTTTTTTCGAAGGCCCTCGCGAGTAAGTGGCCCTAGGCGGCCGCCTATGCGGCCTACCCTCAGGGCCGGCCCTGGTTGGAAACGTATCATCAAGTCACATTTTCTTATGTTTTTATTAATATTCAACTTTGAGAAATGCCAATGAGGCAATAGTCAATTGGGAAAGCCGATGCCTCAAAACCTAGTCGTATTGCATTGAGTTCAATTCTCATTAGTTGAATTTTCTTTAATTTATTATTAGTGTTGTTAGTTATTCTTTATAATACTTGAATTGATTATGATGTAATAATAACGTATTAATGGATATATTTTGATGTAACGATGTATTTACTATTTAAGAAAATAAAAATTGAGAAATTTGTCATACAATGATTATCGGGTTATTTTAAAAAAAACTCCCCTGTACATGTTTTAATTGCAAATACACCCTTGAGTCATATTAACTAGCATTTATCTCCCAATTTTAAAATAAATGTAGCAATGAGATCCCTTTACGCGGTAAAAATCTTGAACACGCAATGATTTACTTTTTCTATCGAAATGACTTCTAAGTGTTCATATTAATATATAATAATTTGAATATAATCACGCGCCTTTTAGATAAAAAAATATATTTTATTGAATAATTTAAACAACAAAAAATACATTATTATTTATTGTTTTCATTAAAATATGATGTTGAGGTTGTGCCATCAAATGTGTCAGCCCGAAAAGATATAGATAAAAACGCCAAAGAGTTATAGTTGTGGCACAAAAAATGCAATAATCCACACACTACAAGAAAATTGAGCTTAAGTGACAAAAAATTAAGTGATAATGTGGAAGTTGTCACCCTTTGTATGCATTTAGTGATAAAAATATTAATTTTGTCATAATAATAATGATGACAAGTGCAATAGTGACAATATATGTTTTTAAGTTGTCACTAATAGCTATTAATGACAAATATATGGTGACTTAAGTTGTCACTATTGATCATTAGCGACACCCTTTTAGTGATAACCTAGTGACAATAAATATTGTCACTATGGTTTAGTGACAACTTTTTGGTTGTCACTTTTGGGTTATCGCTAAGTGTCAATAGTGACAACTTTTTTACAATTCTTGTCACTAGTATGTTTATGAAAACCATTTTAGTGACAATATTTGAGTTGTTGTCACTTAATATATATAAGAAGTGACAACTTTAACATTATCACATAAAATTTTATCACTAAAATTTAATTTTTTTGTAGTGACATTATTTGGGATCATTTAAAAATTAGGTTTGAAATAAATTGACTCAATGAATTTAGGTCAATCTACAAATTTTAAAAACTAATTTACAAGATATTTACAAAAAAGACTCAAAACCACACCTTTTGGTTTTTTTGGTCAAGCTACAATCGAGGAGCCCCTTTTATAACATAGTTGGGAGAGCATAATGATACTACTATTATATTTTACTTATTTATTGTTCTTACAAGTAAAAATTTAACTCTATTAATTTACGTTATATAATTATATCCACAATACTTGTAGTATTTATTTATTTTTATTTTTTCTTAAGAAGAATTTTAGAATTAGTTGTAATAATTCAAAAACATATTACGATTGAATTTTAAAAAGTAATTAAATTGATTTGTCATTTTATATATCCTTAACAAATATGTTGAAGATAAACCATGTAAATACATATAAAATACTTTAAATATTAAAAGTAATAAAATAAATTTTAACAATGATTTTTTTTTTTAAAAGCAGTGCCCCAAGTCAAAATTTCGCCAAGGACTTCCTAACATGTCCGACCGGCCAGTCTGGAAGTAGTTTTTTGGGGATCCTAAGAGCAAAACAAGAATTCAGTTTTGCTTGTAGGATTAAGAAAGATATTAGATACTTGTTAGTGTAACAAACAAAAATAATTTCACGAATATTAACACCATCACAAGCTCTTATTAAGAAATTGCTTAAAGTTTCCCAATTCATGAGTCTTATAATATAGGAGTATAACTTTTTCTGTTTCTTCAACTAGTCTATTCAGGTGGTACTCATTCACCGATGACATAAGAGCATTATGGCATACCTTTATTACTCCACACCACAAGAAGATCATCACTTTTGTCTTCTGTATGTGAAAGAAACCTACAAAAATTACAGGGCCGACGGAGAGAAGCATTTGAGGGGAAGTGAACCAACATTGAACCACATCAAAACTAAATGAACTATAACATGATAATCTATCTCAATATTGCTGCCAGTTCATAGAGTCAACATCATATTAGCGGCAAATTTAAGTTCCGATGAGGTAGTTGAACCAGGAGTGCAACGTTTAGCAGTGGCTGGGTCCCACTCCGAATCAAAGGCATATTCCAGGCGTCGTTCCAGAGCTTGTCCAGTAACTGATGTGGAAAGCAAGCAGCATCCTTTCTCACTCATCAAGTTTGTGCTGTCAGCATCTTTAGTGCTAGAAGGACATGAGGTCATACGCATAGGATTACTGAGACAACTAGAGTAACTTGCATTCTCAGATTCTTCAAAAGTTTTCTTTCTTATGATTGAAGGAGTGTTTCTGTAACTAATGGCTGAGTTCTTCAGCATAGGTTCGGGACTACTATCTCTACTGATAGATAATGACAAGTTACTGGGGCTGGAATGGAAAAGCTGATGGCTAGCATGCTCACTGTCTTTGTCTACGTTCGAACTTGTGCCGTCAGAATTTGGAAATGGAATATTTTGGTAGAGTCTGCTTCTTTTTGCAGCTTTTTGACTTTCACCAATACATCCAGATACAGACAAGCGTAAAACGGTATCAACAGGTGAGGAATTAGAACGGTCATCGGTTACAGATGGGCCAGGCCTAGGCCTTTTAGGCGTCTCGAACATTCTTGCAGTTGCAGTTGGTTGAATAAGATTGAAACCAATGTTATCCGTTTTAGTTTGACAGGATGCATCCATGGTATTATCCAATAAATTGGTTTGAAGGGGGTTCAGTGATCTGGATTGATTTGCACTGCCTGTGCTTGGTTTACCAGATATTTGACTTGAAAGACCAGCTAATCGATACAATTGATCTTCATTTGGGTGCTTTATCAAGTTTGTTATTCCCTCTGAAGAATTATGAATTCCAAGCAAAGCATGTTTCTTCTCTGAGCCATTCCCGGAATTTCCAAGGGCCAAAATTGTTGAACCGGCATCTTCACTGTTCTGCTTCTGCAAAACCCTTTCCTGGACAAAGTTTCTAGGTTCACCAAGATTATCAGACATTCTGGAATAACTTTTGGATAGCAGTTTTTCTTCATCATCGGAGATATGCAGAGATGAACTTCCTTGCAAATTCAAATCTGGCCTCTTCTTCAGTGAAGAATTCCAGTGATTTTTAATAGCATTGTCAGTCCTGCCAATGGCAATTATTGATAAATGAACCATGAGAATAAACTAAAACAATCAACACATAATAGCAGAGTAGATGATGAGAAGGCCAATTATTGATAAATGAACCATGAGAATAAACTAAAACAATCAACACATAATAGCAGAGTAGATGATGAGAAGGCCAATTATTGATAAATGAACCATGAGAATAAACTAAAACAATCAACACATAATAGCAGAGTAGATGATGAGAAGGCCAATTATTGATAAATGAACCATGAGAACAAACTAAAACAATCAACACATAATAGCAGAGTAGATGATGAGAAGGCCTTAATATAGTTGAGACAACTAACAATATGAAAGAGGAAAAAAGTAAAATGACAAGGAACTGGAGTCAGGTTTAATATTTTAATTTGTGAAAAGAAAAATTAAAATCAACTAAACCAGGGCAAATAAAATATTGGTCAAAGCCAATATTCAATAAACAAGAATAATATGATACTTTGGAAAGATGAGATTCAGAAAATCCTGCCCATTCAAAATTTCCATCACTATCCTAATCTAAAAAGGATAACCTTTAAATTTATTTTAAGGAACAACAAAATGCCATCTTCTCCTTGCTTAAAAACCAAATAAGGAGGAGAAGAAGCAAAAACGGAAGGTCTGACCATAATGTAACTATATAAACTTGAAACATGCATGAGAAATTCAAGAATCACTTTTTTCATATGGAAATGAAAACTAGAATAGATACCTTCCAGGTAGAAATTTTGCAATTTCGGCCCATTTATTACCATGTACTTGGTGGCAATGTGCTAGAATTGATTCCTCCTCTTCAGTCCATGCATCTTTCTTAATTGTTGGATCAAGATGATTATACCACCTGTACATCATGTGCAACAGAATTGATAGAAGTTTAGAGTTTGCTAATATCTTATAGATTATTTGAATGATACATGCAGCCAATGATAACGAGATCAAAACACAGTCTGACTTTCAAAATGATAATTTTATATACAGATCAATCAAAAAAGGAAAACTTCTATTGAGATCTCAACTTCAACTTTTCTTATTAGAGAGTATTGTTATATTCTAACTACAATAGATTTGGAGAACATATCTCAAAAAATGATAAATGTATTTATCAACTAAACAAACAAATGGAAAACCTAATGTTTGCTAGCAGGTTTTGAGGAGAAGAGAGAAAGCTGATTATATAAAACTTTAGATAGCCTGCTTAAATATATTCCCGAACATTTTAAGCTTATGACTAATTGATGACGTTTAAAAGCACATATATCACCCTACCTCTGCTATCATTGATGCCATTGCGACCTTGCATTCTCTGGATAAGTATCTAAAAGACATACTAGGAGGCTAAATGTTTATATTTTTAGGTAACCGCTCAACTTACTAAATAATAAAATTTCTAAATTTTGTCCTGAAAGAAAATAAAGATAAAGCATTCACATCTCTCACCTTTCCCGGCACTGCTTGCCAATTCGACCTGGTAAAAACCTTGCAATTGCTGACCATTTCCTACTGCCATACCTCCCAACTAACTCTAGAATACGATCATCCTCCTGAGAAAAAAGACGCAATGATTAAATAATTTTAATGATCACTGGCATTTCACAGTTTACTTAGTAACATTTTTTCATTGTTACTCAGCAACCAAATAATCCACAAGAGAATTGTTTACCTCCTTCTTCCAAGGGCCTTTGATGAGCTCTGGGTTAAGAACCTTTTGCCAACGATGTAAGCATTGAACGTCTGTCCTTCCAGAGATGAATTCAGCTGGACCAAGAAAAACCTTAATCAGTAAACAAACAAGTTGAAGACTTGGTGAAATAACTGAAGGACACAATATCATAAATAGAACTCTCCACGTGAAATCCATGATAGGACAGACATGACAACACCCATCTAACATGAGCAGCCAGTGAGCCACCTGCTTAAAAACTTCTGTTACAGATTTTCATTCTTTTTTCCCAATGGCCATTAAAATACTACAAGTAATTCACCTATAAACCTTAAAATGTCTCAACAGATTAAAAAATTTAAAACTATGGCCCCGGTTTGAAACCATAGCAGAACCGTCAGCGAAGGAAAACAGTTATGTTCACTAATATCTACTGCAAAAAACCTATATTCACGAAAGAAATTTATTGGAGCCATCAAAGAAATACAGACGTGTTTAATAAATTTTACTGCTGCATATGCAAAAGGAAGACACTAACATGATAATGCATACTCACCTATTTTTTTCCAATTTCTCCCGTTAAACCTTTGTACTGCTTCGGCCAGTAGCTTATCCTGTCAAAAAAGTGAAACCCTTCAAATTTTAGACAAAAATCAAGAGCAAACTCTGTAGTTGCTGACAGCAAATTTAAAATTTTATCAGACAAGTTTTCAATTTTTTGTTGTTATGTGTTCCTTTGGATGTTTGCATTAGAATTTAGAAGTTTACGCATTTCGCAGTATATATATAATTTCCAGCCTTAATAATGATTCGAAATTCAGAAGTATAACTCAAAAAATGTTAAATAAGATTTTGTATCGCAGTGGAGAAAACCCAAGCATTAATTATGCCTTAATCAAGATCAATGTTCTATTATGAATCACAGCACAAAAAAATTGTTTTAAGGAAAAACCAATAGTAAGAAATCTAACCCGGAACTGTCTAAATGTTTAATTATCTGGAAGATTTTATAACAATTCGATTCCATAATCACAAGACATTGAGTCAAAGTCTAAGCATAATCTAGACACAGACCTCTTCCTCTGTCCAGCCTGCTTGTGAGGAGCGTCTCGTCGAACCAGAACTTCTTCGACCACTGAGATTATGTGAAACAGAAATTAAAAGAAAACCAAAGTATTAGACACAAGAAGATAAACATATAAATTTGTGGCACTTTGAAGTTTTTCTCATTCTCTAAAATCAATATTACCTCCTACAGGGATTAATACAATTACAGAGCATTATTCAGACAATTCGAATTTTGTTTGAAAGAGGCGATAACATAGACTACATTGCTCTTATGTCGTGTCTTGTCAATCAACAATATAGAAACAAAAAGAGATATCAACTGCTACATCACTATGAATTACTTTAATCTTTTAAATACTTCAACCGAATGTAATGATGGAAAAGATTCAGATATTGCAGAAAATACCTAAATTTGATCCAGCAACAAAATATATTTCATAATTAAGAATATCTTTAAGTTCAACTTTAAGCTCCTATATCCTTAATACCACAAATAGGATTAAAAGGAAGGACAGGCACATACACAGAGTCAGAGGAAGATCTTGGAGTGACAGTATCACAACTGCTCTCAGAAACTGAAGAAAATCTGACTTCTTTAGTTGACTCTGGTGTACACAATTCCTCCTTGACTTGAAACATTACTTCTTCTCCTTATACACTTACAAATCTACAAGTAAAGAAAATTGATGATAAGATATTTTTCAACAATGCAGAATTCACTCATAAACATAATTCAGACGATCAAAGTAAATAAAAAGGATGCAAATTTACAACACAACATACTCATAAACTATCAGAAGGAAGTCAGGAAAATGTTATAGAAGTTTTTTTTCCCATTTTCTCATCCATGTTACTTAAAGTTGAACCATATAACAATGCCTACGAATTCATACACATATGCATAAGGCAAATCAAATTTATGCAGTACAAACAAAACTTACACAAAAATTGTAAATCCAAAGCAGAAAGCAAATTAATAATATCAATTAAATCTCAAATTTGTCAATTTTTTTTTCTGACCCCTGCCCCTGCCTCCAAAGACTCACCATTACGTAAAAACGTCAAAAGAAAAATAAAATCCTATAATACACAACAGAATCTTCACATAATCAGATTCTCAAAATCCACATCCTCCAATTCACAAAATTGAAGCTGAATTCAGTAAATCAATTGAAACTAACACCGAAAACACTGAGAAAAGTTAAAAAGAAAACCTAAATAAGAGCGTTAATCTTCGCCAGTCCGATCCATTACTTCAATTTCTCACAATTAATTCAATATAAGTCAAAATAGCCGAAACATACAGAAAAATTTTAAAAAAAATCGCAGCTATACATACACGAACATGTATCTATAGAGAGCGAAATAGAAACAGAGATGTGAAAATAAGCAATCAGAGTGTATGCAGTTAGGGCTTTAATGAAAGGGGTGACGAGGAGAGTGAAGGGATAGTTATAAAGAGTGAGATACCAAATAGCGGGAAACGAAAGATTGAATAGACAGCTAAGTGAGAGAGAGTCGTACAAGGAGTGGGAAACGTTCTGTAACGTATCTGTTTTAGATATTTTTATTTAATTTTATTCTAATTGGAGATAGTATTATATAAGTAAGGAAAGTTAATTAATTTCGACTTCATTTGGTAACCAAAATTATGGAAATTAAATTATTACGTTTATATTAAGGAAGGTATAATATTATTGTAATCTTATATTTTGGAATTTTGGAATCTGAATACAGTCATAAAATCTGTGCTTATCGATTTGCAAAATTAGATGACGTTTCTTGAAAACTAAACAAAATGTATAAAATTTGAGAAATTAATTTAACTAAGGGTCTTTCTAGAAAAACTGTCTTACATAATGTACAATACTTTACTAATTAGAAAAGTTTCTCCTAAAAACAATGATAATCTTTGAAGCTGGAGTTGGAAAGAACTAACGGATAATCGCCCAATTTTTTTCCGATTAATTTTCCCTCTTATTAATATCAATTTGCTATTATTGGGACTAGACACATATCTTATTTTATGCCATTTGTTATTAATGCGACTAAATTTGTAACTTGTACTTTTTCATGGTTGTTGAGCTACTTTAACGATTGTGAGTTATCTGCTTATATATTTTGGATTGAGCTCCACGCGATGACATTTCAATAAAAAGTCTCGTTGATACCAAATTGATTTATCTTCGTGCATGCAATCTCAACTATTTATATTAATATTTTATTTCATAGCTAATGTGACAAAGTGGGAAATGAAACTAAGGGGTTATCATGTATATTAGGTAACGTTGCATCGTGTGTTTATTAGAATGGGGATTTACATTGCATGTGATTTTGATGGAATCAACCATGAGCGTTAATTTTAGGCAACATGCTACTGAATACATTGACCATGCACTCCTACACAGAAGTATCAATGCATTTTGACTCCCTATCAAAGTTCCCCCCGCCCTCTTCCCCAAAGTTTCAAGTTCATGGCAAGCATGTGGGCTCGGTTGGTGGTAGAACCGTCTGTATTCAAAATCTTTTATTGCCCGCTCTCCCTTCTTCTCTAGCTAAGGGTCCATATCGACTATGAAATACACTAACACTTGAGTCTCTATTATAGTAAAAGGTTGGTGGTCGATTAAGAACTGGCTCAACTCAACCATCCACTTGACTATTCTTTTTGAGACATTTGCTCTCTGTGACCTAATTTAAGGCTTGGTCTATTAAGACTACTAAATGCGTCAGAAAAGAATATTATAGCTTTCCATTTCTATGTGGACCTATAAGGCCATCTCCAGTGACTCCAGACTCCCCTTCCCTCAGACTCCTATTTTTATAGTCATCTTCAGTGATTCAATTTTCCCATTCTATTTAATTCTAATTCTCATACTTCCCCACTCTCACTTAATAAAATGATAATAATAATAACAAATAATAATAATAATAAAATAAAAATTAATAATTAAGTCAATAGTAAATTAAACATTGGCATTAATAATAAGTAATTTAACATTGGCATTAATAATAAAAAGCATTTAATATAATCAATAATTAATAATTCATATAATTAATAAAAAAGCTCATTTCGCCATCGTAAAGCAACCCGGCAGGGGATGGGATAATAAGGATCTAGGGAACATTATGTTGACATGTATCATCCTTCACAATATGATTGTGGAGGACGAACGAGATGAATACGCCGATGATACGACGATGATAGTGATCCCACAATATCTCGTAGGGCCCGAGCCACCATTTATATCCAAGAACAAGTCTCATATCCCTAGAAGAATATATGTTCCGTCGTCATCAGATACGATCAGTAGAAGTCAATCGCCAACTTCAAGCCGACTTAATCGAACATGCGTGGTTAACACACGGTCCAAATGGTGGTCATATGTAATAATTCCAATATATATTTGATAGGGTTATGTCGTTTCTAATTTAATTTATCGTATTTAAATTATGTAACCAGTATTCTATTTTAATCCACTAGTCGTATTTAATTTTCATAATTTTTTTTTTACAATGTGATTAAATTTCAAATAATAAATTAAATTAATGTTGAGTTTATTACATAAAGTTATAATATTACAAGTAATAAAATAAATTAATGTTAACTTTATTACCATTTATTCCACAAAATTCTAATTCTCATATATTTCCACTATTTTTTCATAAAATTAATGATAATAGAGCTAAATAATAATAATAATTAATAAACATTGTACATAAAATTACAATATTACAAGTTATAAAAGTACAAATTATACAATTAATAAAATTAAACTAATGTTAAGATTTTAAAAAAATACATTTTTAACTATAATTAATTTAAATAAAAAAACAAACAAAAATAAAAAAATAAGTACCACAATGGGGCGGGGCGCTTGCCCAACCCCATTCAAAGGTGTGTGGGGCGGTGGTTTCAACCACCGCCAACCACCGCCCCACACCTTTGGGAGGTGGTTATCCACCTCCCACACACTCCCCTCTCTCCCTCCCCCCTCCTCACCAAAGTTCATTTTTTCTCCCCTCCCCTACTGACTCCCCATCCCCCCGGAGCATTGGAGATGCTCTAAAGTTTCTATTTTTGTGGGTTTTGGCAATGATAGGATCTGTTGACACCATAATTTATTGAATAGTTAAGAAAGACCTGTTTGTTTGACGGGAATGTAATCTGGTTCTGAGTATTTGATTTCTAGTAATCTGATTTGAGAGAATTGCAATTGTGGTACCAAACTATATATCGATTATCACTTGTGGTACCATAAAAATCGAGGCCGACAAATCAATCACTTTTGGTACCACCGTTATAAATGGACGTTAACTGATGATGTGGCAGTTATGTCTTATTACAAAATTGATACTATTACTTATATTGACTGACAATAATACCACTAACATTTCAGGTTGTCAAAATAACCCCACATTTTCAAATTTACTGATAATTTTAGTCCACATTGTTGCCAAATTTCAAAATTGACTCGAATAAGACACGTGCGAACCAATTTAGAGATTCTACTTATTATATTTACATATTTATTTAACTTATTTAGTTTTATAAATAATATCAACAAACCAAATAATAATTTAATATAAATTCGACAAAATATTAATTAAATCTAAAATTTATATAATAATATTAGTATATTTAATATTTATTAAAAAATAAAGTTATATTTTATTAATAAAATAATTATAATTTAAAAAAAAAAAAAAACCAACCATCCCTACCCCTCTCCCCCCCAACCCAACCCCGCGTAAAACCACCACCACCCCCCACCCCATCCCAGGCCGCCGGTGGTCTGGGATCTGCAACAGAGCATTGAGTGAGCTCGCGGGTTGATATCCACGCGAACTAAAACAAAGGATCCTCACAAGATTTGTTAATCACGTATTTTAGGGAATAAGGACTTTATCTAAGGAAGAGTTACCATGTACACAAGACATAAATCCCCAGAGTCAAGGAATATCTCAGCCATCGTAGATCTCTTATAACCGGTATAAATACACCTCAAATATGATCATTCTAACCCTAATACACAATCATGCAACATCCTTCTCTGCAATTCACTTTGTTTAAGTTTTTGGCACCTTGCTGGAGAAGGTTCAATCGGCAACCCTCCACCCTGCGTGTACCTTTGTTTTGTAGGTACTTGGAAGCTCAAGATTTTCTGGACTATGGAGCAGGAGATATCGGATCCAAGAATCAGGTATGTACCCTACATCATATATTAATTAATAATTTATATTATATCATATACTAAAATTAATATATAGTAAAAATTAAACAACATAAACGAAATAAATGTTGTGTGCTAATAGTTATAAGTAAGAAAACACTTCGAAAAAAAAAAAAAAAATTAAGCGTACAATTTGAAAATGAATGTGCAATGAAGCATAAACTTTGGATTTGGCCTGTGAATATGGCGTATAAATTATATGCATAATTTCAAATCAATTCACATTAAACAATATTTTATATTGTTTCAATAGATTCAACTAGTAGGTAAATGAACGTGATAATTTAATATGTGATTTAAGTAGTTGAAGAAGGAAAAAAACGCAAGAAACAAGAAAACAATGGATGTGGGAGAATTCATCAAAAAAATAAAAGGCTATACATAGGGAGAAGAAGAAAACTATTATAAGAAAGAATATATGGGTAACAATGTCTCTTTTATTTTTAGTATCAAATCCCTCAAGAATTGAATCATAATACCATAGAAAAGTTGAGTTTCACATTCCAATATTTTGATGGCAAGATTCCTAGTTTTTAGGAATATATTTCATTTTCCAAAATTCAAAACATCTACCCAAACAATATTATTTGATTTCAAGGAATTAGATTGTCAAATAAAATGACATTCCCGAGTAAACAAACGAATCCTAAGTGTAAGAGAAACCATAAACTCTTCCCGGCTCGATTCATTGCCTAGACCAACTAGGCAAAGACTTAGGGTCCCCAATTTAAAGGGCCCCAAATTTTGAATCCCAATTTTTATACTTTTTTTAAATTTAAAACATTTTAATTTTTTTTTATCTCAATACACACATACATTTTATATTTTATATATGATGTAGCATAAGCCAATACCTCGGTCGAACCAACCACATCTGATGTAGCACTAAAATTTGGGTCACATCCGACCTTCCGGGTTGACTCGAGGATTTACTGTTGGGATTCGGTAAGATAAACAGCCCTTCAGGCAGCGAAAAACAAAAATTTTAAGGACCTCTTACGGAATCTTGCCAGGATACTAAACTTGTTGTATATATATGAATATTAAAACGACAAGAATAATTAGATCCAAATTATACCTGTCTCCTAGCAAATCCAAGTAACTAGCAAAGTCATTGCGTTTTCTCCCTCGGTAGAATCGATCCAAGCCTTGTTGTAGCGCCCCACGAGTTGCGCCTCTACGAGTTGATACACCACAATATCACGAAATATAATATATCCTAATCGGCTAGAACATAGGATATATTAAGATCTAGGATTAGAGAACAAGATTGGAACGAAAACGAAATCGAAAAATTCTTCCAAAAGGAAGAAGGGGTTCGGCCGATTTCACTAGGAAGAGAGGGAGAGAGTTTTTCTTGACTTGGCTTTTTGGCTCTTGATTAGTGTGTCTGAGATATGACATCAAGTCTCCTATTTATAGGAATCTTATAATCCTAATCCTCCTAGGATTAGGACTCCTAAGTCTTCTAACTCTCCTACATGGGTCATGGCCCTTTTAATTGGAAGACCAAGTCTTCTAATTAATTCATGGCCCATACTTGATTTAATTAATTGGGTCTTTATTTAATTTATCAATTAAATGGCCCAATTAATTTATTTCTCTCTCATTTAATTAAATTAGACTCTAAGTCTATTTAATTAAATATTCTCATAATTAATTAAATCCAATTTAATTAATTAACTCACAAATTAAATTCCAATTTAATTTCCAGTCCAGATCCAATGCCAATTGGATCACTTTCGCTCCAATTGGGTCGACCCAGTCACCCCAATTGACCCAGTCGATTTAGTTGACTTAGTTGTTCTCCATTTCCTCGCTTTCGCTTCATGTGTATTGTGTATGCCCCCGTAGGTTCACCACATAATTGGTCGTGGGTTATAATTAAATATTCATTTAATTACTCGAGTATTAAATACTCTTAATCAATCGAACACTCTGTCGACTGATCATTCCAAAATTAGCACCCCTGCTAATTTGGGAATTCTCCCACACTCCACGGTCGATGTCTGGCCACAAGCCCATGGAGCCCAATCACTAGTGAATTAATTCAGTGAACCTTTTAATCATTTACAATTTCCATATACGCTATAATCTCTCCATCGATCGATCTCCCAGTCAAGACTTAAAGGCATGGATTTTTCATCGGTTCCCTTTTTTAATTCGTTTTGACCTTATGCATTCTGATCTCGAAATAATTCTCTTTGACTTAATCTTTATGAGCTACTTTCATAAAGCCGTCAGATACCTTGGCCAAGGATTTTACTAGAATTAATTTCTCACAGAAATCCATAGGAGAATTTCCCAACCTATCAAGTCGGGTCAATGGATCCTTTGTTGATGATATGAACCTGCATACGAGTCCCTCTATACCCAACGTGAATCCACAGAGACTTTCAGGTAATCTCCAGTCGGTCGGAACTCACATCTAAGTATAGACGTTCTCGCACCAGATAAACCCTATCACCTCAAGTATTTAGGGATCATTCCTCGTATACTATTGTAAATTGGAATAACTTCAACTCCGATATGCGACTACCGCTTCCATGGTGAGTTATTTCCTAATTGGGGTATTCAGTGCACTTGCCATCCCAGCAAGTCACCCACTTATGTGTATCGACTATCCCAGTCACGCTCGTGGACCCCAGCGTCCTCCAGTTCATCGGAGTATACACATTAGTGAGAGTCTAACCGAATCCAACGATGTCCCATCTCGATTGGATTCTACGACTCTTGAATATGTTTTAGATCACGACCTTGGAGATCAGTCCACGGGTTGTCCCATAGCCCTGTGATCTAAGGACTTATATCCTTATGCGTAGATAATTATTACATAAGATAAAGTTGACCATATAATAAAATGCATTTATTAATCTAAATTGAATAGTTCCTTTATTTATTACAATAAATGACAGCCATACAGTTGGCATACTATTTCTATCATTTACATGTGGAACGACCCTAAAAGTTTAACTCGCGGATCTCGACAGCCTAGCGATCTGCAAATACTCCGTATCACATAATCAACATAAATATGGAACAAACATGCTTTCTTAGCTAGAATTCTATCAGTATGAGAATACTGAAATAAACAATGTAACAACTACCAAACAAGCATATATTTTCATAAAAACAGGGGATCTTCATTATCTCTACTGCACCAAAGAAGGTAATCTCCATATAGTGTACATAACTCTCACGTTATTGCTGCTAAATTATCTTAACTTTCAGTAACTGTTTAATGACTTAAGCATCATAGGAGGCTCCGCTGGCACCCTACCGGCGCGCTTAGTCTTTATTTTGCAGGATTCAGACGTACATGTATCCATCTTATGGAAGCGGAGCATACCAAATTGGGAAATCCGGTATACACATTGCTTCAATACACAAATATTTATGTATTTATCCATTAAGACGAATTTGTAGATCTCGTTTGTACTATAGTTACATGATTATTAAAAATCTATTTACCCATTATTACTATTAACGTGAACTCATTATAATATTTACAATACATGTAACAACTATTTATGCTAAAATAAGCTCTTCGAAACTATAAGAAAATTCATAAATAACTATGTCACAAGAAATATTAAGTGAATTGATTATCCTATGTTGTTAAAGCGAAACATACCAAATTGGGAAATCCGGTATACACCTTGCTTCGTCTGTGGGAACGAGAGTTCTCAAAACCCATGAATCTCACATTGGTGAAATTACAAGATCTTAACAGATACAAAAAATCTAATATCTATGACCGCTTACTGCAATTGGTAGAAATAATTGCAAAATCCGCCAACATTTTGGAACTCGACATCAGACCAGTTTCATCATCGGTGACTTGAAAATTCTACGCAATCGTTGCAAGGTAAACAATGGATGTGCAATTGAAATCTACGCCTACTGGACCCCACCACTTTGACAAAATAATTGTGTTCCGCACCGCACAATTGAGATTTGAGAGCAAGTAAAGCAACGGAAATTATTTCAACCATAACAATTGACAAAATATCTCACCATGTTGATCGGTCACCGGTAGACATTAAACTTGCCAGGACTTGCTCATCCTGCCAAAGCTTTACAACCTTTGGAGTGTGGTGGCGGCACCTAGAACTTACGTTAGTAGCCTCGCTTCACTCGTCATCTTAATATTGACTAAGTCTGAGCTCATCGACTTACGCCAATAGGCTCGCTTCGCTCGTCATCTTAATATTGGTTAAGTTTGAGTTCTTGACTTATGCCAATAGACTCGCTTCGTTCGTCAGCATAATATTGGCTAAGTCTGAGCTCTCGACTTATGCCAATAGGGTCGCTACGTTCCTCAACCTAATATTGGCTAAGTCTGAGCTCTCGACTTACGCCAGTAGGCTCGCTTCGCTCGTTAGCTTAATATTGACTAAGTCTGAGCTCATCGACTTACGCCAATAGGCTCGCTACGTTCCTCAACCTAATATTGGCTAAGTTTGAGCTCTCGACTTACGCCAGTAGGCTCGCTTTGCTTGTCAGCTTAATATTGACTAAGTCTGAGCTCATCGACTTACACCAATAGGCTCGCTTCGCTCGTCAACTTAATATTGGCTAAGTTTGAGCTCTTGACTTACTTCAGTACGCTCGCTTCGCTCGTCAGTTTAATATTGGCTAACTATGAGCTCTCGACTTACTCCAGTAGGCTCGCTTTGCTCGTCATCATAATGTTGGCAAAGTCTGAGCTCATCGACTTACGCTAATAGGCTGGCTTCGCTCGTCAACTTAATATTGGCTATGTCTGAGCTCGTCGACTTACGCCAATATGATCGCTTCGCTTGTTTATTTAATATTGGCTAAGTTTGAGCTCTCGACTACGCAATAGGCCTTACTCACTCTACATCCAGAAACTTTGACCGCTCACGATTCGGTTTGAGAACCAGAGCCCAAGAAGGTCTCGCTCGCAAGGACCAATACGTCCACATCAGACTAAACATCAATATGGAGATCACACACCTCTTCATTTAGCTAACGCCTCCTCAATGAATCAAGTCTCCACATCGAGATCAACACATTACGATGCCAATATGTGAGTAAGCCCAGACCCACACATGTGCGCTCCTCGACTTTTAATCAAAGGCTTGAGCTCGCTACGCTTCTAAAGCCCAAAATTGATTAAGTCTGAGCTACACGACTTCAACTAAAGGCTTGAGCTCACTACGCTCATAAAACCTAAAATTGGTTAAGTCCAAGCTCATCGAATTACAAAAGGTTTAAGCTCACATCACTCATAGAACCTAAAATTGATCAAGTTATAGCTCAGGCAAAACCCGGAGACGTACGAAAGCTCGCCAATCAAAGAATTTCCAAACAATGAACTGTGTAATCTTTGAAACTCGGTCCAAGTTTGCAAAACTTAGGGGGAGTTATGATGTAGCATAAGTCAATACCTAGGTCGAACCAACCGCATCTGATGTAGCAGTAAAATATTGGTCACATCCGACCCTCTGGGTTGACCCAATGATTTACATATGGAACGACCCTAAAAGTTTAACTCGCTG
Source organism: Penstemon newberryi var. newberryi (assembly GCA_030819805.1). Classification (NCBI taxonomy): domain Eukaryota; kingdom Viridiplantae; phylum Streptophyta; class Magnoliopsida; order Lamiales; family Plantaginaceae; genus Penstemon; species Penstemon newberryi. The sequence continues at coordinate 19,504,637 of JAUALY010000007.1, forward strand.
ATCTCGATAGCCTAGCGATCTGCAAAGATTACATAATCAACATAAATATGGAACAAACATGCTTCATTAGCTAGAATACTATCACTCTTGGAATACTGAGATTAACAAGGTAACAACTAGTAAACATGTATATTTTTTCCCTAAAAACAGGGGATCTTCATTATCTCTACTGTAGATATATACATACCCTCAAATGTACACACCAAATAAGGTAATCTCCATATATTTTACATAACTCTCACGTTATTTCTGCAAAATTATCTTAAGTTCCGGTAACTGTTTACTGACTTAAGCATCAGATGAGGCTCCATCGGCAAACCACCAACGCATAGTCTTTATTTTACAGGACTCCAGTCCATCTTATGAAAGCAGAGCATACCAGATTGTGAAATTCGGTATACACCTTGCTTCAATACATAAATACTTATTTCTTTATCCATTAAGATGAAATTGTAGATCTCGTTTGTACTATAGTTACATGATTATTAAAAATCTATTTATACATTATATCTATTAACATGAACCCATCATAATATTTACAATACATGTAACAACTGTTTATGCTAAAATAAGTTCTTCGAAACTATAAAAAAATTCATAAATGACAATGTCACAAGAAATATTAAGTGAATTGACTATTCTATTTAACAAAAAAAAAATGATGCAAAGACCACCATTATGGACCTGTTTGTTTGGCGTTTGGAAAAGTAGTTTGGGAGAGTATGTGAAATAATCTTGATTTGCGTAATGTTGTTTGTTTGGGTTTTGAGAGAGTGGTTTGAGAAATAAAGTAGGTGTAGGTTTTTTTGGAAGAGTTGGGTTGCAGGTGTAAGATGTGTAAGACTTTATGTCAAATCATGTTTGTTATGTGAGATAAATTGTGTAAGAGATAGGCTACTTTATGTCAAATCAAAGTAGAGTTTGTATATGTTTTGTTTAGAGATAAGAAAATTGTTGTTTGTTTGACTTTTGATAGAGTAGTTTGAGAAAATTAATGGATGAAAATTTTATTTCGGAAAATAGAAAACATGTTTGTTTGACATTTTTCAAACACGAAAAAATTCTGGGAAACGCCAAACAAACATGCCCGTAACTTTTAATATACAGGGCCCCAAATTTGGTCTAGGATCCCATAAAAGATTGGGCCGGTCTTGAACTCTTCATTTATCTTGTGAATACATCAATATGTTTTTACAAAAATTTAAACCTAAAAAAAAGATAAGTAAAGATTTACTAATGAGGGGTCGTAGCCTAGTGGTAATCATCGACAGAGTTGATATGATCAAACGTCTTGGGTTCAACTCACACTAATGTGAATTTTCCTCTATTTTAATACCAAATTTTTGGTACATTTATACATTTCATAACATACCTTTCAAAATGACATATTTGATATAAAAAATTGACCAACCCTTTTCAATTTAGGTCTGGTCATTAAATCATGGATGACAAAGGACACATGCCGCACACGTGTCCGTTAACTCGCATAAAAAAAAGAAAAGATAAAATTAGGAAAATGCATTTTTTATACCATACATTTACCTACTTTAGACATTTTGTACCAAACTTTTAAAAAAGACACATTTAATACCAAAATTGAAGGACTTTTTTCACATCTCCTTTCTCCGTCAATTTTGAAACATAATTTTATGCATACCAAAAATCACTATCTACCTGCTAAAGAAGACACATTTACTAGTAATTTTTTATATGCTTAAAATTATGCTCCAAATTTTTTTCCGTAGCATGCTTATGTGCCCTATATAATATCGAAAATTATTATGACATGATTCCTTGTAGATTATGAGATATGATTTAATTTTGATTAATATCCCGAAACTTTGTTAATTTTCTGCGGATTATTTACTGCGCTTCATGAACTGAAACTTGTACCCTTATAAAACTCCTCGTCAAGAGCTTTCCAGCCATATAAATAATACAAAACTTTCCCTAAAAAATTGACGGAGAAAGGAAATGTGAAAAAAATCCTTCAATTTTGGTATTTAATGTGTTTTTTTTGTAAGTTTGGTACAAATGTCTGAAGTAAGTAAATATTTGGTATAAAAAATATATTTCCCTCATTTTTTTTTTGTTTTTTTGTTTTTTTCCTGTGAGTTAAAGAACACGTGCGAGGCACGTGCATTTTTCCATTCAGGATTTAACGGTCAAACTTAAATTAAAAAAAATTGATCAATTTTGATATCAAATATGTTATTTTGAAATATGTGGTATGAAATGTATAAATGTAGAAAAAATTTGATATGAAATTCCCTTTAAAAAAAAAAATCAATAACTAATAGTGGTGGAGACGACAAGCATATCTTAAGATCCTTGAAAGCCTCGATCCTTGAAAGCCTCGCACTCTTTGCCCCACACGCACTCTTCGTGTTTAAAATTGAAAACGTGGAAGATAAAGTTTAGCAGAAAATAATTTAATTCTGTAATTTCTAGTATGTTTCAATAATGTACAGTGAGTCTATGTTACATATATATACCAACAGGTAATTGGTCCAGTGGAAGGGACTAGTCACTACAAAGTAGCGGACTTAGGTTCGAATCCTTGTTGGGAGAGGTACCCACCTAATGTGCCCAACCCGCCTCGAAAGGGATTAAATCCTTGGGAAACAAAAAAAAAAAAAAAAATATATATATATATATATATATATATCAATCTATATTAATGAGGAATTGACACGTACACCAAATCCAAATATTCCCTTCGTCTTTGTGTATGGTGGTTTTGCTGATGGTGTGAGTATAATAATGTCTTTAACACTTCACCCCACTCGAAGTTTGTCTTACAGGTATAGATATGTTCGGAACAGAAATGTGTGAACCTAAATTTTCGGAAAAAAAAGTATTTTACATCCCTGAATTTTTACTGATTTGTGGAATTAGGACATTTAATTTTTCAGCGAGTTAAATACATTCTATAACTTTTTTATATCCGTAATTTTAGTCCATATTTCGCAGTAAACTGTTGCGCTTTTCAATTATTGCCAACTGGGACTGCTACATGTCAATTTTTCCCTCCAATTTTATCTGACGTGGCATGGCAATGTGAAAAAAATTGCCGCATGACAGTCACTTTAGCAAAATCCTCAAATTAATCTCCTAGTTCGCAATAATTGAAAAGCGCAACAATTTCCGACGAACTGTGGACTAAAATTACGGCCAAGCGCAAAAAAGTTACAGGACTAAATTTACGAATATAAGAAAGTAGTAGGATGTATTTAATTCGTTGAAAAATTAATTTTCTTGATTCCACTAACAAGTAAAAATTAAGGAACCTAAATTGTTTTTTTCCCCTAAATTTTCCATCCGCATCAATATATCATATGTCTATGAAAAACATGCAACGATAGTCAATCGACCTCATATTCCGAGGAGAAGAAAGTGGCAAGAAGAAAATACAACCCTACTTGAATAAAATTTATTTTAGTTTCCAAAAAAGCTAAGGGCCTGTTTGTTTGACGTTTCTTAAAAAACTTTCGTGTTTGGAAAATGTCAAACAAACATATTTTCTATTTTTTGAAATAATTTTTTTATATCTCAATTTTCTCAAACTATTCTTTCAAAAGCCAAACAAACCACAATTTTCTTATCTCTAAAAAAAAACTATACAAACTCTACTCTGATTTGACTTAAATTAACATATATCTTACATAATTTAATTCACATAACAAACATGATTTGACATAAAGTCTTACACATATTACACTTACAACATAACTCTTCTAAAAAAACCTACACCTACTTTAATTCTCAAACCACTCTCTCAAAACCCAAACAAACAATATTACATAAATCGAGATTATGTCACAAATCTCCACTGCTCTCCTAAACTACTTTCCCAAACACCAAAGAAACAAGCCATAAATCTTCATTTCGTTTTTCAACGTGGAACAATTCAAAATTGTTTAGTTCATAACTAATCTTTAATTATAATATTAAAATATTTTTTCTTGATTTCACACCATGAATTCCTGGTTTGACACTAATACTTTAACATGACATTGCACATGGTATCACAGCAAAAGGGAAAACAAACGGTTTAATATTTTCCTCTCATAAAGTTATAATATAGAAACATTTTTTTATTCTGTTGCTAACATATGCCATATTCGATAGGCCCCGGCGGCTAAAATAATAATAATAATAATAATAATTCCCCTTACAGGATTAAGGGGACAGCTGGTTATACATACCAACTAGTCAATGGTTTGACTCTAATTATGTATCACTCGTTGTGATTATTGACTATATATTAATAAAATAGTAGTAAATAACTAAATATAGGAGATAAGATTTTTCTGAACCAAGAACCTGTTTGGTGCTTTTCGGAGTTAGGTACACGAATAAAATTCGCAACTTTTGGTTATGAAGCAGACAATTTTCAATTTTGGGCTGCTGCATGCTGCATTAATCATATATCTTTCTTTACTGAAAAATTTGTAAAAATCGCTTAATTTATATTCCGGTTCGATTGAAGTACGTTAAAGTTCAATTTATTCATAAATGAACCAGTTCTAAAGCAATTTCAAACTCAGTGAAAAAAAATAAACTAATGCTCAACGATTTTTTTTTAAAATCTCTTTCGAGGCGCATTGTGCATGGAAGCACTTTCAACTAGGGATGTAAACGAGCCGAGTAGTATCGAACGTCACGCTGTTCAAGCTTGGTTTGAATTTTGTCGAGCTTGAAATTTTATGTTTGAGTTTAGTTTGGTTTCTTAACGAACCGTGCTCAAACGAGCTTTTATCGAATGAGCTCGAGCCGAGTATCGAGTAGCTTGGTATTTTACATGTGTTTTTTCAATTTTAAGCTTATCGAGTCGAGCTCGAGCCGAGCTTCAAAAGTTATCGAACGAGAAATCTTGTTCAAGCTTGTTTGATTTGTTTGACGAACCGAGCTCAAACGAGCTTTTATCGAAGGAGCTCGAACCGAGTATCGAGTAGCTTGATTTGATTTTCAGCCCTACTTCCAATTGGGATTCGAACTTGAATTTACTACTTTGTAATGACTATTGACTAGTCCCTTTTAATAGATCAATCACTCGTTGGTAGTTGAACAATGATTTATTTAACCTTATTCACCTAATTTACACACCTAGTTAAGAGATATTTAATTCAAAGAAATTGGACATAACTCAGGAGGTTCGAGAATAGAGGGAGGCTATGAAATTCCTTTTAAAAAAGAAGAATGTAGAATGTCATTTATTTTATTATATAAAATAAATTTAACATTACAAATATAACATGAGGTAAAATGTCAAATACTTCATATGTCCTTTTGTTTTTTCTTCTGCTTCTTTTTTAGAATGTTTTAAAACAACGTTCTCTTTCCTAAATGCAAGAAATAATAATTGTTACTAATTAATTTACTAATATTAAATGCAAGAAATACTTTAAAATATTATCTTTTCAACTTTTACATTAAACCCTCGCCAAAACATAAGTGAAAAAAAGAAATAGTTACTTAGATAACAAAAGGGTAAATAAAGTGATTAAATAAACACGATATTTTAGTCTTAATAATCACATCACATATCGCACAATTTTTTTTTGTTTTGTTTTGTTTTTAATAATCATCTCGTATATAACAGAATAAAGTAGTAATTAAGTAACCATTTTGCATGCAGTGATTTCATCTGCATTCCTGAAGTCGGTAACCAAGTATCATATTCAAATACGCAATAAAATAAAGAGAAACACCGTCGCAAAAAAATGGATAAAGTAGAAAACAACCATCCTTATTAAAAAATTAGCACTGTTGGACTGTCCCCACATCTTGACTCTTTCCACTTAAAAAGTAGGTAAAATTAAAGATAACTTCCTAAAATAATCAATATTTTTGGGTTTTCATCTCACATCTCAAATTATATTACCTCATCGAATTTTATCCCATAATTTAATATTTTTTGGGAATATCGTCCCATTGTTAATTATGAGACGATAATTGCTCATGTGTTTGTTAAATTGTCACATGGTTGCGTATATGCCATGACACGACAAATTTTAGCATAAATAATTATACAATATTATAGAATTCGTCTCAAACAAATTACAAGATTAAACCGTCAATTCTATTAAATAAGAAATTTAATATTGGGACTAAATTCGTGCAAAATGGTAAATTACGGGATGAAATTCGGCGAATTGATATTGTTTGAAAAGAAAAACCAAAATTAGTAATTAGTTTGGGACAATATTCCCAAAAAATATTAAATTACGGGACAAAATTCGGTGAGGTGATATAGTTCAGGACAATATTCTCAAAAAATATTAAATTACCGGATAAAATTCGATGAGTTGATATAATTCAAAAAATCTAAAATTACTAATTAATTTGGGACTTTTTTGCAATTTTGCCTAAAAAATACTAAAAATAATCCAAAACAGTCACACCAAATTAAAAAACAAAAAACAAAAATCAATATAAAATTCAACTACGTAACCTCTTTCCTCTCTCCCTGAATCTATAAGTATAAACACCCAATTAATCAATCGATCAATATATCACACACAATTCATTCCCCACTCTCTAAAATAAACAAAATGAATTTTCACCTCTTTGTCCTCTTAATTTCCCTTTTCTCCTTCCAAACCCATGCCATATTCTTCAGCATCCGGAACAACTGCCCTTACACCGTCTGGGCAGCCGCCCTCCCCGGCGGAGGCCGCCGCCTCGACCGCGGCCAAACCTGGACCACAACCTTACCCCCCAACCGCCACCTCGCCAAAATCTGGGGCCGTACCAACTGCACCTTCGACAATTCGGGTCGGGGCAGCTGCTTGACCGGAGACTGCAACGGGAGGCTCCAGTGCACTACCTACGGGTCCCCGCCCCACACTTTAGCCGAATACGGGCTCAACACTTTTTCACACCAAGACTATTACGACGTATCCGTTCTCGAAGGATTCAACGTGCCGATGGAGTTCACCCCGATCACAAACGGGTGTACCCGACCCGTCCGATGTGCTGCGGATATTACGGGTCAGTGCCCGAGTCAGCTGAGGACGCCTGGGGGTTGTCATAATCCTTGTACTGTGTACAAAACGACGGAGTATTGTTGCCATTCGGGGCCGTGTAGGCCGACGAATTTGTCGAGGTTTTTTAAGGCGAGGTGTCGGGATGCTTTTACTTTTCCGGAAGATGACCCGACTAGTACTTTTACTTGCCCCGCGGGTACTAATTTCCGGGTTGTGTTCTGCCCGTAAATGGTTCTATTCTAGCTGTATTTTTGTTATCATGAAATTTGCTTGGCCTTAAATTTTTAAATAAGTAATTGGACATCACATATAGTGATGTTACTACTTTGTGTTTTGTTTGTGGTATATCATATATGCCTATTTTGAATTTTTGAATATATATAGACTGAGGTTTTTTTTTCTTATTTTGGGTTTTTTTTTACTTTGTTTATGTTTTCTTAACAAGACTTATGCAAAAAAATGATTTTAGGAAATGTTTAGGTTATTTTCTTTTCTAATTATGAACTAGTAAAACTATACTGTTTTGAATTATTTAATTGACATCAAACCAAAATTTCCCCACCATATATGGGTGTTGATGTATACGAAGCAATTTTATTTCATATATAGAACATTTGAGGCATCACAAAGTTTAAGGATTTGAAGTATTTTTTGAGATGATATTGATTTTTATACATTTAAAAAATTGTTTATTTGAATTTTGTATGCACTAATTTCAAGAAATTCCAAGAAGTAACAATTCTTAGAATATTAAGATGTAATTTGTTTGAGTTTTTGAGAAATACAAACACTCTCCTAGAAACCCCAAAAGAAAAAAAAATGCGATTTTTTTAGTTTTTGAAGATTCTACACGTGTTCCAAAGACATTGAGAATTAGTTTGATCACTTATTCAAGAAAGAGGCTTTTAATTATACAATGAACTTGGACAAAGCTGATTGATTGACTAATCAAATACGGAACATGATTTTCTTTGGCAATATCTCTGAAAATAGAGAAAACCCATTTGAAAAAAGTCAAGGTTAACTGGCGTACACGAGTTGGACCTTCTGGTGAAATATTTCTTGGGCTTATTCTTAAGATCTTGAGACATTCGGGCCGGGCCTATCATTGCATTTCCTGGGCTTCTTCACTTGAAAGTTGAAACCTATGGGGCTCTGATTTATTCCTTGGGCCTTTATGAATAAAAATTTCAGTTCCAATTGGTCTTTGATTAGATGATCAAATAAAACTTTATCCTTAAAATAATAATAACTCCAAGCTGACCAATTAAACACATATTGGTGGATAATCATAACTCAAATATAATGGTTAATTATTGCAATCAAAATTCAATTTCACTCGTTAACTGATAGTGTTTTTTTCCCCGTCTTCTTTCTTTTGAAAAGTTAACGAGAAACTTCCATTAAAGTTGTCGGGCCCGTCATTACAAAATTGCTCGCTTCAAGTTGCAAAATCCAAGGATCAAACTCTTGTATAACGAATGCGCCACCCTGTTGCTTTCTCTAGGTACGTGAACCGTGTGGGACAATTAAAATAAAGTGACCAAATTCTTTGGGCCTGTTTGTTTGGCGTTTCTCAGATTTTTTTCGTGTTTGGAAAATGCCAAACAAACATGTTTTCTATTTTCCGAAATAAATTTTTCATCCATTAATTTTCTAAAACTACTCTCTCAAAAGCCAAACAAACAACAATTTTCTTATCTCTAAACAAAACCTATACAAACTCTACTTTGATTTGACATAAAGTGACATACCTCTTACACAATTTATCTCATATTACAAACATGATTTGACATAAAGTCTTACACATCTTACACCTACAACCCAACTCTTCCAAAAAAACCTACACCTATTTTATTTCTCAAACCACTCTCTCAAAACCCAAACAAACAACATTACGCAAATCGAGATTATTTCACAAACCTCCACTACTCTCCCAAACTACTTTCCCAAACGCCAAACAAACAGGCCCTTTATGTTTTGCGCAATGTTCCCCAGTCGACAAGCGATTGTGACATCTTCAATAGTGTTTGTCAAATTACTACAATCGCCTTCAAGAATCACCTCAAACCATCGATTTTCGATTGCTAAATCTGTATCTCTCTTTACGGCACATGCTTATGCAGTTCCACCTAAATCAACATCCACCATTGCTTCCAATATCCACATATCTTGCCATTTGACTCTTGCGTCCACACTTTCTTTTTCATTTGTATGATAACACATATTATATATTTGAAAAAATAAATATTTTTATTAGAGAGAATTTCACTTTTGATACCATAATTATACTTACTTTAGGGATTTGGTACCACAATTATTTCTATCGACACATTTGGTACCATAATTCAATTCCACTTTACAGATTTGATACTTCCGTCAAATTAATGACGGAATTGACACGTGATTCTCACGTGCTCGTTAAATCTCATTAAATCTGAATTGAGAGAATTTCACTTTTGGCACCACAAGTAACCCTACTTTAAGGTTAAGGTACCATAACTTTAAAAACATACACATTTGGTACCACATATTAACTGTCCTCGACACATTTGGTACTTCCATCAATTTTTGGACCGAAAATACAATTTCGGATGGAAAGTTAATGAAAAATTTGCATAATTAGTCCTATAGTTATAGATTACTGCCAAAGTTTGTCCCACATATTTTCTGGCAGATAAATTTACCCCAAAGTTCACAAGTTTTACAAATTTTATATATTATTATTATTAAATTTCTTAATCTAATTAGATTATATATATAATATATATAAACTATATAATATTTTATATAAAATCTGATAAATATAAATTAAATTTATTAGAATTTTTAATTTCGAAAAATAATCTTTCAAACTAATTAGATTTTACATATAATATATATAAATTAAATAATATTTTAATCTGAAAAATAAATATACTTATTAAATTTAAAATTTAAAAAAAAATATTTTAGACTAAATTAGGGTTTTTTTAATTATACTAAATTTATTAATTAAAATTATTATTATTTATATAATTTTAAAAAGATTTTTTTTCCAGCTTTTATAATAAATACTATTTAATTTGTATATATTATTATCTAATTAGTTTAAAAGATTTTTTTTCAATTTAAAAAAATTAATAAGTTTAATTGATATTTATTTTTCAAATTTTATATAAAATATTATTTATTTTTATATTTGTTATATGTAAAATATAATTAGTTTAAAAAAAAACTATTGATATTTTTTTTTTGGATTTTATATAAAATATTATTTAGTTTATATATATTATATATAAAATCTAATTAGTGTAAGAGATTTAATAATTATAGTATATAAAATTTATAACTAGGATTTATAATTAATTATATTTGCAATTGGGATTGAAATGCTTCAAACTTGTGAATTGTGGTATAAATTTGTCGGCCATAAAATATGTGAGGCAAAGTTTGTCAACAATCTATAACTATAGGACCAATTCTGTAAATTTTTCCTCAATTTTCAGTCTAAAATTGAATTTTCCGTACCAAATTTGACGGAAGTACCAAATGTGTTGAGAGCAGTTAACATGTGGTACCAAATGTGTATGTTTTTAAAGTTATGGTACCGTAACCTTAAAGTAGGATTACTTGTGGTACCAAAAGTGAAATTCTCTCGAATTGAATTTGGGGGGCGACTCAATATATAACGAGATTTAACGAGCACGTGCGAATCACGTGTCAATTCCGTCATTAATTTGACGAAAGTATCAAATCTGTAAAGTGAAATTGAAATATGGTACCAAATGTGTCGACATAAATAATTGTGGTATCAAATCCCTAAAGTAAGTATAATTATGGTATCAAAAGTGAAATTCTCTCATTTTTATTATATTAATGACATCATATATGCCAAATTTAATTATTATATATATCGGCTCAATGGATAATTGGACCTATCCAGCTAATTCAACTAATAACCAGGTCCATTAAGATTATGGGCTATATGTTCAATTCAATTTAGTAAACCCTGATTTTTTTTCTTGGGAAACACTGGATAAATCCAAAGAACTCAACTGGATGAATAGATGGAATCTAAAGTTAATTACCAAGATATTTTAGAGAGTGAAATACAAAAACAGCCTTGTGTATTTTTTTATTATCAAAAAATTATTCCTAAGTCGATATGACAATTATACCCCATCAAAGAATACAATATCACCCCTCTTAACTTAAACAATTAACAAAAACCTCCCTATGATTAAAATTTCACACAAAAATTTAAAAAATTAAACACTCTAAGAAAAACCAAAATTTACATTGAACATGCCAAAGACATACATTGAGCTAGCTGGCATTGAGGTACGTACGTTTTACCTTGTTCACATGCATTCGAATCCGATCATGTGATTTTCTTAATTTCCTCAGTAACTCGTCATACCCACTTTGGGTGTGGAGCTATTTGGCTGTGAAGAGATAAATAACAGTGAGAATTAATAAATATTAATTAAGATTGGATCATCTTGAGGTCAAAAGTGCTAAACAGATACTATTACATGGAATAGAAAATGTGTAATATATTTTAAAGTAGGAATTAAAAGTGCAATACTTTTATAAAGTACGGGATCAAAGGTGCTGATGCACCAACTGTGAGGTTGAAAATGCAATTTTTTCTTGTTTAAATCAATGTATGATTGTGGGATGTCATTAAATTTCTCTAATCATATATGTAGGAAATAAGATATTTACTTTTGAAGGTCTAAAGCATGCGTCGGGGAACTATGTTGTGATAGTGGATGCCGATTTATCGCACCATGTAAGTTTGCTCCATCAAATGCAAAGAAGTTAGAATTTATTCTTAGCATGTAACAATTCTTTCCCATCCTATTTGACCTGCAAAATACCTGGCAAGCTTCATCAAGCGAGCTTACTCTAGCTCTCTATATCTTCGTAATATTTATATGTACGAGGTGAAAAATCTTATCAACAAACAGATAGAGACGGCTGTAAGCGAAGTTACTGGAACTCAATATGTTAATTAAAAGTGGGGTTCATGGGTTGAATTTGATGTGTAAATTGACGAGTAGGAGCAAATGTCATTGCACGAAGTCCTCTTGGAGTGGTGTATCAGGCTTAAGTGGATCATACCATTATTTTCACGATTTCCCAATAGCAATTTAGTCCTTCCACTCATAACTCACCTGTAAGTTTGATGTCGCTTTTTTGTTAAGAAGGCTTCAAAAAAATCTGTGATAGAATTTGTTATGAACTCGTGTGTGAGCTAGGAGTATGTTTTTCATATGGAGATATGATTGTAATGTGCCACTACAAGAAAATTGAGCTTAAGTGACAAAAAATTAAGTGATAATGTGAAAGTTGCCACTCTTTGTATGCATTTAGTGATAAAAATATTAATGTTGTCATAATAATAATGGTGACAAGTGCAATAGAGACAAAATATGTTTTTAAGTTGTCACTAATAGCTATTAATGACAAATATATGGTGACTTAAGTTGTCACTGTTGACAATTAGCGACACCCTTTTAGTGACAACCTAGTGACAATAAATATTGTCACTATAGTTTAGTGACAACTTTTTGGTTGTCACTTTTGGGGTATCGCTAAATGTCAATAGTGACAACTATTTTACAATTCTTGTCACTAGTATGTTTATGAAAACCATTTTAGTGACAATATTTGAGTTCTTGTCACTTAATATATATAAGAAGTGACAACTTTAACATTGTCACATAAAATTTTATCACTAAAATTTACTTTTCTTGTAGTGTGCTCAAAAAAGGGTTACCACGTTGAAGGTATTCATTCTTCCATTTTATTTTACATTTACTTTCATTTCACCTCTTGGATTTATAAATTTTGAAAAGCTATAGAGCTTATTTTGTTTTTCAGATTGATGTAATTGTTCAATGTCTAAAATTTAGTTTTCATGTTTAGACTGGTTTCTGATTCTCAGTTTCATCTTTTGTAGGTGCCGGTCACATTTGTATATATAGTGGAAATTGTAGATTACTTGAAGGGACTCTTATACATCATGATTACAACTTGAAATGGCTTTGAAATGCTTCATCAATCATTATTATACTTACTGTTTTTAGATTTTCAGAGAGCTGATGAAAACTTATATCAATTTGGACAGAAAGGAACCTGAATTGTGTACATTAAGTAAATGGAGCAGCTTATATTTCATAAGTTTGAAGTCGAGGTGCACCGACTCATGAGCTTTAAATCAGAACATGAGGCAGACATTTCATAATTTTGTCGGGCCCGTCATTACAAAATTGCTCGCCTCAAGTTGCAAAATCGAAGGATCAAACTCTTGTATAACGAATGCGCCACCATGTTGCTTTCTCTAGGTATGTGAACCGTGTGGGACAATTACAATAAAGTCGACAAGCGATTGTGACATAGCTTCAATAGTGTCTGTCAAATTACTACAATCGCCTTCAAGAATCACCTCAAACCATCGATTTTCGATTGCTAAATCTATATCTCTCTTTGCGGCTCATGCTTATGCAATTCCACCTAAATCAACATCCACCATTGCTTCCAATATCCACATATCTTGCCATTTGAGACTAGCTCTTGCGTCCACACTTTCTTTTTCATTTGTATGATAACACATATTATATATTTAAAAAAATAAATATTTTTATTATATTAATGACATCATATATGCCAAATTTAATTATTATATATATCGGCTCAATGGATAATTGGACCTATCGAACTAATTCAACTAATAACTAGGTCCATTAAGATTATGGGCTATATGTTCAATTCAATTTAGTAAACCCTGAATTTTTTTTCTTGGGAAACACTGGATAAATCCAAAGAACTCAACTGGATGAATAGATGGAATCTAAAGTTAATTACCAATATATTTTAGAGAGTGAAATACAACACACCCTTGTGTATTTTTTTTATTATAAAAAAATCCTTCCTAAGTCGATATGACAATTATACTTACTGTCTTTAGATTTTCAGAGAGCTGATGAACTTATATCAATTTAATTTGGACAGAAAGGACCCTGAATTGTCTTTAGTTTCATCTAATTTTTTGACTGATTTTATTCTTGGGTTTTCCAGTGCAGCGGGGTTGCGCATCGGCCTCCGATTGCTCGACGAGTAGTATGGTTAAAAGAGGGGTGGGTAATGCCTCGTATATGTTCATCTTCTCTTCACTGCACCCAAAAGTACTACTACAATTGGTGTTACTTATATGTTGAGATGCATGCATTTTTACACTTCACGAATATATTGTGCATGCCTCACGTAGTGCCTAAGCTGCAAGACCTTGGTTCAACTCAGAGATGATAACTGGATTTTGGTATCTGCTATGAATGATTTGGTGTTCTTTTTTGTTTTATTTCGTATTTTTATGAGGTAGTTATATGTTGGTGCAACCTAAAATGATTTCACTTTTCTTTTTGCACTTTCGCCGTTTCATGATTTAATGTTCAAGTTTTGTTGTCGTCCCAGTTTGCCCATGAACGTCGGGTCTCACTTCTTCTAGCTGCAATGAGTAATTGTGTAGTGAGTGTTCTGATTCATTCTTCTTGTTTAGGAATAATAAATTATTTTGTTATTTATATAAATATATTGTTGCTTCACTTCTGAATTTTGCTGTTGAATTCAAGGTTTGCGGTGCTGGATTTCACGCGATTCTCATTGTTTGTTATGTTTCCCCTCATTTTTCGGGTTATTTTCTGTGTGGAGATAAGAGTAACTTCAAGTTTCTTTTAATTATTTAGTATTGACTTCAATATAATTTCTTGTGGAGTTGAAAGAAACTTGAAATTAAGAGAAGGCATCAATTAGAGACGGGAGCTATATTTTGGAAAATCCAGTCTATGCAACTGTTACGTTCAGCCGGGACAGGGAAGATTCATGGAAGGATGCACAATTTGTTGTCGGAACGGTATGAACCTTTACACATGTTTATAAAGTTTATTCTTTACTTTGATGCGAAACGAGACAAGAGTTCTAATATTTTTAACGATGCATTAATTCTAGGGGTCATCTAAATCTGGATATGTTGGAGAAGCTTACGTTGATTTATCGAGTTATGTGTTTGTCTTCTCTTCCCCTCAAGAATTCAAAACAGAAGCTCTATTTACCGGTGATTTGTATTCATGATAATGGATTCCTCATTTCGATTAATGTGTCTTAATAGGTATCGAGTCAGAAGATACACGAGTCCACTGATCAAATGTGCTAATGTGTTGTATAAAATAGTGTTTTATTTAATTTTACGTTCATGGATTAAACTGATGAATGTGTATATGTTGCCCTTAACAGAGAGGTTGAGGAAAGTGAGAATGCCAAAGTGATTCCGAAAGATATCAGTTCAATTAATTTATGTTGAAGTAATAACACACATTAGTTGCACAAAACTGACATGTATATAACTTGAGATGTTTTATAAGGTGGTGGTTTCAAGAGTTCATAGAGGACGAGAAAGAATTGATCATGTACTACTACCTTAATGCATGTTGAAGAGCAAAGGAAATAGGAAGAATATATAACTTGAGATGTTTTATAAGGACATATCAAGCAAACAAAGGAATAGGAATTCACAAGGAGAACTGAATGAAGATAGCTATTGCTGCTGATGTAAAAGTAAACGCAGGAAATTGGTTAGGAAGAATATAAATTAATACTAGATTTACAGGAAATTGCCAATAATACTCATAATATTCTTCTTGTCTTTATTGTTATCAATTGTATTTCAATATTCTTAGGATTTTTTTTCTTTTTGTTCTTTCATGTAGGTGTTGCTGTGTGCTTAATCAACTGATGCAGAGTCACAAATATGGTGAGCATCATTTGAGTAGCTGGGGTGGTTCAATTTTATCATAGTCTTATGAGATGATCTTCTAGATATTAGATTAAATAAATCCAAACGTTGGTTGACCCAACAAATGTAAGCTCAAAAAACAAGTTATTCTTTAAATGCAACCCCATAACAATAACTAATAAGTCCAAAATATCCAATAGCAAAAACACGTACACATTAAATTGCAGACAAATTAATACATAATCTATACTAATTATTATTACTATTAATCATTTATTTTATTATAATATTAAAAGTGTGAATAATTTATTCTTTTTTCCTTTTCTGTGAAGACAAAAATGCCATTTTTTCCATCAAAATGGTAAAGATAGTTAGACATGGATTTTTTCATCAAATTGATAGGAAAATATTTTCTAGGCTACAAGAAAGTGAAGGAAAATTTATAACTTTCTTTTCTGTTAATAGAAGAGGTGAGGAAACTATCTGAATTTATTTATTTCTATAATGTATTTCTAGAAATATGGAGATCTTTTCAAATCTGAAAATATAAAAATTAAGTAAAAATATGAAAATTGCAAGTTACTATAAGGTACTATAGTAGCAACGTGAGTGTATCAGTTTTATTTGATTAGCCCTATTGTTCCTTCAATTTTCATGTATATGTTGAATAAAACCATTCCAATTTTCCTTCCCAAAAGTTTTTAATTTTCACAGTTTTAATAATACTTGCACTTGGCTCTCAATCAACTTATAAAATAAGTTTAAAAGGGCATAAAAGTCATTTTGATGCATTAGTAACTTTTTTCGATTTTGTACATCTATATTATTTATTTATATTATATAAATTACATATAAAAATACGAGTTACTCAAGATATAATTTCTTGACTTTTTGTGTGTAGAATAATATTAAGGTACTTAAATTCTACTATAATACTTAATTTAAATGGCAAAATCGGATAAATTTGAAGAAGCATACTTCTACCCAAACACTAATATATGAAGAAGTATACTCCAACATAAACAACTATTTGCCCACAGAAACTGGACACATTTAACATTGATCTTGATTTAACATTTTTCATAATATACAATTATGTTGAATAATATCACTATCAAATGTAATCGTAACAAACTAACACAACAAACTTATTAAAGAGATGCATTAATTGAAAATGTTGTTATTATTAATTATTATTAGACAATATAATTATCTTTAAAGTTTTACACGTCATTAAAATATTAATATTAAGAAGTTTGTTAAACAATATTACATTGGAATTATTGCATTTTTTGTACCACAATTTAAGCTCGGGGCTGACACATTTGGTGCCACACCTTCAACTTCAGTGACAATTTTGATCCAAATTGAGGTCAAATTTCAAAATTAGCCCGAAATCGCCCGTGTGCGGGCCATGTGACATGTAAATTGGCAATATTGACCAAATCAAAGGGAAACTTTGAGTTTTTCTACAAATGTAGGGACATATTATAAAGATGGGAAAGGACAAGGGTCAATATGTGAATTGGGATTGAGGGGGCTCATTTTGCGAAGATGGATAGATCCGCCATAGACGTGAGCTTGGAAATGGTGAATCTTCAATTCATCACCAAATTGGACAAGGTTGGTACCAAAATGACAGCCACACCGAGGGGAGTCTACAGCTGAAATGGGAGGCGATGGGTCAAGCTCCACCGCCCGCAGCGGCGTAAAATTGAAAAATTGTAAAAATCGTAGTTCTAAAAATAGAGTGACGGGATAAACTTGGAACTGATAATTAATGTTTGGGATTCGTAGAGGAGGTGAAGGCGAGTCTATAGCCACCAAAAAGAGCTCAAACCGTGTCCGGAGTCGCCAGAAAAGTGAAAAAAACGAAGGCAATTTTAGGGCTTCTAAATCGTGATTTTCAGAGGCCAAAATTGAGCGATTTACAAGACCAAAAATTAAATTGTTTATACGGGTGAGTCCGCGGCGAAAATACGCACAAGACCCCCCAATCAATTTCGGTGGAAAACCATCGGAGGTGGTGACCGTGAGAGATTGGTGAGGCGGTTACGTGACAGGGACTTAAATGCAAAATCATCAAAGTTTTTTTTTTTTTTTTTTATTAATCTGGTAGAAAATCATTTTTTCTTTCTTTCTTTCAAAAATCCCCACATGAGCGATTTCGGGCCACCAAAGTTGAAGGTGTGGCCCCAAATGTGTCAGCCCGAAAATATATGGAGTAAAAATGCTAGTGTGTCTAAATTATGGCACCAAAAATGCAATAATCACATATTACATTAGACAATAAGTATCTCATACGTCAACTCTTATAATAAAAAATTTTAAGTTTTACTACTCATTGTGATATATAATGCAATGTCAAAAAAAGTAAAAGAATAAAATACAATAATTAAGTATAATTAGATAAAATGTCTCTACTACATCAAATTTTATAATTATTTTTAAGTTTTACAACTTATTGAAATATTAATAAATATATAAATAGTCATTCTAAAAGTCATATGAAAGTATCACACATTAAAAAAACTTCATAAAAGGAAAATAAATCACATTACCCCTTTTTATGGGCAAACAGAAAATATATTATTTAGTTAACATGTTTAAGGAAAAAAATATACATATGTTCTAAGCATCAATCACATTTTCAATTTTTTACTAATATAAAGGTTGCAAAGTATTATTTAGTTAACTGAAAAATTTATAATTGTCTTAAACTAAAAAAAAAAGTACAAAACTTAGAAATGGTTAAAATAGACTAAAATATGTACGTATAAAAATGGTAAAATCAATGAAAAATTTATTAGATAGAAGAAAAATGAGTTTAAGAAAAAAGTGGTGCAATTGATAAAACAATGGGGTAACCGGCAAAAAAAAAAGGTAAAATCAGTAAAATAAATAAATGATATTGGCTAAATATTTTATAACAAAAAAACATATCAAATCGGTAAAAGAACGAGTTAAAATAACAAAACAAAAGTGGTAAACTCAGAGTAAAAGCGGGTGAAATTGATATTTCTTGGGAAATTTCTTAAATAATTATCGCTTATTAAACCTAAAAAATCAAGATGCCACATTCGTGATGTCAATCTTAGGAATGGGTGTGGTGCAAACGGGTAAAATTCGATAACATCGGCTAAACATGGGATAACAAAAAAATGGGATCAATTCAATACAAAAACAAGAACAAATAAATGAGTTAGATTTGCAAAAAAATGTGAAATAAATGAGGAAATAGGTTAAATAAGCAAAAGAATAAAATCGACTAAAATTGAATTAAACCGGGGATAATATGGCCTCGTTTGGAACGATTTTGGTCCGAAGTTTCGCCCAGCAAAATGGGCCAAAAATGGGCCAAAACCCATCATTATTGCTTTTGGCCCAAATTTTCAGCGAAACCCATGTCTCACTTGGCGGCCAAATCAATTGAAACCAGGGACATACCTCATTTATTATTTTTGTCGCAGAGCAGAAACAATGTCAGTCAGTCTTCACTTTTTTTGTTTTCTTATTTTTTCGTTTTCTCTCTCTTATACTTTTTCCATCTTTTTCTCTCTCCTATCTACTTATATTAATTTATTTGATATGGTTTTTTTCTCTTACGTCAATATTTGTATTTCTCTTGAGTTTATGTTTTAAAAAAATTATTGTCTTTATATAATTTATTTTTTGATTGTGTATATTTAAAAATTAAAATTTTTGTTCTAACTGATCTTATTTTTTCATTTTCCTATAACAGAAAAAATATATCTAAAGATTAATTTAACTATACATTTACCTATTATTAAACATTTAAATCATTAATAATAATATTAGTATACTCATTATATCAATCATCAAACAATATAATATCATATAATAACCCCATAAAGTCTTTGATTTGACATCTGTCATAAACTTTTCACCCCCAAACACTAACATCCAAAACCATTCCAAACAATATCTCAATTTTTCAAAATCCACTATCTATTATTTTACTAATATTTTACTATCTCATTATTCCAACCAAAATCAATCCAAATCGTGTTTCAAATGTTTCGCCAAAATCACCCAAACATTTTTGAAACATCGAAACAGGACGAAACAGAGCCAAAACCGATCCAAACGGAGCCTATGTGAATTGATTAACAAATGGGATAAAATCGACTAAAATTAGGTTAAACCGAAAAGATTAGGTAAACTGATTAACAAAGGTAATAAATCACAAAAAAACGGTAAAATCGCTGAAAAAGGGGGTTTGGGTTAAATCGGAGAGAGTGAATCGATTAACAAATGAGATAAACCACAAAAAAGGGTGAAATAGGTGAAAGAACATGTTAAAATTAAATAACATAAAAATAAATGGTAAACTCAATGTAAAAGCGGGTGAAATCGATGAAAGAACATGTTAAAATAACAAAAAAATATGGTAAACTCAGTGTAAAAGGGTGTTAAATTGTTAAAATAGGTTTACTCAACAAAATTGAGGAAAATTGGTAAAAATGGGTTAAATTGGTTAAAAATTGGATTAGGCATGTAATTGAAAATGGATTAACTCAGTAAATCACATGTATTATTGGTAAAATTGATTAAAAAAAAAGGGGGGGTTAAACATGATAAAATGGTTTAGATGAAAAAAACTGTTTAGATGGAAATATCAAGGTCAAGAAAAAAAAGAATTGATGTTGTCCATCCGTTCAAATGTACATGTAGTTATGTAGACATGTAGTTTTATGTTAGAAATACTTAGTAAATTTGTTTTCAATTTTCTATGTCTTGGTTTTATGTATTTATGAACTCAATATTAATTTTTAGTAACAACATAATAATTAAAATGATTTAGTCAAAAAATTATGTAATATGTCATTAGGACGATAGTATAACGAAAAATTATTATATGATGTAATTAACGTAAAAAATTAATTAATTAAGTGCAATGCACATACACTTTTTTAGCCGTATAAAAAAAACTCAAATAACCCATACAATCTGGGCACAACTTTGTACCTATGTATAACTATATTAGGTAGTTTCTATGTAGATCACCTTCACCCCGTCGTGACAAAAAGAAAAGGTTAGGTAGACGGGTGGGGGTCGAGAAGGTGCATTACAACGACTTTTCTTACAAAAAAATATCTTTAATAGTTTTAATATTATACTGAAGGTGATAAGGTATGACTTTTCTTAGAAGGGAGCTGAATTTGTCAAAGACTATGCATGTTGCAGTTTTTAATATATACAAATTAAATCAGAGGTGGCATAAGTCTTTAAGCTTTCATTTTAAATTTTGGCCAAAGGCAGAGACTATACCTACTACCAATGGGTTGACTCAAGGGACACGACACATTATAATTTCAAGAAATATAAACTACATATACTTGACATTAGGGGTTCATTTCTATACCCTCTCATATTCATTTTCTGATAGTATTTCACCTAGCAATATATCTCAAATATAACTTCTCCTAAATTCCGATTCATCATCTATGGCTGAGGCATTTGTACAACTTCTATTAAGCAGTCTGAACTCCCTAATCCAAGGGGAGATTGGATTGATCATGGGTGTTGACGAAGAAATGAATAAACTTTCGAGCACTCTCACTACTATCCAGGCAGTGCTAGAAGATGCTGAAGAGAAGCAACTCGAAAGTAAGGCCATACGAAATTGGTTATGCAAACTCAATGATCTTACATATGAGATCGATGACATATTGGATGAGTGTGCAACTGAAGTCTCAAAAATGGAGCACAAAATCAACAAATCAAATCGTTACTTGAAGAATATTCTGTATCGATACAAAATTGGAAGAAGGATGAAAGAAGTGACAACAAAATTGGATACAATTGCTGCAGAGCGCACACAATATCATTTGCGTGAAATGATTGTAGATAAACAAAGCAAGATTGTTTCCATACGTGAGACATCCTCCATTTTAGATGAGTCTCATCCTGTTTATGGAAGGGATGAAGAGAAAGAAAAAATCGTGGATATCTTGGTGAACAAAATGAAAGAGTGTCGTGAGCTCTCCATCCTGCCAATAATTGGTATTGGGGGCCTTGGCAAGACCACACTAGCTCAACTGGTCTTCAACGATGATCGAGTAGTTGGGCATTTCGATATAAAACTTTGGGTTTGTGTCTCTGATGATTTTGATTATAAAACTTTGATTAAAGCGATCCTAGAATCTGCGTCTGGGGATGGAAGTGCTTCAGACTTGGTGCACTTGGATACTTTACAAAGACGACTTTGGGGGTTGCTGAACCAGAAAAGATATTTGCTTGTACTGGATGATGTATGGAATCAAAATCTAGATAAATGGACTGTGTTAAAAAGCTTTTTGGCATGCGGCTCAAGTGGCGCTTCAATTATTGTCACCACACGCCTTAAGAGTGTTGCTGATATCATGTCCACACTTCCAGCCCATCACTTGGCAGGATTGTCGGAAGAGGATTGTTGGTTTCTGTTGAAGCAACGTGCATTTGGACAAGGAGAAAAAGAACATCCTAACCTTGAAGCCATTGGGAAACATATGGTGATGAAGTGTGCTGGTGTGCCTTTAGCTGCTAAGGCACTTGGAGGCCTTCTGAGATTTAAACGGGAAGAAAAGGAGTGGATCCATGTCAAAGAAAGTGAAATATGGAATTTACCCCAAACGGAAACTTCAATTTTGCCGGCATTGAGATTGAGTTATAATTATCTTCCTTTAGAATGTAGGCAATGTTTTGCTTATTGTGCAGTCATTCCTAAGGACTCTGACATTTATAAAGATGAGTTGATTCTTATGTGGATTGCTCATGGATATATTTCATCAACTGGAGCAAGGGAAGTAGAGGATGTTGGCGACGAAATATGGCGTGAGTTACTTTCGAGATGCCTTTTCGAAAATGTAAGAACTACTCTATATGAGGGTAAAGTCATGTTCAAAATGCATGATCTCATTCATGATCTCGCCCAATCAATCATGGAGAATAAAGTTCTTGGAGCACAAGTGGAGATCAACATTAGAAGTGCTTCGAATACCAAAATCCGCCAGGTAAATCTCCAAAATCATAGTGTAGCATTCCCTACAAGTATTCTTCCCAATATGGATTTGACATCAGCTTTAATGAACTATAGTCGTTTGAGAATATTGAATGCAAGTGAAACAAATATAGACGTTTTGCCTTCTTCAATCGGAAAACTGAAACATTTGCGATCCTTGAACTTGTCTCGCACTAAACTTCGTACTCTTCCTAATGCTATATGCAATCTTTGGAATTTGAAAATTTTGATTTTGGATGGTTGTAGAAAGCTTGTGGCTTTACCTAAAAACATGAGATACATGCGCAATCTACGTCATCTTTTTTTGGATTATTGTGATTCTTTAAGTCAGATGCCCCCTAACATTAGTGAATTAACTTCTCTTAAAACATTGGGTAAGTTTATTGTGGGTTACGAAAAAAGTAATCAACTGAAAGAATTGGAATTCTTGAATCTTGGAGGAAAGCTTTCTATTGAGCATTTGGAGAGAGTGAAAAACCATGTAGATGCAAAGAAAACAAATCTAGTTGGGAAACAAAATATTTGTGATTTGAGCTTACTATGGGAAGAAGATAATGCATCCACATCAGGGCAAGACGTGGATGATAAGGTACTTGAAGCCCTCCAACCTCACCTAAATCTCAAAAGGTTAATAATAAGTGGGTTCAAAGGTAGTAATTTTCCTCTTTGGATGAGAGATTCAACTTTAGAAAATATAGTTCGGATTTACATATCGAATTGCCCCAATTGTTCGTGCCTTCCTCAAGTATTGGGAGAGCTGCCCCATCTTAAAATTTTGGAGTTAAAAGAACTTGCAGTGGAGTACATTATTGAGCATGAAAATCCAGGTGTTAATTCACTGGCCCTAACACCAAAATTCCCAAGGCTCGAATATCTTCATCTGATGTCTTCTCCCAATCTAAAAAGTTTGTTGAAGGAGGAAGTGGGAGAAATGTTCCCGATTCTTCGAACTCTAAAAATTGAGGGTTGCTCTTCATTGATATTGCCAAAGTTGTCATCTCTCAGTGGGTTGCTCTTATTTAATTGCAGCAATGTGACTCTAACCTCATTTGCTAAGCTTGACAATCTTACATTTCTTTACATGGAAATTGATGAGAACATGACATATGTTCCCAAGGAGATACTAGAAAACCTCACTAATCTCAACCAATTTAACATTTCCCAATTGCATGAGCACTCTCTGCCAGAAGAAGGGTTGCGGATCTTAAAATCTCTCAAAAAGTTACTTATAGCAAAAAGTAAGACACTAACCAATTTTCCGGAAAGATGGATTCCATACCTCACCGCTCTTGAGTCACTAACAATATCTTATTGCCCGGAATTTGTAGTGTTACAAGAAGAGATTGTATGCCTCCAGACTCTTAAATCTCTCCGATTTGAAGTTCTTCCAAAGATGATATGCCTACCAGAATCCATACAACTTCTCCTTTCATTGCAATATCTAGCATTACACGACCTCCCTCAGCTGACTTTGCTGCCAGATTGGTTGGGCAACTTAACATCTCTTAATCATTTGTCTGTCAACAAGTGCCCAAATATTGCATTACTTCCAGCTACAGTACAAACAATGAAAAATTTGAAGATTCTCTACATTGGAAAATGTCCAGAGTTGGGGAGGCGATGTGAGAAGGGAAAAGGAGAAGACTGGCACAAGATAGCACACATTCCAGTTGTGAGAATTGTTTTTGAATCTTTTCATGACTGGTTGTAAGTAGAAGACAGTAGTCAATCAATCTGACCCCTTCTTACGTCCTAATGAACAAGTGACAGGTATGGCTATATTTCTTCCCAAGTTTTCTAATTTTCAGTCTTTATGGATGTCTAATTATTTAAAAGAAATGATTCAGATGGGGCATTGGAAGATCAGAATATGAGATAAACGAGTCAAGAATTGCATCGATCCATCTCCGTATTGTAATTGGAAAGGAATGTTGAGGCATTTGGGAGAGACATCAGATGAATGTTTCAACTTTCAATTCTAATTGTTTCAAGAGAGAGATTTTTATTAAGGTATTTAAGACCCTGAACTTTTTGCAAATTTTCATCTTTCTTTGAAGATTTTATAGATGACGATACATTAAAGGTGATTGAATTTTTATAGCATAATATAATTTTCAAGAAACTGCACATTTATGTTATCCTACATTTCCAGATGTAAGAACCTAGAGTTAATTCTTTTTATAGTGCATAATTAATTGTTGTGTTTTATACAATTTGTGTTCAACCCAATGTTATTAAAACCGGACCGGACCGGCCGGTCCGACCGGTTCGACCGCGAACCGGAGGATGGTCCGGTCCGGTTTACCCCCTAAAACCAGTTGACTCAAAACCCAGTCTGAACCGGGTTGAACCGGTCCAAAACCGGTGAACCGGCGAACCGGTTGGGCCGGTTCAACCCGATTTTGAATTTCTTTTTTTTCTTTTTTTTTTTTTTTGATTTTTTAAATTTTATTAATGTTAAAAATAAACTAAAAATTCTTGTAGAAGGTGGGATTTGAACACCTAACCTCTTGCATGAAAGATAACTTCCTTACCAGTTGAGCTACATCATTTTTGTTGAATTTTTAGTACAAAACAAATTTATAAATTACAGAAAACATGTAGCCAAATTTGTTTATAAATTAGATTATGAAAACTCAAATTAACATTTTACACATTATCAATGAAAATTAATACTCAAATAATAATTTTTTATTAAAATTTGTTCTATAAGATATTTCTTTCCAATATTATTTTAGGATAAAGAGTGTTAAATTTTGAAAATCAAATCGATATATTATGCAAGTTTGATTTTGAATATTAGACTTTTATACATAATCATATTTTAAAATTATTAATCTCTTAGTTTGTTGTATTTTTAACTTACACTTTTAAATGTTTATAAAGAAATATAGTCATATTATATATATATGAGCTTACAAATTAGTATCATATTACAATTATGATATAAGTTATGTAAATATTATGTGATTTAATTTAAATATATTCTAAGATTTTATATATTTTTAATCAATTGTAGGATAATGTTTAAATTTTATGAATATTATATATACTTTAAAATTAATATATTTATTATATTATTATGAGGTCATCCGGTCCGACCAGCGGTCCGACCGGTTCGACCAGTAAAACCAGTGGCCAGTTGGCTCACCGGTTCATTGTCCGGTCCGGTTCTTAAAACATTGGTTCAACCTATAAAATATGGCTAGCGATATTGTCAGAGCAAAGATTGTTTCCATCAGAACAACTTTTAGTCAAAAACATTAAAATCTAAATTTGTTACTACTATAACATTCCTTTATTTAATTAACCACTCAACCGAGTCTTCTATCTCTTATCAATACATAGAAGGAAAAACAATTTTGATACCAAACATTTATCCATATTACAAATTTGATACCAAACTTATTGGTTGACTAATCAAATAAGGAACAAGATTTTTCTTTTGAAATATCTCTGAAAATAGACGAAAACCAATTTGAAAAAAGTCAGTGGCAATATTTGAAATCACATATGTAGAACTCGAAGGAACTAAGTTCCACAACAAGTTCCTTCTGGTGAAATATTTCTTGGGCTTATTCTTAAGATCTTGAGACATTCGGGCCGGGCCTCTCATTGCATTTCTTGTGCTTCTTCACTTGAAACCTATGGGGCTCTGATTTATTCCTTGGGCCTTTATGATTAATAATTTCACTTCCAATTGCCAATTGGTCTTTGATTAGATGATCAAATAATTTTTTTTTTTTTTTTTTTTATAACTCCAAGCTGACCAATTAAAGACATAATAATGGATAATCATAGCTCAAATATAATGGTTTGTTGCAATCAAGAGTCAAATTCACCCGTCAACTGATATTGTTTAAGGATGACACAAAAATATGTACAAAACACAAAAGGTTTTTTTGAGTTTCACTCTTTAAGGATGACACAAAAATAAACACAAAATTAATCCCCGCTTAAATATATAGTATAATAATTCTCACGTTATTGTATACACTGAAACTAAACATCAACTCAGTGTCACAAATTACTATATTACAATAATATGAACTGAGCACGTCTTCATTTACTATACAGTTAAATGGAATTATACAACACACAGACATAATTTGGTAACTCAACAACACTACCTTTTTTTTAATTAATAAACTCAAATTAAATTTTGTATAAATTATTTAACACAAAAAAATTAAAAATTAAACACTCAAAGAAAAACCAAAATTTACATTGAACTTGCCAACGACATACATTGAGCTAGCCATTGAGGTTTTACCTTATTCACATGCATCCGAATTGAATCCGATCATGTGATTTTCTTTCCTCAGTAACTCGTCATCCCCAATTTGGGTGTGGAGCTATTTAGCTATATAAATATATAATAGTGAGAATAAATATTAATTAAGATTGGAAATGCATTTTTTTTTTTAAATCAATGTATGATTGTGGGATGTCATTAAATTTCTCTAATCATATATATATGTAGGAAATAAGATATATATTGACTTTTGAAGTTTGAATATTATTATTCATGTGGTAGGAAGAATAATATATGTTATACTATATTACTATATATAGCTAACCTACAAGGCCACTACTATGAATAAAGATAAAGTCTTATGTGCCATTAGTAAGTGCAGTTTCATTCTTATTTTAAATTGGTTTCGTAAAAATAATCATAAAATCAAGTCAATGACTTGAACAATATTAGAATTACAAATTCATATATGCATCCATCTACAATTATTAGTAGATTTAGTTCTCATTAACTTACCGATGTAATAATCATGAATTTTAAATTACCCTTTGTAATAAAAAAAAATTCCTCCTTTTATTAATGGAGAGTGTAGTTCACACGCTAAAAAAGATTTTGGATTGAAAATAGTTGCATAAAACGATGAAATCGTCCCTCACTATATACAAACATGATAATTGATCTACATAAAATAACCGAGAAGGATAAATTGAGCCACATAAAATAATACACGAGGGTGGACCAATTTTTCATCTTATATGGAATATAATTTATGACCAAATTAATTAAATTCAGAAAATAATGTATGTACCTGGGATTCGTATAGAGCAACCACAGCTCTTCCACCAATACCTTATGTGCAATCTTATGCACCTTTTCTCTCATAAAGTTGATGATTCTATCATAGAATGTTATTTTGATTTTGATTCCGAATGATTTAGCTGCTCTATAAACTTTCTTCATGGCCAATTTCCCATTCTCAATAAATTGCTTGAGCACAATTTCTGTAAAAAGTTTGATATTTGTACCAAAATTATTTTGAAGCCCAATAATATTAGTACTATTATTGTTCTTAGATTTACTCGAACTACCCAAAGCAATTTTCTCCGACCCCAATTCCCCATGTTTCATTTGAGCCTCATGCATCATTTCTGTCATGCAATAAACATGAAAATGGTACTTGTTGCACGAAGAAGCGTACGACCTGATATACCAAATATTCAGTCAATGACATGGCAAGTTACACGTCAGAATAAAGTCAAACTAAGACTAAAATCTGCTCTTATTCGACATAGACCAAAATATGCTCTTATTCGACATAGACCAAAATCTGGACCTATTCGACATACACCAGACTGGACATGTTCGACATACACCAGACTGGACATGTTCGACATACACCAAAATCGATATATATGTACTTGATCTCCAAATTGCCTTGAAAACATGTCACTCGACATCCAAGCATGTCTATTCGACATGCCCACATACATATCGATATATATGGGCCTTATTTCGACATAACCACTAAAGATCCGACCCGAAAGATTCGACCCAAAAGATTCGACCGATCCGAAAGATCCGATTTCCCCTCCTATAAATACTCCGCCATTTGTTACATTTAAAGGGAGATTCTGCTCGACTTAACTACTACTTTTCTGCTATATTCTGCTATGCTTTGAATTGATCTGACTTAGGCATCGGAGGGTCAGCGTCGGGTCAACCACCGGCACAACCTGACGAGTTTCTTTGAGCACAGGGTTAGGAACCTTGAAGTGGAGTCCAGCTCGATCTGACCGGCTTAGGATTCCATACTGTGGAGCGGAAAACATCATTACGTGGCACATTAGACGTGGACCAGACACATAGACGAAAATTCCCTTCATCAGTTGGCGCCGTCTGTGGGAACCTCTAACCAATGCTCGAACAAGAACGACGATCAGATCAAGGATTGTAGCAGCAACGCTTGAATATGATCAGATTGGAGACAACATTTAAGTTGATGAATAAGCATATGCGATGAGGAACAACCAAATATGAAGACCTTCAGTACCAGAATGAGGTTTTATCAAGTTACTCGACCAGAATTGAAGGAACTCATCGATGATACTTATGTATAATTGATGAAAATGAAAGCAAAAGGTGATGAATCAACCATAAAGGTCTTGAACTACCACATCGATGAACAAGCAAATTTGATGAGGAAAGACAAAAAGGTCTTCTTTGACATAAATGTGTTGTTCGACGTATAAAGCCTTGTTCGACATCAACGATCATAAAGGATCATAAAGGCGTTGTTCGACATCATCGATGATCAAATCAATGAAGAGGAGAGCAAAAATGTCACAATCAGCTTTCAAAGCCTTGTTCGACATCAACAGACATAAATGCCTTGTTCGACCAAAAAATGCGTTGTTCGACATCATTGGTGATCAAATTCATCAGCTGTTATAAAGGCGTTGTTCGACATAATCAAAGGAAGTGTTGTTCGACATCAACGATCATAAAGGATCATAAAGGCGTTGTTCGACATCATCGATGATCAAATCAATGAAGAGGAGAGCAAAAATGTCACAATCAGCTTTCAAAGCCTTGTTCGACATCAACAGACATAAATGCCTTGTTCGACCAAAAAATGCGTTGTTCGACATCATTGATGATCAAATTCATCAGCTGTTATAAAGGCGTTGTTCGACATAATCAAAGGAAGTGTTGTTCGACATCAACGATCATAAAGGTTGTTCGACATCATCGATAAACAAAATCAATGGAGAGCAGAGCAGAATGTCCCAAGCAGCTTCAAACCCTTGTTCGACATAAGTAGCTTTGAAAAGCATTCGATCGACCCCATCAACGACAAAATCAATGAAGAGCAGAGCAGAATGTCACAAGCAGCTTTAAAGCCTTGTTCGACATAAGTAACTTTGAAAAGCATTCAAACGACTTCATCGATGGTCAATTCAATGAAGAGTGGAGCAGAATGTCATGTTCTTCGACATATCAAGGAAAAGGAGCAAAATCTCATGTTATTCGACATAAACAAATTCAATGAAGAGTGGAGCAGAATGTCATGTTCTTCGACATATCAAGGAAAATGAGCAAAATCTCATGTTCTTCGACATAAACAAATTCAATGAAAAGTGGAGCAGAATGTCATGTTATTCGACATATCAATGAAGATGAGCAAAATGTCACAAGTAGATTTTGAAAGTCTTGTTCGGCATCAAAACAACTTTGAATGTCTTGTTCGACATTAAAAACCATAAAGGGGTTGTTCGACATCATCGATGATCAAATCAATGACGATGAGAGCAAAAAGTAACAATCAGCTTTGAATGCCTTGTTCGACATCAACGACCATAAAGGTGTTGTTCGACATCATCGATGATCAAATCAATGAAGATGAGAGCAAAAATGTCACAAGCAGTTTTGAAAGCCTTGTTCGGCATCATTGATGATCAAATCAATGAAGAAGAGAGCAAAAAGTCACAAGTAGCTTTGAAAGCCTTGTTCGACATCGATGACCATAAAAGCGTTGTTCGACATCATCGATGATCAAATTCATCAAATGCTTTGGAGGTGTTTTTCGACATCATCAAATGCAAGTTTGATAATCAATAAGCAAAATGTCAGTCATCAGTTGCCTTTGAGCCTTGATCTAGCTACTTAAGAGGAGCTCGACGATAATCTTCAAAAAGTGATCGACAACTGTGAAAGCTTCGATCAACCAAATCGATAAACTAGTTGATGAAATGCAGCTACAAGTTATTTATTTGATAGACTTTCTAGAAATACTAATTCGATAGCAAAAAGAAGAAAAAAGTAAATCGATCATCACTCAACAATCGAAAAGGAGAATCAATCTTTCATCGACAAACACTAAAATAAACTGATCTACACCCTTCAAAGCTTCAATTCCTTACACTATAAAAGTGATAAGTTGAACAGTTGATAGGTTTCAAAGCATCAATCATTTCGACAGCTTCCAAAGCATCGAATCCTTACACTATAAAAGTGATAAGTCGACAAATCAAAAGCTTCAAAGCTTCAATTCCTTACACTATAAAAGTGATAAGTTGAACAGTTGATAGCTTTCAAAGCATCAATCATTTCGACAGCTTCCAAAGCATCGAATCCTTACACTATAAAAGTGATAAGTCGACAAATCAAAAGCTTCAAAGCTTCAATTCCTTACACTATAAAAGTGATAAGTTGAACAGTTGATAGCTTTCAAAGCATCAATCATTTCGACAGCTTCCAAAGCATCGAATCCTTACACTATAAAAGTGATAAGTCGACAAATCAAAAGCTTCAAAGCTTCAATTCCTTACACTATAAAAGTGATAAGTTGAACAGTTGATAGCTTTCAAAGCATCAATCATTTCGACAGCTTCCAAAGCATCGAATCCTTACACTATAAAAGTGATAAGTCGACAAATCAAAAGCTTCAAAGCTTCAATTCCTTACACTATAAAAGTGATAAGTTGAACAGTTGATAGCTTTCAAAGCATCAATCATTTCGACAGCTTTCAAAGCATCGACCAAAAACACTACAAGAGTGTTAATGAAGAATTTGGTCGACATCAAAGCATCGACCAGAAAGATTTAGGTCGAATAGCTTTAAAAGCATCGACCAAAAACACTACAAAAGTGTTAATGAAGAATCTGGTCGACATAAAAGCATCGACCAGAAAGATTTACGTCGAATAGCTTTCAAAGCATCGACCAAAAACACTACAAAAGTGTTAATAAAGAATCTGGTCGACATCAAAGCATCGACCAGAAAAATTTAGGTCGAATAGCTTTAAAAGCATCGACCAAAAACACTACAAAAGTGTTAATGAAGAATCTGGTCGACATAAAAGCATCGACCAGAAAGATTTAGGTCGAATAACTTTCAAAGCATCGACCAAAAACACTACAAAAGTGTCAATAAAGAATCTGGTCGACATCAAAGCATCGACCAGAAAGATTTAGGTCGAATAGCTTTAAAATACTATAAAAGTGTTAAGTTTATGGTCGACATCAAAGCATCAACCAGAAAGACGTCGATAGCATTAAAAGCATCGACCAAAATTAGGTTGATATCATCCAATAACATGTTCGATCAAGAAAGTAAAATTGAACACCCATTGAATTGACAATTACATCATAAAGTTCAAAATTATAACTTCCAGACTTCGATCTACTATCGAACTCTAGAACTTGGATGACTATTGATATACTAGGAATTCGAAAATTCAAAGTTACAAACTTCAAAACTTCGATTTACAATCGAACTCTCGAACTTGGGGGACTATTAATATACCAAATATTCAATCAATGACATGGCAAGTTACACGTCAGAATAAAGTCAAACTAAGACTAAAATCTGCTCTTATTCGACATAGACCAAAATCTGCTCTTATTCGACATAGACCAAAATCTGGACCTATTCGACATACACCAGACTGGACTAGTTCGACATACACCAGACTGGACATGTTCGACATACACCAAAATCGATATACATGTACTTGATCTCCAAATTGCCTTGAAAACATGTCACTCGACATCCAAGCATGTCTATTCGACATGCCCACATACATATCGATATATATGGGCCTTATTTCGACATAACCACTAAAGATCCGACCCGAAAGATTCGACCCAAAAGATTCGACCGATCCGAAAGATCCGATTTCCCCTCCTATAAATACTACGCCATTTGTTACATTTAAAGGGAGATTCTGCTCGACTTAACTACTACTTTTCTGCTATATTCTGCTATGCTTTGAATTGATCTGACTTAGGCATCGGAGGGTCAGCGCCGGGTCAACCACCGGCACAACCTGACGAGTTTCTTTGAGCACAGGGTTAGGAACCTTGAAGTGGAGTCCAGCTCGATCTGACCGGCTTAGGATTCCATACTGTGGAGCGGAAAACATCATTACGTGGCACATTAGACGTGGACCAGACACATAGACGAAAATTCCCTTCATCACGACCATCCATTTGAAATATCATCCTGTCGCACCACTTGCATTTAGACGACAGCCTCGCCTGAAGATCAGTTAAATACAGTGAAAAACAAGTAAAATCGGTAAAAAGCATATTAAACGAGTTAAATTGATGAAGTATGTTTAAAAAAAGGGTGAATTTGATGAAAAATTAGTCAAATAGGTAAAAATGGTCAAACGGGTGAAATCAGTGATGTAATAAATTAAGCGGGCGAGATCGGGAAATTTAAAACTGATGAAGTTGGGATAGAAATTGATGAAATTAGTAAAAAAAAAAAAAAAAAGGGTTAAAAAACGATTGAAATATAAAAAAGGACAATATTGGTCAATAACAAGTGAAACCAATGAAAACATTGGTCAACTTGATGAAGCACGGAATTGGTGAAAATCGAATAAAATTACTCTAAAACGAATGAAACTGATATAAAAAAAAAGCGTCATACAAAATATGATAAT
The DNA here is from genome assembly GCA_030819805.1 of Penstemon newberryi var. newberryi. Classification (NCBI taxonomy): domain Eukaryota; kingdom Viridiplantae; phylum Streptophyta; class Magnoliopsida; order Lamiales; family Plantaginaceae; genus Penstemon; species Penstemon newberryi. Next base: position 19,538,139 of record JAUALY010000007.1, read on the forward strand.
TCATACTGGAAGAATATTTATAGTATAAAATCGGTAAGAAAAAGGTCGAACAGACATAAACGGAATGAACCAACGAGAACGAACCAAATCAATAAATAGTGGGTACATTGATTAAAATGATATTAGCCATTCATTCTACTTTGAATTCTGAAACTTAGATATAATTTGTATTAAATAATAATAATACCCAATGAAGTTGAGTTGACCACTATTGAAATGAATAAAACATTATAGTAAATCTTGAAAATAAATTAAAATAAGAAAATTTGATTATTTAACCCATACCTTTAGATCAAATATGGTATCATCGATGAGTAGCTTCCTTACAAGCTTATAACAAGAAGGGTGAATGTCCAAGTTTTTGTCCTTGCAGTGATATCTAAAGCCATGTACATCTTTTTCACATGCAACACATTGACTGGCGTACACTTTGTTATTGTATTTGTCAAGTTTTATAGAAAGAAACTCCTTGAAAATAAAAGTTGAGCACCCGAAATACTCGTGTGTGATACTTCCTTTCGGGAATCTGCAGCTCTTGTGGAGTTCATTGTCGCATAGCTCGCACACGTATCTTTTCCCGAACCCGTTCATCTTGCATCCATCGCATTGGAATAACTTCGCGATATCTTTTAAAATGTAGTTTTCGTAGCAATCATGAGTTCTTCCGGAGGCCATACTTTTTGTTGAAGAGTGGTTGACCTAATTAATCCAACCGAAGGAAATAAATGCTAATATTTAAAAAAAAAAAAAAATTAGTGTTTTGGAATTACTATTATCACGTAAATCAATAATTTTTAAAAGAAATAAAGGCCGAAAAATGATGTAAAAGAGACAAAAGCCAAAAGATTGTACTGAGAAATTAAATTACCTGAAAACACCGCCGGGAATTTCTTCCTCAAAACACTGCTCAAGAATTATGTACATATTCATACTTGTATTTATACTGCACGCACCAAAGGTCCACATAATTAAATTAACTTCTTATTTATCCAACAAACTGTCTTTTTCCTTCTTTTTAAACTGTTATTATTTCTAATTAAGACAATTTCCATGAAACGTATACATACTTGTCATATTATTATACTACTAAAGGTCGGCCCATATCTAAGATGGCTATTTCTCCGTCTTTTTTGATATAATATTAAAGGTCCAATGACAGTAAGTACTTCAAAAAGTCCACACTATTTATTATTCTCCTTTTTTTTATTTTTTTATTTTTGTATTTAAGAGATTGGATCGATTATATAATTATGTTCGGACTTCGGACGCATAATCCGCTATTTCTCGGCGATTTACTACAAAAGCATCTTGTGAACATCAAGTACGTACGTCATTCCGAAGAGGAAAGGAGAATCAATTATAGATCAAGTGATCTTATCCTTTCTCAAGAAATATCTGATTCGGCTTATTCTTCAAGTAATGTTTTCATTTTTAGTTAATTATTACAAATTAAATAGGAGGACCTATAGTTCTGATTACATAAGAAACATATCTAAGTAATCCAAATCTTTCCGTGTGACTTTAAATTTTATTTGCATTTTACAGTCCTATATTCTTATACAAGACTCACATTGCATCTCACCTGGCATTTTTAAACCTTTAAAAATATGATTTGACAAAAATACTTTCAAACTTTTAAAAATATGATTTCACAAAAATAATTTCACTTATACATACTATTTCGGGAAATTGAATATTTTATATGATACAATATGACACTTTGCAACATTCGTACAATTGGGTAGGTATATGCACATTAAGTACCACAATTTAAATATTGGTGCAATGTTCATACCACCGTCAAATAATTAGACAAAAATGGACATAATTGGCCTTGTGTGGTTGCACGTAGCCGTTATGTCGTCTTTTGGAGGAAAATTATCACGTTTCCCTCACTTTTGGAAGAAATTTTTTCACTTTATCTCATCTTTTGAAAGGAAAATGGTCATGTTTTCCCTCGCGTTATCACGTTATCATGTGATAATTCTCCTTTCAAAAGACGGGATAACGACCACATGCAATGCACGTGGCCAAGTTCGTTCATTTTTGTCCAATTATCTGACGGTGGTTTAACATTGCAACCAATATTTAAATTATGGTACCAAATGTGCATTTACGTATCCAGTGGTATCAAAGTTGCAAAATGCCCTATTGTATGGTGTTAATTATGCAATTGTCCCCATACTATACTTAGACTTAATCAATTAACTTATTCATTATTTTTTTTTACCCATGTGTTATTATATATGTAGCTATTTGCCCCAATTGTGTTATTGTATGTGTGTCAGTTTACCCTCACATGTTATTGTATGTGTAATAAATTACTCCTTACAACTTATCCCTATGATTATTATAAATGTGACACTTAACTCTACTGTATTATTTTATGCTGGTCAGTTTATCCCCTTGAAGGATAATTTATTATTTTTGCGCGACGCTTTTCCAGTCCACTTTCATGTTGGGAGAGTGTGTTACATTCGCTAACGAAAGGAGGTAATTTGATCCTTAAAAATTTCCAGGAAAGGAATAAACGCTCTTTTTCAAATCATAGAGGAAAAAAAATTTATACTTATAAAGGGGTAAACAGAGAAAATTCTTACCTAGATAAGGTCTATAAACTTACTTATAGACCTGGTGGTCTAGGTTTTGCCACCTCATTTAAAATTAAAAAAAAACACAATATTATTAAATTTAACTAAATCAATCTAATCACACTAAATTAGAGTTAGGGAAAAACAAAACATCACTTTGTGGATCCCATCAAAACCTTGGCCTTTTATAACTTAGCAAATTTTCTTTTAACATTTCCTCTTAATCATTCAACATTCTCTTTCTTTACACTGTAAATTAAAATTAAAAACTTTTGTGATTAAATTATGTAACCTAATGCAATGACTTTTATAGAGAAACCATCTAATAAATAAATTGAAATATAATTTAAAGGATTATAATATTACTAAAGAGATGCTTATAGAGAAACCACCTAATAAGAATACCGAAATATAATTTAAAAGGATTATATAAGTACTGAAGAGATGTTAATATAAATGTTGCACTATATAAACATTACATACCCAATTCACAAAATTCAAAATACTACATTTAATTACAATTACTGAATAGAGATGTAAAGTATCTGGGAAAAATTTCAGTTCCTTGTTCACTTCGTGGCGATGGCATTTGCAATTATTCATAAAAAAAAAAAAAAATATTGTGGCATTTTATCAAACAATTGATATGCACTTTGAATCTCTCTAACAAATATAGCAAATGAATTGTTGTAATTTATGTTGGATGAGTGCCAAATTTCTTGGTTGAAATCCATAGATAAATTTGAGTGTATATAGTGGAAAGGACAAAGTTCAAAGAGATATGGTGTGGGTGTTTGTCCCACATTGTTTTAAGACTAATTGACAATTGCAAAGTTATAAAAGCCTTGTGAGGCAAATGAAGAGTTGAAAATTCTTCACTTGTCCCACATTGATTTTCTAAAAGAGTGTGTACCTGTATATATGAACTTAAGTGTATAGACTTTGTATAAGTGTTTACAAAGAAGATCATATGGGTAAACCACACACGCGTTGCCGCCGCCCGCCCGACCTGACTCGGCTCGGGCGTCTGGGCGAATTGTCTTAGACTTATCTTATTGGAGGAATTTTGAATTCAAAATGTTTTGAAATTTCAATTACTAGAAAATTTGAATTGAAAACGTTTTTATTGTTGCCGTTTTATTTTCTTTTAATTGGGCAGTTTCAAATGTCTTATCCAACAACTATATATATGAGTCTACTGCATTTCCAACTTAGACACAACAAAACATATCTCTCAAATCTTTCTGCATATTTAATTTGAAATATGGGTTGGTTATGAGTGTTTTTCGAGGTGAAGCTTCTAAAGTTAAAAAGGGAAAACAAAACAACGCTTTGTGGGTTTATATCAGATTAAGCAGGAGATTAAAGTTGAGAAACACTAATTTTTGTGAATTTGTTCTTCTCTCTTACAATTAAACTAAAAATATCTCAGAATCTCTTCCAACTTTCCGAATATTAATTTTTTTTTCAAACATTTGTGTTCTTCAACTTGGGACACTTATTCATTATCACTTCTATCAACAGACGGGGAATGTAAGGTAACTTTAAATATTTTTGAATCACTCTTTTTTACATTTGGAACATGAAAAATGAGAAATGGACTCTAAAAAACTCAATAGTGTGGTTAGGTTAAGTTAGTAAAATTTAACTGAGTTTTTTTTTTTTAAATTTTAATGAGGTGATAAAACATATACCACAAGGTTTATAAGTAAACTTCTAGACCTGATCTAGGCAAAAATTATCCGATAAATAAAATTAACCCAGATAATATACAAATACAAGTTATATCACCTTTTGGGAATATCAAAGACTGTTTCCAATAACAATATAATTTTGTCTTGAGTGAAACAACAATATCAAAATATTTCGAGCATGTCTGTCTCTCTTTTCAGTTTCACATAGCATTTACGTGCTCTAAAAAGTCAAACCAATAGTAATTTTATTTTTATTTTTATTTTTGAAAATTTTATCTCTTAATTTCAGAAATAATCTTATTTCTTAAAAGAATTAATCTAAACAAACTCTACTTCAATTAAATATAAATTATTTATCTTTTACACTATTTATATCACATAACAGATATAATTTAAAATAAAATAACATATTTAAAATTTATCCATTTCATCTCTAAAACCTCAAATAAATAATATTTTTCAAATACACTTCAAATTTTAAAATTTTAAGTGTATAGCTTAACAAACAGGCTTTCATTTTGACAATCTCAAAAAAATTGTTTAATACGTGACCATGAACTTGGAATAGAATAATTGCCTAGACCTTGACAAACTGACATTTCTTTTTAGTTTAATTTTGTAGGAAAATGCAAGTCTTACAACTTTTTAAAAGATTTTCCGCCAGACCTGGTCCATGACTCCATGTGATTTGTATAAATTCGTACTTAGGATTTTACCATATCATGATTAATTTGGAAAGAATGGAAGTGCTATAATTCTACCATAATATATAATGTAGTAAAGTCATAACTAAATTTTTTGAAGAGCAGGTCTATGTAAGATAATATTTTGAAGTATAATTTTATCATAATTAATGACAAGTTAGAAATATTAATCATATACAACTATAGTAAACAAAGTCTTATGTATGAAATTCCCACTATAGTAACAGCCGGCCTATTAGAAGCAACCAGCACGTCCGCTTTTCGAAGCGGCTAAAAAAGCCAATTGAAACAAATACTTATTAGGTTGTGTTCGTTTGGGCAAACTAGCCCACAATTAGCACAATCGGCTCAGATTAATTGGTCCAATTCTCAGTTCGGTTGGCCAGATAATTTTACGGGCCCCGTAGTTATCGGACAAAATAGTGGGCCACCTCGTGTTATTGACCCGATTGCAATATATCCTCCTACCCAGAATTTAAATAATTGGGCCAAATTGAGACCAAAAAGGCTCTAATCTTCGAATTTATTACAAATATTTTGCCACTTAATAATTGTACAGGCTAAAAACATTTCTAGTCTCCATTTTCATGTTCCCACTTCCATTTCCCTCCATTGGCGTACTATGAGAAGAACCGAGCTTGAAAAGGAACAAAAGGAAAATAAAAAATAAATAAAAGGAAACTAAGAAAACTCAACCACGGCGATGCAGACCAGAGTCGCTGCCTCTAAAGTTCTGGTTCTCGTCGGCGCAGGTTTTCTTCTTCTCTATCTAATTGTGTTTGTTAATAGCCGAAGACTTCAAAGTTTAATCGATTGAATTAGTAGAACTTAATTAACGAAATCTCACAAACTACGATTGATAAGGTCAATAGAAAACAAAAAGTGAAATTTGTTGATTCCAAACTGAAGAAGAATTTGTTTAGCGGGAGGTACAAGAGATTGAATCAATTTTTCATCGTGAAGACACAAATAGGAATTAACCTTCTATTTGCATCTCTGTTTTGGAAAATTCTTGCATAGACCTGGTCTATTAGCTTTTCATAGACCTTGTGGTTGTAAATCCACCACATCATACATTGTGAGAGCATGACATCATCAAAATGTATGATGTGGTGCATTTATAACCACAAGGTCTACCACTAAGCTCATAGATCTGGTCTATGTAAGAATTTTCCCTCTGTTTTACGGATTTTTATTTTTAAAATATGACATTAAAGGAGACTATGTTCGTAGCTTTTGGATGAAATGAAAATGAACGAAAACCCTAGTTGACCCAATGTTCTCCAAAATTTGATCTAACGGCCGAGAATAGGATAATAATCAACGGCCAGATTAAATTTCATTTAGGGGTAAAATGGTAATTTCAATCTACTCAGCTCAGGTAAACCGAACCCAAACTTAAATAATTGGCCCAAGGTCCAATAGACAATTTAATATGCCGAATGGATCACTAATTAGTTGGCCCAGATTTTTTACTGAGCCTAAACTAGAAATTGCCCCAATAACAATTATGTTTTTGCAAAAGGACTAACAGATAATTAAGGCCAAGATGTAAATAAAGAACTTATCATCTGGCTTTCTTGTATTTTTTAGGTCCGCTGTCATTGCCTGAGCAATTTTCAAATTGCCAGAGCAAATGTTAACGAATTCTCAATTATACCCTCAAAGATTTAGGCCCTGTGTTGTTGGGGTCGAAAATAGTTTTAGAAATTAGTGATTTTTTTGGAGATGTCATTTGTTTGAATGTAATTTAGCAAAGTTTTTCTTTTTATCATTTTTTGCTCATTTTCAGAGATGAAATGACTAGTATGTTAACCTTTTTTAAAAATTTGTTAGATTTTTTTACATATTATGGAATATAGAGAAAGAGAGAGGTAAAGTTGTGTTAAATCAATATTGGAAAATGAGTAAAGTATGATAAGAGATTAAGAGTGATAAGTTACTTTAATTTATTTCAAATAAAGGTACAATTTATTTAATATTTTTTAAGAATAAAAGAAAATTTTAAGAAAATATTATTTTTGGTAATTGAAAGGAAACTTTTATTAGAGTCTTTAAACTAGGTTTCTCAAAAAGGAAGAAAAATAAGTTCTTATAAAAGAGCCCCTTGATCTTGGATCGTTCTTGAACAATGCCTAGAAAACAGAGGCCGAAAAATGATGTCTTCTTTTAATTTTATAACCAAAGAAGCCCACAACAAATTGAATTATCAAAATCCGAACACAGAGCCTTTCATTCTGAAAGATCCCACTAGGGCTGGCCCATTTATGGGCCTTAGGTGAAATTAATTAGTGGGCCCCAAGTTAAATGAAAATACTACAATTCAGTGTATATAATACATATAATTATTTCTGAGGTGCCCAAAAGAAGCAGGAAGTTCAGAACTTGTGGGGAAAGAATATCAAAAGTGTTACACTGAAAAGGGAATTAGCAGAAGAAATTAGTGAATTTCTTGAAAGCCAATCTTTGAAATTATACATCACATAACAGGGAAAATTTGTGATCAGTAGCACATAGAATAAAGAAAGACCATATAATCATATAGTATAACACATTCGTCCTTCTTATCAATGTAGTGTACCACATTCGTATATTCATTTTCGTCCATTTTAGGATGTAATTTTGATTTAAGAGGGACGAATGAGTTACACTACATTGACAAGAGGGACGAATATGTTACACTACATTGATAAGAGGGACGCATATGCTACGGAGAATTTAAAAGGGACGAAAGTAATAAAGTCATACCATAAGAGGGACCAAAAGTACGATTCCCTCTTATTTTTATGTGATAATAAAATATGAAACTAAGACAAACTTGTGCCCAAATTTCTTAGCTGAGTGGATCTAAGAAAGAAGAGTTTAATTAGCAAAGCGAGTGTGGAATTTTGTGGCCGAATAGCTTTGTTAGGCTAATAGCAAGTCATAAGTCTAAGTCAATTGCGTAGTAAGACGTGAGTTTATTTTCCATTAGTCCATTTATGATTAATTTCTCGGCACACAAGTACATCTAGAGCAACACTTGAAAGTTCATATGTGAATATTCTTTGGAAATTCGATTTCATTTAATATTAACAGGAAATAATGTGCCTATCCCGATAGATTCAATCCACCGGGGTGTTAGATGAGCGATAAGTGTGTATTTAAAAATTCATTTAGCTTTATTTGAAATTCATAACATGCTATAGCTAGGGACTCATTGCGCCTTAAGTATACGTATTTTCTTTATGAGAATGCTTCTTTAAGCTGTTAGGCAAAACAAACTTAAATTATCTTTTATTTGTTACATTTACATTCTCTGAAATTCGGTGAAATTATACACCGTTTGAAGTTTCAATAATTACAAACACCTCATCTAATTTAACTCTAATTTTGTAATTTTGTAATTTTGTGCTGGAAATATCTACAACAATTATACATCACATGACATCTCATATATAATCAATCATAAAGAATACTAATAAACATTATATTACAATATTATAAACCAAAGAATTTATCGTGTCAAATTTACAACTGAAACATGAAAAGAATTAAAACAAAGCGCAGAAATAATAATTAATTAACTACGATTGACTAGCTAGAGTCTGTTTAATTAGCTATATTAATTACTTCTACAACGTATGGAATGGGAACTCTTCTCTGAGAAAATTCATGAAACAGGACTTTATCGACGTGTTAAGAATTTTTATGGACATGATTAAGGCTTGTGCAGAAGATACAAACCAAATTAAAATTGACCAATGACCCGAGAGTAGTAGTGATATACCAAGTATTCAATCAATGACATGATAAATTACACGTCTGATTAATAGTCAAAATAAAGAGTAAATATGTCTCATTCGACATAGTCAAATTACACGTCACGTCAGATTATTAATCAAAATAATGACATGATAAATTACACGTCTGATCAATTGTCAAAATAAAGATTAAATATGTCTCATTCGACATAGACCAAGTCTGATCTAATTTAGTAGTAATTGGTAAATAATAGCCACATAAAAAGTAAAAGGGAAATTACTTTTTTTGACCCATCTAAATTGCATTTATTACATTATATATGGATAGATTCCAAATATAGCTATATAGAAAATAATAGCTCTTATTCGACATATATATATATTTGTCATTACCTGTTCGACATACATATATTTGTTATTAGCTGTATGCTACATTTCACATGGATGAATCCTTCGATGTATAACAATATCATAGTTATAAATCAAATTAATTGCAATTACTGATGTATAAGAAAAATTAAAATTTATAAATTCAAGACTTCGATTTTAGTATCGAACACTTGAACTTGGGGGACTATTGATATACCAAGTATTCAATCAATGACATGATAAATTACACGTCAGATTAATAGTCAAAATAAAGAGTAAATATGTCCCATTCGACATATACCAAGTCTGATCTAATTCAGTCTTAATCGACGTATTATTGTCTTCCATTCGACATAGACCAAGTCTGATCTAATTCAGTCTTAATCGACGTATTATTGTCTTCCATTCGACATAGACCAAGTCTGATCTAATTCAGTCTTAATCGACGTATTATTGTCTTCCATTCAACATAGACCAAGTCTGATCTAATTCAGTCTTAATCGACGTATTATTGTCTTCCCTTCGACATATATCAGACCCAATCCGTATGTACGTCCTAAATGAAGTTCGACATACCCTATATGTCGAACTTAAGTGATCTAAATCCTTTCGAAAGGTTCTGATACTAAACTCCGCATAAATTTACTACATCAACCCGTCTTTATAGTTCTTCGACTGATGTATCTCATTTGGATCGAACTGGTTGAGATCCGACCCGAAAAGATCCGAATTGACCGACCCGAAATATCTGCTTTGGAAAACTATAAATAGGCAACACTTATCACTCTCCAAAGAGGTTTTTTGCTCTCTAGAAAACAACCATTACCATTATTTTCTGCCATTATCTTAAACTAAATCTGACTTTAGCATCGGAGGGTCTACGCCGGATCAACCACCGGCACGACCTAACGAGTTCCTTTGAGCGCAGGGTTAGGTTCCTTAAAGTGGAGTTCTGCTCGATTTGACCAGCAAGAATTCTATACTGTGGAACAGATATCAGCAACTACGTGGCACATTGGACTTGGATCAGACACTCAGACGAAATATCCCTTCATCAAGTAGAACAATAACGAGACGTTCAAATGTATTTATAGTATACATTCAATTCCCTAGTACACGCCAATGAATTTCACAAATTCAATTTGATTGAACCCAACTTATCTACAAGAAAAAAAGATAATTGTTGTATACTTCATTATTAAGAGATTGATTGCCAATGAGGTCTCCTCTCAGTGGCAAAGCTGAGGACTCAAATTTCTAAAGATTTTCATTCGAGTCTCATCTTGAGTATAAATTTTTGTCTAGCTTCAAATTATTTGCTAATTATTATTTCATTATACCAAAAGGTGATTGGTCTAGTGGAAGGGACTAGTCACTACAAAGTAGCGGACTCAGGTTCGAATCCCTGTTGGAAGAGGTACCCACTTATTGTGTCCAACCCGCCTCGAAAGGGATTAAACCCTTGGGAAACCAAAAAATAATGAAATACCATGATCCCCCCCCCCCCCCCCACCCCGACACAATTCCTTTTTCCGTCAATTTTTGGACAGAAATAACCACTAAGTCATCAAAATGGCATGCTTATGTGCCATATATCATACCTGAAAGTTATTTTGGCATGATTCCTTGTAGATTATGAGATATGATATCCCAGAACTTGATTAATTATATGTGAATTGTTTATTGCGTTTCATGAACTCAAACTTGTACCGTTAGAAATCTCTCGTCAAGAGCTTTCCAGCCATATAAAGAACACAAAATTTGGCCTTGTAACCAAAGAGTTGTGGCAATTTTCGTCCAAAAATGACGAAGAAAGGAAATGTGTTTAGGAGGGTGAAATAATGGTACTAAATGTGTTTTTACGGAAAATATGGTACCAAATGTATAAAGTAAGTGAAAGTTTGGTATGAAAAGTGGAATTCCCTAATTAATATTTTGAGAGAACGGGATGGTATTGCCTATTCTTTTTAAGTGGAAAATGATGTTTTTGCATATTATTCCAAAAGAAAAATAACATCTTGTATATTTGTCACTCCCCGACGGCTTAATTATGAAATTCTTGCACTTAGAGAGTGTGACACGAAATTAGGAGAAGAATTTGAAGAGGGAACACAAGTGAACATCTTAAGAATAATCAACTCGTCAATCTATAGAATCCATTAAAAAGATAAGAGAAGATCATCAAATGGATCACTCAACTCACCACTCAATGGAGCCCAATTTAGGAAGAAATACTCTTCACTAATATAAACTTTCTTTTATTCTCAATTCTTGAATTTTATTCTATGTTCTTCAATCTTAATGAGAAGGGGTTATAGGCTAGTCATGGACAACCCCGTGAATGCCGTTCAACTCACATAGGAGAAACACCAAAGTCCAAAGCTTATACATGAACTCAATGATACATGTAAGAAAAGTGGCTATTCATGAGTTTCATTTAAGAATTACTTATGTAAATGAACTAGAGATTAATTAATAGATTCATTAATATTTTCCTTAGGCAAATTCGGTATCAAACGCTCCTGTTGCGTAATGACTTGTCATCGAGTTTCCATCATCAAATAATACCCACATCAATTCTGCTTGATAAGAGAAAATTGTCACTCGAATCATAATCAACTTCTAATTAGTCCTGTAACAAGAAAGTTCAATATCACAATACGAATATCGCTACTTGGACAAAGTACTTTAACTGACTGCTTGAAATGCTTCGCCCATACAAATTGAAAGCGTTGTAGATTTTGATAAAACACATTGAGATATTAGAGGAAGGTAAATATATTTGACTTGTATGTCTCATTGTACCTACCTCACATGTCATAACTAAGAAGAACAATTTTTAACTTCTTGACTATTCTCAAGACTCATTTATTCAAAATTAATCTTTGAAAAGTATAAGGAAAATAAAGGAGAAAATCATTACAAATACGCAACATCTAAGCCCTCAAAACCATCTATATAAACCCAAGAGCCATCCATATGTTCTCCAAACCACACAACTACAAAACAATTACATAATGAGCCTCATCAAAAGCCTCCCACTCCTGATTTCCATTCTATCAACCACATTCCTAATCACCTTCACAAATGCAGCCACCTTTGACATCACAAACCGATGCGCCTACACCGTCTGGGCCGCCGCCTCACCCGGAGGCGGCCGTAGACTCAACTCAGGTGAAGCTTGGCAGATCAACGTAGCACCCGGCACAGTCCAGGCCCGTATATGGGGCCGGACCAATTGTAACTTCGATGGAAATGGTCGAGGCCAATGTGAGACGGGCGACTGCAACGGACTATTAGAATGCCAAGGCTACGGTAGGGCCCCCAACACGTTAGCCGAGTTTGCCCTAAATCAGCCTAACAACTTAGACTTTGTCGACATCTCACTGGTAGATGGTTTCAACATTCCAATGGAATTTAGCCCGACGACAACGGGTGTCTGCCGTGACCTCAGGTGCACAGCGCCAATAAACGATCAATGCCCAAACGAGCTTCGAGCACCGGGTGGGTGTAATAATCCGTGCACTGTTTACAATACGAATGAGTATTGCTGTACTAATGGGCCCGGAAGTTGTGGTCCTACGCCGTTATCGAGGTTCTTTAAGGAAAGGTGTCCTGATGCTTATAGTTATCCGCAGGATGATCCAACTAGTCTTTTCACTTGCCCTGCTGGTACAAATTACAGGGTTGTGTTCTGCCCATGAATTATGTTATAGGTTAAGACTTTAAGAATTTCCGGGCATTATTAATTAATTAGCCTGTAAATTCTGTAATAATGTTGTGTACATGTAGGATTGTGCACGTATGTACTTGATATATGTTGTGTAAAGTTCATGGAGAACTTTATATATACGGAGAATAAATAAATGTCATATTTTTAATCATCGGGTACTAACTGATTATTTTCGTATGTTCAATATACTCTGGTCTCTTTTCTCTTCTTGTATATATTTTGATTTAGGGGCTGTTTGGTTAGTCCAATTGAATTGGGCTATATTGCTTTTTACACCTAATATCACAATTGAGTCAATTGCCTAATTTCACAATTGGGCGATTTTGTTGATATGTGATAATTAACTACTCATAATCTCCTATCTTGACTTTAATCACATTTTTGGTCTATTTAGTCGTCCTAATTAATATTGGTCGATCCTAGATATTATTAATGTTACTTTTTTATTTTCCAACCCAACGCTTACTCTTAAATTGTTGTCCTTTGAATAGTTTTAGGCTTTTAAATTATACTGAGAAATTTTGGCAACATAATTACGTCGTTCACTATCGTGGTTTTTTACTTTTCTAGTTTAATAAAATGGAATTTCTGATTTAGCAATATTAATGTAATGATGTAATTAGCGTTTCTTTAAAAAAATTACATCGTTCAAATTGTAAATTAATTTGTTTGTGTTTCCACAAGATATTGAGGGATGCCGTTCCAGTAATAGTAAAATAGCCTATTGTTAGACTAATTAAATTGAGGAACCGAGTACAAGTATTGTTAAGATTATTTTTCTAAATTTCTTTAATTAATTATGTCAACCACTTTATAAAAAAAAACTTTGAATATTGTACAGATTTCCCAACCAAAGTTGTAAAAGGATCAAAAGACCATAGAGTGTAAAAATATCAACTGAAGAAAAATGTTTGTCGTCAATATGTTTAACAAACCAACGGTCCAATTAGTTAAAAGAAAAAAGTTTTGAGGCCCAATATAGAATTGTTTAGACTTTAGATAGATTAATTCATGAAAGGGATGTGGAACTTTGGAGTTTGGACTAACAATCTCCCATAACTTGAAATATTAATTTTATGTTAATAACGAGTACCTGTATATTAAATTTTTACAAAGGTAAAAACTAATTATTTAAGAACTTGAATATCTTGTGTAAATTTAACAATCTCCCATTTTGTGTAAATTTATTATCATGAAATTATTAACTCCAATGTATATCTTGATATGATTCAAAATGTTTAATGTCATGATTGATATTTTTGTTACTTTTGTGATGATATATAAATATCTTTGGGATATAATCTAGTTAGATTTCATAATTTATATCAAATACATTGTCTTTTATATTGAATTTTTGCTGCTAAAGATATAGGAGTATAAAATTATTTTTTCGATGGACTATTGTGATAATAGTTTTGTTGACCATATAATATGATATAGTTTTTTTTAATATATAGTCAAATAAAAAATTATTGTGTCATTGTACATTAGACATCGTTGAAAATGATGTCGTTGTTCTTATTCGGGGCATGCATTCTCCTTCTAATATTACTTAATGTTTAATTTATCTTAAGCCAGATGATGGTTTCCTAAAATTTTAAAAGTATTTTATATGTTTGAAATATCTCTATGATCAGTTTACTAATTATGTAATTTGTTCATGTATTATAAAGTTATAGGTATATTAAAATACATATTCTGACATAATATAACAATAAATTATATGAAAATGTTTCAAGTTATTTTATTTTTAACCGAGGTGTGTACATTATTACGTCTTCTGAAATATAGATAATTTTTTACATTACCAAAATATTTAGTACAATTTTCATGCATATCTAAAAATAAAATTCGAACTTGAGTAAAATTTGATATAATATAGTTGTGCCCCTAGTCAAATAAACAAAGACACAAAATGATAATGGGAATAGAAAGTGTATTACAATATACAAAGTAGGCGTAGTAATGATTTAAGCTTCCGTGAAATAACTGGACTGATTAGATATCGGGTTAAATAAGTCGGGTCACTGAAAAAAGTTCAAACAGTTCACCGATGGGCCGGCTAAATTTGGGCTGTGCCTTTCTTGGCCCATGGTTGCAACCCAAATTAAAGGGAATAAATTAGCGCGCTGCTCATGTGAATAGTGTACCATAACAATAAACGAGAGTACTTTTGACAGGAAAAATAATTTATTTATAATTAGTATTGTAAAAACGAAAAAGTGAATTAATTGCATAACATTATATGTTGACACTAGATAGTCACAAAATTAAAACAAGAATTGAACGGTTTTGCTTGCCTGAAAAATATGAATTTAAAAAGAAAAAGAGAATTCATCAATTACGTACAAAGACTCTCAAAATAAATTGCACAAGCAAAAGAGCAATCTATATATAATTTGGGCAAAATTTCATTGTTGGCCCTCTAAAGTGGTTGCGTTTCAAAATTGGCCCTTTTATTGTGCTACCTCGACAATATACATCATTTATTGTGTCATCATCATCAATTTCAGTCCTTATTGCCGGAAAATTTTAATTATCAACAAAAGTCATCAATTGATGTCTTAATTGACCGAAAAATTAATCTTTTTTTGCCGAAAATCACCAATTTATGTCTAATCTGACCGAAAATTTTAATTTTAGCCAAAAATATCATTTGTCAAGTGACTCTTAAAAATTAAGAATTTCATATTCTGACTCCACAATTTGCAAGTCCAAGTCATATGATAGGTCAAATATGACCTAAATTGATATTTTTTTACGATAATTAAAAAAATCGAGGATAAGGACTGAAATTGACGATGATGACACAATAAAGGATGTATATTGTCGAGATATCACAATAAATGGGCAATTTTGAAACGCAGCCACTTTAGAGGGCCAAAAATGATATTTTTGCCATATAATTTGTTAGATATCCTTATAGAACTTGATTATTATTTTAGTTCAGTGATTTAATATAAGCCACAATAGATTCAATAATATCTCTAGAATCTCATATATAAATAAATCCCATGTATGGGTCCAAAACTCCAATTATCAGGTACCAAATGTATAAAGTAGTTTGTTTAAGTCTTATTCACAATCTTTTTGCAATATAGTTTGGGGCCTGTCTTTGAATCTCCAAACATTTACTTGTAACAATAGCTTATCATGTTTGGCTGATAATATGAAAGTAGTCAAAAGATCAATTTTTCAATATCAATGTGTCATTCCCAAAGATACATTTGTAGATTCATGTTTGTATTTTTATAATTTTTAAATTCCATAAAAAATAGTAGGTACTAATTAGTAAGATTCAAGAAGAAGAAGACAAGCAACGGTCCTGAATAAATTCGGGTAGTTCTTGCCCAAATTGGATTTAGCTGAGCTCAAAGTATTCACATAGCAAGTGTAATACACTTGTTTTGAGATTAGATAACACTCAACCAATCACAAAAATAAATATACTCATTTTGTAGTTAGATGAGTTCGATCAAGTTCGATTTTTCAACTTCAACTAAATTCAATGTGAGATTCAAATTCCAAAATATTTTTAGATTTTGAGTCTTCCAAAATCCAAGGTGTATGTGTACTCAACCATCCCAAAAACCTGTCCTCTGTTTTTGCCTTTATGAGTCTTTTTAACATCCTACTAATATTTTTAGGATAAAATACAGTTTTGTCCATTTTATCCAATCAATATGCGAAAACTAGGAAATGAGACTGAGGTTTGCCGAAGCGATTTCCTTAAGACAATATTCTCGAGGCTGTCACGGTGCATACAGTTTGATTCCCGGTAGTCCCCCAAGATACAACAGTCTGTTGTTCATTATTTGCACAAATAATGAATCCACGGCGAACCGAAGCAAACAGAAAATTTGACATAAATTTAAAGTAGAGAAGAGAGTAATTTCTAATTATTGTTGGAAAAGGATACTTAATTGGTCAGATTAAGTCTCCTATTTATAGACACATAAATGTCTTTTCGCAAGAGACACACCGCTTGGATTGCACTGTTTCGGTCCAAAGGGTACCTCTTCAGATCGAGCAGACGCGACCCCTTACTCTCAACTAATTTTATTCACATATAAAATATAAATTCCAACATATTTTATAAACAAAAAACCCTATATGTTATCATTTTATTAGTTCACTGCAGTCGTTTGAAAGTTGAGAGAGCGAGGGTTGACCACATGTGGGTTATTGCTAATAGTTTGAGAGACATGAGGGTTATTGCTAATTAATACTATTAGAAAAAATTGCATTTTTCATACCAAACTTTCACATACTTTATACCTAACATTGTATGAGTAAATTGAAAAACATCATATTACTTCTAATTGGCTGAAAATACACTCTATTATATTTATTAGCAAAATAACTTTTGTGTTAATATATATTTTATAAACAAAAAACCCTATGTGTTATTATTTTATTAGTTCAGTGCAGTCGTTTGAAGGTTGAGAGAGCGAGGGTTGACCACATGTGGGTTATTGCTAATAGTTTGAGAGACATGAGGGTTATTGCTAATTAATACTATTTAAAAAAATTGCATTTTTTATACCA
This sequence comes from Penstemon newberryi var. newberryi, assembly GCA_030819805.1. Classification (NCBI taxonomy): domain Eukaryota; kingdom Viridiplantae; phylum Streptophyta; class Magnoliopsida; order Lamiales; family Plantaginaceae; genus Penstemon; species Penstemon newberryi. The sequence continues at coordinate 19,555,521 of JAUALY010000007.1, forward strand.
AAATTTCACATACTTTATACATTTGGTACCATGCTTTCTGAAAAAATACATTTAATACCATGATCCTCCCTCCCCCCCTCGATACAATTCCTTTCTCCGTCAACTTTTGGACAGAAATAACCACTAATCATCAAAATGGCATGCTTATGTGCCCTATATCATACGTGAAAGTTATTTTGGCATGATTCCTTGTAGATTATAAGATATGATATCCCAGAACTTGATTAATTATATGTGAATTGTTTATTGCGTTGCATGAACTAAAACTTGTACCGTTAGAAATCTCTTCAAGAGCTTTCCAGCCATATAAAGAACACAAAATTTGGCCTTGTAACCAAAGAGTTATGACAACTTTCGTCCAAAAATGACGAAGAAAGGAAATGTGTCGAGGAAGGTGAAATAATGGTACTAAATGTGTTTTTTCGGAAAATATGGTACCAAATGTATAAAGTAGGTGAAAGTTTGGTATGAAAAGTGAAATTCCCTAATTAATATTTTGAGAGAACGGGATGGTATTTCCTATTCTTTTCAAGTAGAAAATGATGTTTTTGCATATTATTCCAAAAGAAAAATAACATCTTGATGTATATTTGTCACTCCCCTAAGGCTTAATTATGAAATTCTTGCACTTAGAGTTGTGACACGAAATTAGGAGAAGAATTTGAAGAGGGAACACAAGTGAACATCTTAAGAATAATCAACTCATCACTCTATGAAATCCATTAAGGGGCCGTTTGGTTAAGCTTATGGGATTAGAGCCAGATTAGATTAGATGCAAATTGAAGGTAATATTAAAGGCTATTTGGTAGACTGAATTGGGCTTTACTAGAATAATCCAATAAAACACCCAAATGCCAAGATTGCCCCTTATTTTTACATCAAATATCAACTTCTTTCGTATAATTCTATAGACACGGGTTTGCAAGAATTGAAATTTATATATTCCCATTCTTAATAGCAGATCTGCTAATTCACCACCCAAAATATACTTCATCAATCCACTGAGAAAGATGGTTTGCTTCTCATATATAATTAGTTTTCTTGGTAATTGAATTGAAGTGAAAGATTATTTGATCGGGTGATGTAATTTATCTTATAAAATCTTAAAGAAGGAATTAACGGTTTCTGGTGAGCTCGAATCGCCGAGTAGTCAATCTCCAAGCAGCCATGGTTTTTTCTTAGAGCCAGTTTGTAATTGGAGATGAGGTTTTTGTGGATAAATTATTCAATATTTTTAATGAGGGTAAATTTGTCACTTTAACTTAAAATATTAGGGGTCAAATGGTAATAAAATAGTTAAGAAAATGATTCCATACTTTCCATATTAACAATCCACCGGTGCTTAGGCGGATTGTAATCACTCAATAATACCGGGTCAAGGGGATTGAATATTGATGACCCGGTATTGGGACTGCTCCACCAAATGAAGTATTAGCCCATATTAAATCAATCTATCAAGGTTAATACCCCTCATTAGCTCCTACCAAAAGGCCCCTAAAAAGATAAGAGAAGATCATCAAACGGATTCAATGGAGCCCACCAAAGAGATATTGATGACAAATTAGGAAGAAATACTCTTCACTAATATAAAATTTCTTTTATTCTCAATTCTTGAATTTTGTTCTATGTTCTTCAATCTTAATGAGAAGGGGATATTTATAGGCTAGTCATGGACAACCCCGTGAATACCGTTCCACTCACATAGGAGAAACACCAAAGTCCAAAGCTTATACATGAACTCAATGATACATGTAAGAAAAGTGGCTATTCATGAGTTTCATTTAAGAATTACTTATGTAAATGAACTAGAGATTAATTATTCATTAATATTTTCCTTAGGCAAATTCAGTATCAAACTCCCCTGTTGCGTAATAATTTGTCATCGATTTTCCATCATCAAATAATACCCACATCAATTCTGCTTGATAAGAGAAAATTGTCACTCGAATCATTATCAACTTCTAATTAGTCTTGTAACAAGAAAGTTCAATATCACAATACGAACATTGAATATTGAACTTCCTTGTTACAAGACTAATTAGAAGTTGGACAAGTTATTGAACGTTGTCAATTTGTCATCTATTGAACGTTGTCAATTTGTAACGTTGTCAATTTGTCCAAGTATATTTAACTTGTGATATTTGTAACGTTGTCAACTTCTAATTTGTCATCTATTGAACGTTGTCAATTTGTAACAAGGAAGATCGCTACTTGGACAAAGCACTTTAATGACGGCTTGAAATGCTTCGACCATACAAATTGACAACGTTGTAGATTTTGATAAAACACATTGCGATCTTAGAGGAAGGTAAATATATTTAACTTGTATGTCTTATTGTACCTAGCTCACATGTCATAACTAACAAGAACAATTTTTAACTTCTTGACTATTCTCAAGACTCATTTATTCAAAATTAATCTTTGAAAAGTATTAAGGATAATAAAGGAAAATCATTACAAACACGCAACATCTAAGCCCTCAAAACCATCTATATAAACCCAAGAGCCATCCATATCTTCTCCGAACCACAAAACTACAAAACAATTACATAATGAGCCTCATCAAAAGCCTCCCACTCCTGATTTCCATTCTATCAACCACATTCCTAATCACCTTCACAAATGCAGCCACCTTTGACATCACAAACCGATGCGCCTACACCGTCTGGGCCGCCGCCTTTCCCGGAGGCGGCCTTAGACTCGACTCAGGTCAAGTTTGGCATATCAATGTAGCACCCGGCACAGTCCAGGGCAGTATATGGGGCCGGACCAATTGTAACTTCGATGGAAATGGTCGAGGCCAATGTGAGACGGGCGACTGCAACGGGCTATTACATTGCCAAGGCTACGGTAGGCCCCCCAACACATTAGCCGAGTTTGCCCTAAATCAGCCTAACAACTTAGACTTTATCGACATCTCACTCGAACATGGTTTCAACATTCCAATGGAATTTAGCCCGACGACAACGGGTGTCTGCCCTGACCTCAGGTGCACAGCGCCAACAAACGATCAATGCCCAACTAGTATTTCCTCTTGCCCTGCTGGTACAAATTACAGGGTCGTGTTCTGCCCATGAATTATGTTATAGGTTAAGACCTAAGAATTTCCGGGCATTATTAATTAGCCTGTAAATTCTGTAATAATGTTGTGTACATTTAGGATTGTGCACGTATGTACTTGGGGGAAAATGCATATTACTACCCTGTGATATCGAAAACCTGCAAACAACTACCCTGTGAAATTTTTTTTGCACCAGACTTCCTTGTGTTTTCAAAAACCCTGCAAATTACACCCATTCCGTCTCCCTCCGTCAATTTTTTGACGCGCGTGTATTCTACGCGCCAAAAATGCGATTTTTTTTGTTTCTGACATAATTTTTCATTCAAAATGACAAGAATACCCTTGTAACTTTGAATCTTTGCAGAAAACTTCCTTGTGTTTTTTAAAGTTTGCATAAAACCTCCTTGTATTTTTTAAAGTTTGCAGAAAACTTCCTTGTGTTTTTTAAAGTTTGCGTAAAAGTTCCTTGTGTTTTCCACCGTTTGCAAAAAACTTCCTTGTACTTTTGGAAGTTTCCTTATGCTTTGAAATGTTTGCAAAAAACTTCTATGTTTTTCTTAATGTTTGTAGAAAAGTAACTCATATTCTTTAATGTTTGCGCAAAAAATTCTTGTACTTTTAAACGATTGTTCAAACTCCCTTATACTTTTATACTATACCCATAATTTTGTATCTTTTAAACTTCGCACATAATATCTCTTCTTTTCTTTGTTTGTTCCATATGAGAAGCGAGAGAGAAAAATTAGTGAGAGTTTTTGTAATTGTAAAAATATAATTTTTTATTAATATATAAGGGGTAATTTAGGCAATTCAATTAAAAATTAATGGTGTCAATGATTAACGGAGAATGGGTGTAATTTGTAGGGTTTTTGAAAACACAAAGAAGTCTGGTGCAAAAAAAAATTCACAGGGTAGTTTTTTGCAGGTTTTCGATATCACAGGGTAGTAATATGCATTTTCCCCGTTAATAAAAATATAATTTATTTATTAATATATAAGGGGTAATTTAGGCAATTCAATTAAAAATTAACGGTGTCAATGATTAACGGAGAATGGGTGTAATTTGCAGGGTTTTTGAAAACACAAGGAAGTCTGGTGCAAAAAAAATTTCACAGGGCAGTTTTTTGCAGGTTTTCGATATCACAGGGTAGTAATATGCATTTTCCCCATGTACTTGATATGTTGTTGTGTAAAGTTCATGGAGAACTTTATATATATGAAGAATTAAATAAATGTCATATTTTGAATCATCGGGTACTAACTGATTATTTTCGTATGTTCAATATCCGCTGGTCTCTTTTCTCTTCTTGTATATTTTGATTTAGGAGGCTGTTTGGTTAGTCCAATTGAATTGGGTTATATTGCTTATTACACCTAATATCACATTCAATTGCCTAATTTCACAATTGGGCGATTTTGTTGATATATGATAATTAACTACTCATAATCTCCTATCTTGACTTTAATCACATTTTTGGTCTATTTAGTCGTCCTAATTAATATTGGTCGATCCTAGATATTATTAATGTTACTTTTTTATTTTCCAACCCAACGCTTTACTCTTAAATTGTTGTCCTTTGAATAGTCTTAGGCTTTTAAATTATACTGAGAAATTTTGGCAACATAATTACGTCGTTCACTATCATGGTTTTTTTTCTTTTCTAGTTTAACAAAATGGAACTTCCAATTTAGCAATATTAATGTAATGATGTAATTTATTGTTTCTTTAAAAAAATTACATCGTTCAAATGGTAAATTAATTTGTTTGTGTTTCCACAAGATATTGAGGGATGCCGTTCCAGTGATAGTAAAATAGCCTATTGTTAGACTAATTAAATTGAGGAACCGACTACAAGTATTGTTAAGATTATTTTTCTAAATTTCTTTAATTAATTATGTCAACCACTTTATAAAAAAAAACTTTGAATATTGTACAGATTTCCCAACTAAAGTTGTAAAAGGATCAAAAGACCATATATAGAGTGTAAAAATATCAACTGAAGAAAAATGTTTATTTGATATAATATAGTTGTGCCCTTAGTCAAATAAACAAAGACACAAAATGATAATGGGAATAGAAAGTGTATTATAATTTACAAGTAGGCGTAGTAATGATTAAGCTCCCGTGATTTATGGAAGGTGACACAGCTCGGTTCGTTACGCCGGTCCAACTCCATTTAGACCGGCTTATGATTGGCGCGTTATATAATAAAATTATTATAATAAGAGTTAATGGCAATTTAGCCCTGTAATATTAGTAAAGTTCAATTTACCTTCATGTGACTTAAAACAGAACAATTTATTCCATGTATCTTATAAAAGTTTCACGCATCTCCCTAACATAAGTTGCACTTTACCCCATGTAATACAATAATATGACAATTTACCCCTCTATATTATGATAAATATGGTTATTTATCCCTCTATGTTACAAAAACACTTTTCATGCTCACTCTCAATTGGCTATTGAGTTATACTCTCCGATTGAACGGATATAAAATGTTCTTTTTCAAATTACAGGAGGATAAATTGAACATTATGCATTTCATAGGGGGTAAATTGACATTAACTCATAATAATAATGACCTCCCTTTCCTTCAGTTTCACCTTCTATATTAGCTGTACATGATCTCTGTTTTAAAAGTCTAAAAACCTCCAATTCATTTCAAGATCTAATATTTTCAAATGGTAAGAGGAACTCTTGAAGTCCTTCTCATTGGAGCTAAAGGCCTCGAAAACACTGATTTTCTTTGTAAGTTTTCTCTTCACATTAGTTTTCCTTTTATTGAAACTTTGACTTGGGTTTACTCCCCAAAAATATTTGATTAATTTCAATTTTTTGGTATGATCTAGTGGACTTAACACTGGATCAAGATTTGAAAATTAATTTGAGAGAAAGATGAAAATTCAGAGACCAGAATTCTAATTTTATAACCAGAAATAAATCAAGACTAATATTGGATCGATTTGTTTACCTTATATTGGCTCTAGTATTATTACATAATTAGTTAATGGAACTGTTAATTAGCATAAAACAGAATTGTGCTTAGCTTTAACAATGTTTAATTTCATGATTATTTGATTGTACTCTGTGTAGGTAATATGGATCCATATGTGATAATCACTTGTCGAACTCAGGAGCACAAAAGTAGTGTGGCATCAGGTTTGGGTTTTAATTACTAATTGAATCAGATCTTACTACTATATTTTAATTGGTTACTGATTTTACAGGAAAGGGATCCGATCCAGAATGGAACGAGACGTTCGTTTTCGGTGTTTCCGATGATGTTCCGGAATTGCTGATAAAGATAATGGACAGTGATGGCCCTTCCGGAGATGATGTTGTAGGAGAGGCAAAGTAAACACTTTTTTCTCCTCTTTAAATTATTTGTTTTTTAATTTCTAATTGGTATTTATATTCTCAGCATTAATAACTTTACAAAGCAAAACCTTTCAATAATGTTAAATGTATAGTTGCATCGTAATAAATAGTATTTTTTTCTCGATTTGCCAATGGTATTTAGGTTTTGGCCTGTTCCATTTTAAGGCACTAGACCAAAGACCTATATATAACTAGCTATGTATGATTGCAGCAGATCAAATGGATGGAAAATCTTCGACTGTATGATGATTAAACTCGAATTTTGTTCGCATGTTAGAATTCTATTGTTCACATGTTATGACAAGATACAACTAGATTAGTTTACGATAAGTTAGTTATTCCCATATGAATGTCGTTTTTGTATCTTTAAGGCAGCTCTATTCATGTCACAATTCAATAAATTAAACGAGATTCTTCTAACAAAAAACAAAGAGATGAGAACTTCTATAGAAATGTAAATATATTGATTTTGTTTAAAATGAACTTTAATTTTCAGAATCCTACTCGAGCCATTGTTTATCGAAGGAAGCATCCCACCAACCGTGTACAATGTAGTTAAAGACGAAGAATATTGTGGTGAGATTAGAGTCGGGCTAAACTTTACCCCTGAGGCAAGTATATAAATTTCAATTTTGTTTGTTTAATTATTCGTTTTAAAGTAAATTATGCTATGAGGAAACTAAATCACTACAATGTGTCAATTATTATAGAAAGACAATGAAGAGGAGTTTGCTGCAGAGGAAGAAACGTGTGGTGGCTGGAAAGAGTCTTCATATTGAGGATGATTTTATTAAGTACCTATCAATCTTTTGTGAATTTTTTACAACTATTTGGCTCTATATGAACTTAATGATCGAAAGAATACATTTTACCTTGTTTATTTCATTTTCAATTGAAGTGTCTTAAAGGAACATGAAATTTTAAGGTTATTTTCAAAGCTATTTATGTTTGTAATGTGATTTTCATGTTGTATGAGTACGGAGTACAGTGGCAATTGTGAATTTAAAAGTAATTGAAATTAATTCTGTGACAAATCCAAAACAAGAATACAATAATTACCACTTGTGCTATATGTATTCCTTTGTTATACGAAACTTACAAGAACTCTCCTGTGAAAAAATTACTGCATAAAATTTCAATGTTAAATGTACGAAGTCTCTCATCCACACAGATTTTGATGGTTGATAAATGTAAGATATTCCTCTGTATTTTGTGAAACTTACATGGAGTCTTTTTCTTTGAGTTCCCCACACAAGGTTTGATTTGAGAACATTATTGTGTTTATAACCTCCATCGAATGCATTGGCCATGTATAACTTCATCATGGATAACCATCTTTAAAATTACCAAAGTGAAAAATTTGTAACGTGGTCCATAAACTGGATTAAATTTTCTATCGTTTCAGTAAAAAACATCGAGTTTTTTGAGTTTATGAAAAGAAAATAAGATATAATTTCGAAATTATTTGTTTATCTTGAGACTCGGTAATTTTTTCACAATTTTTTTCTAATATTTCCAAAAATGTTATCGAAAAGTTTTCAATATTTAATTGACTGAAACATACACTAGACAAAATTTCAATCCCATGGTCCGTAACACTGTTTGGATCACTGAAACATTTCTTTTGATTTGACATACTATGTTTATAGAGGGTAAGGCTGGCAATAGGGCCTTGTGAACGTAAGTTTTTTTAAGAATAAGCATAACTTCAAATATCATCCAAACTTTATATTTATTGACTCAAACACGACTCATATATCTATTTGGTTTTAGGTTGTATGTCGAATTATTTCGAGCTAGTTCACACTATCAAATTTTATTCATGTTTGTTGTACATCGAAAAATTCGCATTCAATCCTTAATATCAATGAAAATATGACCGTGATAACAAAAATATAGTAAGAAATAAGTTTTCTACTTAAATACTGGTCTACACTTTTATTTTAAAAAATTAGGTTGAATCTCATTGGACTCAAACTTTGTTTATAGATTCCATGATGTACTTAGACTTAATATCAAGGCTCAAAGTCCGATCATAGATTTTTTACGAGCTTAATATAAAGGTTCAAAATCGGCCTGAATTTCAATTAGTAGGCTTGACTCAAATTTAACCGGGTTGATCTCTCGATTTAAGATAGATCTGACTAAATGAACAGTCCAGGTAAAGGAGAAAATTAAAATAAAAAAATTAGAATATATTATGAAAATAAATAAATATATTATACACCCAAAATACGAATGGGTTTAAAGTATAATAAAATATGACCTTTTCATAGTTTTTTCCACACTATTAATGTAGGTTTTCTCATTTTTAACTTTATAGAACCTTTCTTTTAGTTTTCGTAACAACGGAATTTTAATTATTAAAAAAAAGAAATGCACTTTACATGATTATTTTCGAAATATTAAGGGGCCCATAACATCAGTACGAAATTGAGGGCCCAAATGTAAGTCATTGAGCCTACTTAAAACGACGCCGTGAAGCCCTGAAATTTTTTTATATATATTTCTCCTACCCCTATTATACGTTAGTCTTTTTTCGTTTTTTCCTTGAGAAATCCCCACAAAACCTAATTGACCCATTCCTTCACAATTATAACGTGCCTCTCTCGTGCTTTACTTGATCGTACGTTGCCTCTCCAGAGGTAAGATCAGTATTCTGAGAGAAACGAAAAGCCCTAAAAAAATCTGAATTTGATTAGAAATTAAAATTTGGGCTAGAAATTTTGTATTTCTGTTATATATTGAACTGGTGTTTCCTAATTTATATAGAAACTGATTCTTTTCAGATGTCGTGGGTAGTAATTTTTTACTTAAAGAAATGAATGAAGTGATTTTGCTCTTTTATAGTAGAATGAAAAAGATTTAAGTTTAATGAAGAAATCAGGAATGATCATGACTAAATGACCAATTTTGGGCAGTTGTTTATTTTACTGTAAGAGACTGATTGAGTATTAATTCAATAGGAAAAAAAAAAAAAAAGAATTGACATTGGTATAGATCTGTTAGTCAAAGAGAAATAATATTAAGTAATGTATTGTCTTTGTTTGAAGAGTCTAGGAATGTTATAATTGTTCTGGACGTTGAATTATTTATTGGTTTTTTTTTTTTTTTTGTCAGTTATGGGATAGAGAAAATATTCTTCAGGGTCGTATTTTTATTAGATATTTGTAGCTATTCCTTGAAACCAGTTCACAAAACCAAAGCATATAGCTTCACATCTTTGCTCTGAGTAAACCTTTTAGTTCTTGGGTGGTATCTCTATTGTGCTTTGTTCTGCCTCCGTTGTTCGTTTTTCTGTTAAATAGTTCTAGCAGCTGGGAATTTACAGACATTCTGAATTGGGACAGTTCTTTTCAGTTTTTAGGTAGGTTTCTAAATCTCAACAGTGATAGAATTTGGGGATTTTGTTAATCCATTATACTTAATGTGTGATACTTCCTCCATAATAAGTGTCCCTTTGATACATGTGTATATTTATTTCATGTGTTGGGAGTAGGGTGGATGTGTGTATATATAGGTATATTTTCTTTTTTACTTCACTAATACTGGATATTGAGTGCATCTGTTGTTATCTTTAGATGGCGTCACTTCAAGATAGTTTGACAAAATTTAAGAAACAACAAGAGAAATGCCAGTCGACCCGTGTTAGCATTGCAGCTAAATCAGGATCTTCTAAAGCAACTCCTTCAAAATCCTTGGCTGCTGCAAAGTCTCCTGCACCCGCAGTTAAATTCTCAAATGATACAGAACGCCTTCAACATATAAACAGCATAAGGAAATCTCCTGTAGGGGCTCAGATGAAACGTGTTATTGATTTGCTCTTTGGGGTACTATTTCTTTTCCTCCTTGTATTTTGTTTTGTAGGGATAAATTATTTTTTCAGACTTACAATAATTACTTCTGAATTTTTTCATGAAATTGCTCAAATTTGTTGAAAGTTATTTGCTTTGGTATGTACCGAATACCATTTAATGTTATATGCACTTTAGTTGGATGAAGCGTACACCTTGTGTGCGACACATTAGTTCCTTAGTTTGCTTTGCGCTATTAACGATTATGAATGTGTTTTGAATGCCATATCATGCCCTCATTGCTCATTCTAGTTTAATATCATTATCCTTGCTAAGAATGTATGTCTAGGGGGATAATCGTAATTTAATTACTATTAAAGTCAGTGGCACTAGGTAATAGCTAAGCAACCTAATGAAACTGAAAATATCATCCAGGCAAGGAAAGCCATGACAGCCGATCAAATAAATGAATTGTGCTATGTCGATATCAACGCAAACACGGCAGTCTTTGAGAGTTTAAGGAAAAATCTGAAAGTCAATTATGATGGGAAGCGATTCTCCTACAAGGTAATTTTGCTACTAGTTCTTTATCTCTTGTGAAGTCGGACCTTCTGTACTTCCTATAGTTTTACCGTGGACAATTATCTTTTCTTTTGGGAAAAAAATTATTTTGCAGTCCAAACATGATTTGAGAGATAAGGACGAACTCCTTGTCTTAATTCGAAAATTTCCAGAGGGTATCTCTGTTGTTGATCTCAAGGACTCGTACCCAAAGGTCATGGAAGATTTGCAGGTGACATGGTTTTTGATAAGTTGAGTTATATCAAATAAACAGTTATTTGCAAAAAAACTCTGTTGTGTTTGTATTGATTGACGAATACATCCCTATGTTATATTAATGAGCATTTGTCCCCTCTTGGTCTTAAATATGTAGCAATGTGCCCTTCTTCACAGTAAGTGCCTTGTATGCCAGATTAATCACAGCTCGTGTTATATATTTTTCTGTGAATATTTGTTAATAAATATAGCACAGTGGTGTTTTGTCAATTACAAAGAACACAGTGGCGTAACTTGCGAATAACCCCCTTTGAACAAATACGAGCAATACTTTTCCTAATTACTTGAGCCTCCGTGAATGATCTTGATCAATAATCTTTTTGTAGTCTTTGAAAGCTTGCGGCCAAATTTGGCTGATATCGAGCTTCGACTCAGCAGGGGACATAGCCTACCCAAATGATCCGAGGGCAAATATTGAAGTTGATGATGATCTCAAACAGTTATTTCTGGGGATTGAACTCCCGCTTGATATGATTGACGTAGAAAAAGATCTACAAAAGAACGAGATGAAACCGGCTACAAACACGGCAAAGAGGAGAGCCAAGGCAGCGATCGATGGAATTCCTCCCAAGTCTAAGGAGGATAATAAGAAGAAGAAGAAGAGTGGAATTAGCAAAAGAACCAAGCTTACCAATGCACACCTTCCTGAACTATTCAAAGACCTCAATGGCACTTGATGGAAGAAGTTTTTTAGTATTTGTTCCGGTTGAGGATGTTTGCTTCCAGGATTTAGAGGTCGAGGGAAATTTACTTTGACTATGGTTCAAGGGGTGGTGAGGTGATGATCGAGTTATGAAACCGATAACATTTTTTACTTCGTATTTATGTATATTCTTATTCTTATTGAATAGTATTAGTTCTCTGATGACTTTGAATCGGAAAAGTAGCATGTTAAACTAACATTTGAACTTTTAATTTTAAAAAATGCAAGTTAGATCATTAGTTTGGAATTATTTGTATGTACGTATATGTTAGTACATAAATATTGTGTTTCTTGAAACTAATGTGTATAAGTGACGCTTCATAATTGCGATAAAATGTCCTGAAATTACTTGCAATAACAAATTAAAGGATGAAAATTGCTTGTTGGTTTAGGTGTTCCATTTGCATACCCCTTTTCGTTTTTTTTATTTGTCATTTTTGTGGAATGCACACAAATTAAGAAATATAATAAATTGTCACTTTCTTGAAGTAAAAACCTCAAAATATTGTTTTAACCAAATAATTAGCATTATAGGTATTAATAAGAAGAGTAAAATTGGTAGAAAAAAATTAATTTTACATTAAACTTTTAAAACGACAACTAAAAGTAAATAAGTTCTTTTTGTTAGAGCGAAAAATAAAAGTAAAAAATTATTTTTGTCTGACGACAAATATAAAAAACGGAGGGTTTTCAATTTCACAGTTATTACGATAAATGAGCAACACCATCAATTCACAAATAAATTGATATCCGTTTAATTATCTCATTAATATATGATGCCATACGTTTCAATTCTTGTTTGTTACCCCCCCCCAAAACCCAAACACACATACAAGAACTTGTCTTAATACTATCTCCAATTCATTGATTCTTTTTCAACTCACAAGACCATGAAGAACCTCCTCCTCTTCCTCCAATTCCTCAACATCCTTCACCTAAAAATAAACCCAACAAAAGCAAAAGAACAAAACTACCCCATTACACCAAGTAGTAGAAGATCTCTATACCACGTAAAACCTCACGTCTCGATCACAAACACCGCGAATCACACGGTCCTAGTCCACTGCTACACGGAAAGACGAGACTACGTGAAGGAAATGGTGGACGCGGGTGAAAAACTGCGGTGGGAATTTCAAGAGGCAAAGAAAGTATTTCAGGAGTTGCCAATGACATGCTACGTTGACATGAGGAACAGTCCGCACGTGCATGGTTATTTCTCAGCGTATCAATCGAAGAAATGCTTTCTATGCGACTGGACTTTGTTACCGACTGGGGAGCTAGATTTACACCTTTTGCGTGATGGTAAGTGGGAGCGGGTCAAGTTGGAGCATGATGATTCCAAAATAAAGACGGATTACGAGAAGGAGTACCCGGAGGAATTTGAGCATCACTAAACTTAGGCTCTATTGCATACTAGATGATTATAATGAATAAATTGGGGATTCATATTGATTGAATTATATATATATATATATATGAATTGATGAATTTCAAGTTTCAAATATATAATATGTCCACATTATATAAACATGTTGGGAAAATTTTGTACATCTATTAGAGATAAGGTATAAGTAAGGATTTCTCAAATAATTCACATTGCATATGCTTTGTAAATAGAAGAATAATCAACCACAAGACCTGAGTGAATTAATACAGTTGTATTATTTGTGTTTGGGTGAGTAAATATGAGCAAATTGACTTTGAACTGGCCTTGTAATACACATTATGAGCGTAAATGACCTTATATATCCTCCAATTTGTTAGAAATTTTGATTCTTGATTTAATTTGAGAGGATCCAAATTTGTGCAGTTATGACTGTAGTTTGACTTTTTGTACTTATGACGACATCTATCATAAATATAATAATCATAGTATTTATATTGGGGATAAATGTAACATACTCTCTTGCGATATTTAAAATTTGCGTGAATCTACCATTTGAAATGTTTATTGTATAGTACTAAAAATTCATCACCAAAACCCTCATATATACAAATATGTCGTTTCGGATCGGCATATTTATGAAAATTATTTTTAAAATATCACATATTGGTCCCTACAACTTCATGTGAACTATTTAAAACTTAGTTTCTTGAAATATGTTGATCCGAAAAGACATATTTTGAATAGGTGAAGGGTCTCATGCTAAGGGTCTATTTGGATGGGTTTTGGCTTTGGGTGGTTTCGATTAAACTTTTGAGACCTCACTTGGATGGATTTTGGTTGTTGGGTTTTGTGGTTTGAATAAGTTGAAACCCCACTTGGATTGGGTTTGGATGTTGGGGTTTGGGGAAAAAGTAGGTGGTAGGTGTCAAATCAATATTTTTTTTAGTGAGATTTGGTGGAAAAGTAGGTGGTAGGTATCAAATCAATATTTTATAGGTTTGAAGAGTTTGAGTTATTGAGACTAAATGTCCCACATTGGTTGAAAACATTAGTTAAGTCCACCTTATAAGGTCTTGGACAATCCTCACCTTACAAGCTAGCTTTTGAGGTTGAGTTAGGCCCAAACCATGTAAGTGGACTTATCCCAATTAATGTGGTGAATTCTAATATGGTATCAGAGCTCAGGCCCAAAGAGGTCCTGTGTTCGAATCCCTCCACCACCTATTTCTAAATTCCACGTGTTAGGCTTGAGTAAATAAATACCGCCTACACGTGAGGGGGCGTGTTAAGTGATATATATTAAATGATTCTTCTCTCTAACGGTAAACTTTTAGATGAGTTGGTCATTAAATATGGTATCAGAGCCCCAGGTTGAAGTGGGCCACCTCCTTCCGTGATGGGCTCTTTCTTGCGCGCATGATGGGATTTATTCTTCACCCACACGGTCTGGGAAATCCGCGTGTTGGGGATCCACACGATCTGGGCAAATCCGTGTATTGGACTCTTACCCACATGTCAATAATTCGCACATGTTGGGCTTTAATATGTCACGTGTTGGGCTTGTTTCACCCACACATTCAGCCTGCCCACACGTGAAGGGGGAGTATTGAGACTAAATGTCCCACATTGGTTGAAAACATTAGTTAAGTCCACCTTATAAGGTCTTGGGCAATCCTCACCTTACAAGCTAGCTTTTGAGGTTGAGTTAGGCCCAAACCATGTAAGTGGACTTAACCCAATTAATGTGGTGAATTCTAATATGAGTGTGAGTTTCTGAATAGGTTTTTTATGGTTTTATGAATTTGACGAAAACTCGTTTGCATCCACATACACCCTAAATTTTTCTTAGTACAACGAGAATTTTGTGCATTAAATATTTCACATAATAATTTATATTGTGTTCATAACAAATGAGGCATCTTGCATTTATCCATCTATATTGTTATACATATATGCACTACTCATTTTTTTATACACCAAAATCGAGAAATAAAGTTGATTTGCATTGCAGTTGTTCATTCATGATTCATCTATGTGCGTCGCATATATTTAAAACGGGAAAATTCAAAATTACATATGTATGTGATCATATTATACGGCACTTTGTAATTTGATATATTGGATATGTGAATATATATTTAGTATTATAATTTAAAAATTGGTTGTAGTGTTCATACTATCGTCAAATAATTAAATTGAAACTAACGGAATTAGTGCACATGATATTATCTCATCTTTTTAAGGAAAAATTATCACGTTTCCATCACTTTTATATTGAAAATCATAATGTTTATCTCAAGTTATCACGTGATAATTTTCCCTTCAAATAACGAGATAACAGCCACGAGAGGTTCATGTGTTCAATTTCGTCTATTTTCGTTCAATTATTTGACGGTGATTTGAACGTTGAAATCAAATTATAAATTATAATACTAAATATGCAATAACTTATAAATTAATACCAATATACAATTTCCTCTTCAATCAAGAATCAACTGAACCATTTTGGGTGAACTTCATAAATTAATAAATATCACTTCACATTTGGATTCAATAATAACCACTAAAAAAAAAAAAAAAAAAGAAAATTGAAGTATAAATCGGGAATGGAAAATAAAATTAGGCGGCAACAATTACCGTTACACCTAGTCCACCCATTAATTCGTTAACCACCTGCAATAGTAATATCTTTCTTTCTTTCCCATCGGCCATCACCACTCGAAAACACTAACTGAATCTATATATTAATACAAGCAGAAAAATTCAATTTTTGAAAAAATGCAGATTCAGACTCGGATTCTCACTCCTTGTACAATTCCCCTCAACAATAATCGATTCATTCCTTCAAAAACCCTAGCATTTTCCGGAACACCACCGGCAAACAAACCCTGGATTCATGGTGGTAAGTACTTAAGTAATCGATGATTTTAAATATTTTTTGCAAATTTTGTATTATTTGGACTCAGTTTTAATGTTAGCTCTTTTTAGGAAATTTATGTAATTGGCCGAACAAGGGCAGGCGAGCTGTAGTTTCCGCAATTGAGGAAGGAAACTTGAGTACTGATGTGCAGAGACAGAGGTTTCTTAAATTTACCTATTTATCATTTACTTGTGGCATTACTTGCTTTTTGGTGCTTTGCTTTTAGCGAAACATATGTGTAGATTGCGGATTTTTTTTATTATAATCTGTTTGTTGGAGTGAATAAAGTCTCTGTTCTGGAATTTAATTTTTATTAGTGCTGAAAATATTTACCTTGGAAGGGTGGGTTATTGTGAATACAGATGACTCCAGTCGGATAAATAAGATTATTTGGTGGAAATGTGTGATACACATGAATGGATGCTTAATTTGGAAGTTGTCTAATTGGAAGAATCTCGTTCATGAAGTGTAGGTATTTAGGTGGTAGATTACATGAGAAATGTATGAGTACAACAAGTCAAACAATGGATTTCTGAAATAAGAACATCTTACTTATAGTACACTTGCATAGGAGAATGGAATATTTTTCATTTTACGAAATTATTGTCCTTTTAGACAATCCATCTGCTAGTGTCCTTTAAAATTCTGAAGTATTGCTGTAAGTTGATGACCGTTGCCCATTTCTAAAACAAAAACTACCGCCTCAATGAGTATATAGTTCACCAAGCAACAATGTAACAAAATTCTGCTTACCTCAAAAGATATACTTGTGAACATATCTGCATAACAGCCACAAAGTGCAGTTAGATTTTCTCCTTGAAGTATATAACTATATTTTGATGTTGTAATAAACGACCTTATACCTACTATATGTAGAAAAATTGTCGAACATCTATGTCTACTCAAAGCAAAAGAAAATTTGTCAGAGGAGGAGGAGAATGACATGCTGGATTATCTTTATACGACACAATATCAGATGCGTGGTATCCTCGCCATATCATTAGGTGAACTTTATAATGCTTTATATGAGATTCCAAGTTGTACGATTCACTTTTGAACTCTGTCTTTAGATTGTTGTACTAAAACTTGTTCATTTTCTGTTATGAAATTTAACTTTCTTATTAGATTTTATTGAAACTGCTAAAAAAATTGATGGTTTGATCCGATTAAAATTTCTAATTACTCCCTCCGTTTCAAATTAATTGGCACATTTGCAAAATTTTCATGTTTCAAATTACTTGTCACATTTGGTTTCCCAATGCATCTTTTTCCAATTTTACCCTTTCGTACTCTTAGGTTTACACAATAAAGTAAAGTGCACAAAGATGAATGACATTATTTAAAGCAATCATTAAAAGGATTTTTTTGACATTTTATCTCATAAAAGTGACTAATTATTGAGTTTCTTAATTTGTGTGAAAAGACCAAATGTGCCAATTAATTTGAAACGGAGGGAGTAGTTTGGAAGAAACTATCATTAAATGAAAGTTAAACAGCCGTTTACTGCATCCCTGGTTCTTGATGTTGAACTATCACTGGATCTTTATAGTTTTTTCTTTGGTTATAAAAATAGACTGGTACCCCTAAGTCCTCCAGAGATATTTTACAAGATTATGTCTTTAAATTGTTTATTTGTCTTTGATATCCTTGTTAACTGTAGTTGTCTTTGATGTTTTTTGTTTGTATTCCCGTTACCAGTTTATTGTAGTAATGTGAGCAAATGCATTAAATATCTGTCTTTTATGCATTTATCCGTTTTGCTTTTCTGAAATATCTATAAAGCACCTTTTTGACTCCTGTAGGACGTATTTCTGATCAAAAACCTGAACAATATACCCATGCTATCTTTATGCGTTTCCAGTCAAAGGAAGACCTTGCCAAGTTCTATGAGAACCCTTTATATATGGGAGTTCTTAAGGAACACGTGATGCCTTATTGCCATGTATGCTCTTACATGTAAATACCATGATCTCAATTCCTGTGTTCCTTTATGATCCTTGCTGAAATAGCTCAATGTTATCTTTCTCTAAATTTGGAGATTTTTCACTCACAGGGAGTTTTAAATTTTGACTATGAATCTGAAGTAGAAGATGACATTCTGCCAATATTTCGGAAAGGAGAGGTTGAAAGTAGCAATTACATTTATCTCTTGAAAAATATGCTTTGATTTGAATAGATTGTTAATTTCCTATTCGAACCAATTTTCATACTTTAATTTAATCATACCCTGGTTTTCTTTTTTCTTCTTTGCATAATATAAACATGTCAAAACGTAACAGCGTTAAATGCATGTACTTCCAGGAGTACAACTACGGTGTCGAGCTCATCCTTCTGGTAGCATTTATTAAGAGTTCTCTAGGTGGGCCTGCGGAAGATGCAATGACTTCTCTGGCAAAGCTGACACTGGAGTTTCCTTCTTTGATTGTTCAAGCTACTAAAGGTGAACTTTGAAGTTCTATGCGTCTCTATCAACTCATTGGGGAACTAATTAAATAGTAAATAATTCAGTTAATACGAAATTGAATTAGTTAATTGCTCGATTCACTTTATCTAAAAGTATTATAGTTATGAATTCTGATGGCAGCTTCCTCAAGGAAAATCATGAAATTTTTTTATAATTTTTTTTCTGCAGGCACAAATATAAATATGAGCAGTACGGGATATACTCATGGGGTAGTAATAAGATTTCGGTCATGTGAGCTCTTGGCAGTTTGTTTCACTGTGCTCTATTAATAAGCAATTTGTTTTAGTTACTTATGGATACGAAGTCTAAATGTTGTTGCTTCTTCCAGCTGAGGCCTTTAAAATCTTCATGAGCAGTTCAGAATATAATACTGTAAGTAGTCGTATACATTGGCTTGTTAACCATTCCCATGGTTTATTTGTTTGATATTTTTCTGCAACTTATGTAAATGCTTCAACCAGTTCCTTAACTTGCTTTCCCATTGTGCTGAGCTATTTCCTTTGTGTTCTTCATAATAACTTATGGCTTTTCAATGATTTTAACCCATAATAAATTAAGCAAAGTATGATTCATAATGAGAAATTACTGTCTGATTTTTATATTTTGAGGAGATGAACATTGTTGAAGAAACGATGTCTAAGAAGGGTAATATATTTTTTTATGTAAGCTTCTACATTGCTGTTGAGCTTTGAGCAAAAGTCTGTAGATAGATGAGTTAGGAGCATAAACTTGCTAAATGTTTTGGGTTTCAAAATAGAACTACAAATTAATAGTTTTAAATATCCGTTTATTTTCTCTTATTACCAACTCTTTGACTGAATGTTTTGTTAAGATACCATCGGTATAAATCTTGATTGATAAATGAAATTGACAAAAAAAAGCAGCTGTGGAAATCTAAATTCCAGCCCATCATCCAGAAGACGCTTTCGGTCTATTTTTCAGTAGATCCTATCGGCAAGGAGCTTATGTAGCAAGGTATTTGCCATTAATTTCATTTGAAATTAAGTTTCAACTTTCAAACATATAAATAATCCTATCATGATGTGTGCTGTATCAATAATTAATTGAATAATTGGAATGCAGGGTCCAGCAGAAGCCATCAATTTTATGGAAGTCTGTTGTATTCAAGGAGCAAGTAAGCAGGCCAACATCTAAGTCATATCTCATCACATAGTCAATTGGTTATTCCATGTCATCTTATTCTTCATATATTTCATGAATATTTATATTCTTGTTTATTTGCTGCTTTGCAAGATTAGTGTCTCTACTGCTAAAAGAGAAATGCCATTTTTATTTTGCTAATTAAATGGAACTATTAAAGAAGTATTTGCTCGAATGTGAGAAATGAGAAATGTTAAGAAGTAAATGTGAAGAAATGTAAAGAAATATTTGCAAGATTAGTGTCTCTTTTTGTTGTTTGATTGCAGAGTATTTGTTCGAATGTGAAGAAGTAATGTACTTTCCGAAAATATTGATAAAAAAAATGTACTTTCCGAAACTCACATCAATCATCGTACTCTCTACGAAGGAACTATATGTTGTTTCCGTATGTAGTCAACAAGACTTCCTACTATTAGGTATAAGTAGGTGTACTTGTTTGGAGTGTAAAACCTAGAGTGAAGAACTAGTAAAGAATTAGTGAAGAGTTTTGAGCTCTGCAGTAGCAACAAAAGAAAATCCTCTTGATTAAAGTTATGTATTTACTCTTTCAAACTTTAAGCATTATGATATCTCTCATCCTTTTTTAAGTCTTTGGGAGCTATCCTTTATGTCTGTCTCTATAATATGAAATGTTCTTGCCAAACATATGAAACTTAATTTTAGATTGTTTCATTTGAAATGAGGCCTAAAATTTGGTCAAACAGATACGTGACACTAAGCTCCATTTGGTCCTTGTGGAATATAATAATAAATGAGTTTTATTTGATTTAATGATCAAACATTAGTTGCTATTATTTTATTTGTTGGTGTATTTGACTTTTTTATGTCAGTTTCCATATATTAATTAAGTCGGTGGTAAAGCTAGTATTATTGGTTATTTGTTGTACTTTTATTAATAATATTAATATTGGCATGTTAACCTCCCATTCGGCCATTCCCACTTATTTCTGTCCTTACTCTTGCCTAATATTATTATTTAACAAAAGTTGCACTTACACCTCCCATTTTTCTTTAACAAATTAGCTTTCAAGTTTCAACTACTGCGATGCCGCCACATCCATTAATTCTCAATTAAGACTTTTAATTCGTGTTAATAACAAATTACACCCTGTGATGAAAATAAAAAGCAGCAAATTACCCCTTGTTATTTTTAGAAGACAGTTTGGCCCTTTTGTGATAAATTAAATGACAGTAACTTCATTATATTTTCAAAAGAAAAAATTATCCCCGCTTCCCTCATATTCTATTCAAAAAGTAAAATTGGACTAAATAATATAACCTCACTAATAAATTGACTATTAGCACAGGGAAATAAAGTGTATAGTTGGCATATAACCGGGATAAGTGAAGGGCGTTTGTTATTAAGAGAGGGTTAACTTAGTTTTTTTTGGATTAAAATGCAGTCTCAGTCACAATTTTATATATCTCGTCAAGAAATGAGACATAGACATACCACTCGATAGTATTTCTCACTGGGAGTGACATGTCTATTTTTATGACCGTGAATAGACATTTTACGGGAGGGCAATTTGAAAAAACCCTTTCTTATTGAGCAAGAGGAGTAGCCCTCGAAAACATAGGGCCTGTTTGTTTGACTTTTCCAAGAATTATTTTGTGTTTGGGAAAAGTCAAACAAACATAACAATGATGAAATTAGAAGAAAAAAAACAGTGATATCAATTCCTACTACATTTTTGAATTTTAAATCATGTCACACTCTTCGGTTCTGGATTCATTCTTGTTTGTTTAAACAGACTTTAATTCTCTCTCTCTCTCTTTAAAAAAATTGAAATCAGACTTTAATTCGTGTACAAATGCCATCCATTATTTGGTGTAAGACAAACTAAAGTACTGAAAACAAAATTATTGGTACCCGAAGAACGTACAAATTATATCAAATCAACAATTTGAATGCATCCAAATTTCAATAATAGCTGAGAAAATATCATTTACCTACCGGAAAATTTTAAATGGTAAGAACAATGAATGAATCAACTCATGTATCTGGTATATATAGATGCTATATATCTAAAACAATTTATTGTACACATCTTTTGCTATATATTTATCCACATCAACTATACATTAATTTCTATTTTTTTTTCTACATGAAAAAACTAAATTCAATGTCTGCAAAATTGAAAAAAAATTAGAATCTTATCAATTGTGTAGTGGGTTCGGTCCACCTGGAGTCTTGCGATTCGATACTCTGTAACTCGATTCATCGTCCCCGTTTCTCGATTCCTTCGGAGCTGGTGCAGTAATTACATACCATGAAAACTGATTAGAATGAAATAATTTTGATGACGTTGGTCCTTTCGCGGTTCTGGCCTTTTCGGAAACTCTGATAATATCTCGACAACTCGAGTGATGGCTTGAAATTAAGATGATCGCCATGAATAGAATGAAGTGAAATTGGTGAGAATGAATTCTCATAATATCTTGAAATTTTATGATTCTTGAGGAGAAATATTTTTGAAGAAGAGGAGATGAACAGGTTGTTTGTGTTGGCTGTAATGAGAGTTATTGTGTCTGGTGGAAGTTGTATTAATATAGTGCAACAATACATACATATGAGCTAATATAATTTATGATGTGATGATGTCTGTAATGACCAAACTGCCCCTTGATTTCTATGTGAAATTGTATGTTTGTTTATATTTAATTTAATTCTAGCCATAACTGTTGACTATCTAGTTATATAGTATAGTATATATAGGACTTTGTTCTATAGAATAAGTTAGTATAAAGTTGTACAAAGATAATGGTTAATTATTGACTTATTATCTATAGTTCTATACTTCTTTTGCTTTTTAAATTTTACCACATATATTCAAGCATGATACAAACTATCAAATATTAATTTTTCTCTTTCTTGAATTGATGGGAATATATAGAGTTGGGTATTGGGTATGAGAATGTCATGTAATAAGGCAACAATATAGGTGCCAACTAGAATGTTCTGGCGGTGATCCTCTAATGCTCAAGTCAATCATATATCAATCGAGACTATGATATTGAAATATCCAAATAAGCAATATATGTCTAAAAATGTGTAACGCGGGCTAGAACTAGTACTTCACTTAATTTCGCTAAAGTACGTAGACTTAATTTCTTATTTAAAATTAAAGTTGTGTATCTCACTTTAATATCTTATCAGTTATCATGTGATCAATTTATAATTTCGTGCGTCCAAACATCGATGTAATTATAATGCCTTGGAACCAATTGACAAGTTTCTTTTCCACTCATCATAGTCACTATAAAGCTCTATCTCTTTTTCATAAATATTGACAAAGCGAAGGGGTCGGTTTTCAGAATCAATGGTCTAATTATTACATTGATAATTCCTAATGTGAATGTCTGAAATATGAATTTTCATTTCGTTTGTAATCGAGTACCAAAATTGAATAAACCTCTAGCTGCATTTTGGAAGTTTTGACTTATTTGAATCGGAATCATTCATATCTATTCTTTCTCCATTTGATTCTGATATAATTAATATTGTCTTTATTACTATATAATTAGCCAATTGATTGTTAATGCTAAAACTCTCATGTGCGGACAGAGCAAGGGTAGCAATTAAGTGTGGCACATGATTTAGGGAAATCGTACTAATAAATTATTGTTATATTATTAAGGTCGCATTAAATGCAATAGTTTATTATTGACTAAGATGTCTTCATAATAATAATACATTTGATTGTTCCATCTTAAATTAGAATTGGTTGACTTATTTTTGCATTGCTGATGTGGAACGGCATCGTGGAGATTTAAAAAAAAAAATGGAACCTTTCCTTGACGTGGTCCTTTTCCTCCATCACGTACACATTTATAAGATTGCACGGACGTAGGCCTACACTATGTTCATCGGATCTAAGGAATAAATAAGTCAAAAGTTTAGTTATACATTATATGTATTATTAACATTTATATAGTTGATTTGTTATCTTAGAAGAAATTGTTTAGATTTTCAAACATTCGCTCAACCATCTTTTATCTGAATTTAAGATGAGTCGAACTTGAAATAGTTTCAATATATAATTTATTCATTTTCTTTTTAATTTTTTTGTTCGAATTTCAGAAACTTTGAAACGATAAATATTTTATAAACTAGATTTGTTGTGTAAATAATCAACTCTTACTAATCGAACTCAAAATCAAATATCAAGTTGCTTTGAGACTCAAACTCAGACTCTAATAATTATTATAAATTAGGTCGGGCTTGTTCGGAATGAAATTGTAAAAAAAAAAATTATTTTAATATATTTGTCATTTTTATCATTCAAAGATTAATGATAAGTGATAACATGTTAAATCAAAATATAAATGTAAACAGAGGTAGATCAGCTGAGGATGGATATATGGAAACAAATTTCTTGCGGCTACGTCATGTTTTTTGTAGCTCTATTATTTTTCTCGTAAAGGTCAGTTTCACCTAACTATGACGAATTATTATTGTCTTTTTCATAGCTCTGAAATTTCAACAGTAGTTTTCACTTCAAGTTGATCGTGGTGGAAAATTGCCCTTAGTTTTACAGGAAGGGGGACTTCTTTTTTTTTTTTTTTTTTTTTTTTTTTTGTTGGTAATTTTAGGAAGGGGGCTTTATAAAAATAGCACTTTTAGTTCATTTTTTATAAAAATTTCTTCAAATTCCATCCTTCCCACCTCCTTATTTATGACAACTAATAGAACTCAACAAGGGCACGTCGACCTTGTGCGAAAAGAAAAAAAATATACAATTTTTAATTCTATATGATTGGACACTCAACACTTTTGTTTATGCGTTTCAAAAATGTTATTTAAAATTTCATCATTGATAATTCTCCCTCGCAATATTTTGAAAAATAGGGTCATGAGTATTCATTTCCAAAAAATTAAAGTGAGTGTAACATGATTACGACCTTATTAATATGAAAATCAACTTCAAAGAAATGGAAACTAGTAGTACTTTAGAGGAGTCAAATGAAGCCCAAATTTCTTAATCACGTGAATTTATTTAACATGGATACCATGAAATTAAGGACCCCTTCCTCAAACATGGTCAAACATGTCTCGTGATGTCCTCAAGACGTCATGGAGGTGAGCATAAAACAGAAAAGGCACCAATAAATTTAATTGATATGGATCGGCTGTCTAATTTCTAAATCTAAATAGGACATCCTAATTTGGACTTGTATAATTTGTAATAAGGTTCACTGCACAAGGAATACAATATTTGCATCAATATGTAATGTACTGATTATAAGCTTATTGTAATGAGAGTTTATCTAATCATCAAACAAACCGTCGTCCTTATTGTCGTGTGATAAAGAGTAATCCAATGCTATTAAATATTAGATGAGTTGACCATAAAGTTCTATTAAATGTGTGAACAAAAAGGCTTACAAATCATTTCAATCTTGATTTTACCCTAAGCCAACCCTTAAAATCATGATCCACATATTTTTACATCTCAAAAAGTAAACCACATGATTTCACACTGTCAAATCTTTATATTAGCTGTTAACATTATTTTCACATTATGAAAGTTACAATAAAGTACATCAAACAATGTTTGAACTGATGTTTCAAACTACCTGAATAATGAAAAAACAACCAAAAATCTAAGACACCTGAACTAAGCCAACATACATCGAAACTAACTTCCCCATTCTTGCCTTCTTCCGAGGATTTCTTGGCTTCCAGGACTTCAGTATGCCTCCTCCGACTTACCTCACCGTATAATTCACCCTAAGAAAAGAAAATATACAGAAGACTACTAGCCCCGAGAAGGTAAAGACTAGTCTAACTAAAGATATGAAGAGTTCATTTTTTCTTTTTGGTTGTGTAAAGACTAGTCTATTACATACAAAGATTGAAGGATTGAAAGGGAGAGAGCAGCTACTTTCGTATTCGAATGCCAGGGATATCTTTCAAACCCATCTTTAATGCAGTTTTCCTGAATAGAGCTGGAGGCTTTTCTAAACCGATTGACACTGCAAATTGGTTGGCATACTCTACGAGTGATGTTTTGTCCCTCCCGATAGAGCTAATCGAGTTATAATAACCAAGCCACGAATGATAAGCTGATTCTTTGACACTGGTATCAATCTTTTCCATACACTCTCCTATCTGCATTTGTATTAAGGAACTTAGATATATACATTATTACAACTACAGAGGAAAAATGAAAAAAGAGATTGCATACCTTTACTTGCGTATCATGTTCCAAATACGATAAAGGGCATTTCTCAAGAGGAAGATCCTTAATCTCATCCAGAAAATATTGTTCCCAAGGTGCAAGCAGCAAAAACCCTTCACCTTCTTTTCCTTGTCGACCTGTTCTTCCTAGCCTATGAATATATTGCCCTCGATCCAAGGGGATTCCCACCTAAAATTAGAAAAACGGAGAAAATAATAGAATAGTGAGAAGGAAAGGGGAAAAAATGAGTGAAATGCAAAAACATCCCCTATGCTTAATAGCCAAAAATCTCCATGTTCACCTTTAAAAAATTGACAATAATCCCCTGGTTAACTTTGAAAATTGGCAATAACCCTCCTGTTCACTTAAAAAATTGACAATAATCCCCTTTGTTAACTTTGAAAATTGGCAATACCATCTATTAAAAAATTGACAATAACCCCTTATTGACTTATGAGGATAGTTCAAATGGGTATAGTGAGCTAATATAATATCGATACAAGGTTTTTTGGTAATAAAAAAGAATACAGGAGAGTTTTGCTAATAAAAAATAATATTGGGGGGGGGGGGGGGTTTCAAATTAGGCAAAGTACGGGGTGTTATTGCATTTAGCTCCGAAAAAAAAAAAGAGAGAAGGGAAAAAGGTATGTATTTCCACCGAGCAGAAAATGAAAAAAAATAACTTTATTGCCCGACAAGATATGATATAATGTTTGTTACGGAGCTGAAGTAGAAAATTAATAAACTTTTACCTGAACGACTAATGTAACATCAGGATAATTCATCCCTCGTGAAACATCAGACGTAATCAGAATCAATTCTTTCGATTCCTTAAATTCCTGGGAGATCCTAGTACAATAGAGTTGAGGTTTCTTGGAATGAACCTCTCTAACATTCAATTTCATCTCTCGGAAAAGGGAATACATTAGTGATGTCATCATTGCTGTTGCACAGAAAACAATAACCTGGGAAGAAGTCAAATAACCATCATTGAGTACCTAAAGGAGAATTTCTGAATCATTTGATACCAGAAGCACCTTACTTTGTACTCAGGCACTTGGGATGTATGGGTTTTCAACAGATTGTGTACTATTTGAAGATGCTGGTCATGGGGGGCAACATGGTAAAATTGCTTAACCTGCTCGACAAGTAAAATAGAGATAAGCTTGACAAAAATGAAATGGGCAATTCTCTAATCTTCAATAGCACAAAAAAAATCACATAATTTCTAATTAATCTTGAAATTATACCTTAGAATGAGTTTCTAAGCCTCCAAGACCAAGCGTATCTATATAGATATGTTCCCTTTTCAAAACGAGTTGCGATATTCGACGGACCTGAAATTGCACAATGTTTTTAAATAACACCACAAGATTGACAAAGAGGAATGAAAAGTTTATTTAAGACATTAATAAGTTACAAACACAAAAAGATTGACCTCCTTTGGAAGTGTAGCTGAAAAGAGTAAAGACTGCCTCTTCCGAGGCAAACAATCAACAATCTTCTCCATATCCTTTCGAAATCCAAGGTCTAGCAAACGGTCTGCTTCATCAAGTATAAGCATATGAAGTCCCATCAAGCGCACAGAAATACCAGATTTGTTTTCAATGTGATCTAACAATCTACCAGGAGTTGCCACAATTATCTGCAAAGATCACAATCAAGTAAATATATGCCGGTGTTAGGCTTGGATTGATGGACTTGGAGTTGGGCATTTCAAGTCCATAATAACATGATAATTTTGATTACATACGGGTGTCAAATCCTTAACTAACAAATTTGTATTGTTCTTTTGAGTGAAATGCAAATATACCCCCTATGTTTTGCCTAATTAGGAAAAAATACTGTTTATTTTTATTAGCAAAATAAACCATGTGTTATTTTTATTGGCAATAACCCCCTGTTCACTTAAAAAATTGACAATAACCTCCCTATTGACTTATGAAGGAACTTCAAATGGGGTTTTTTTCTAATAAAAAAACAACACAGGTTTTTTTTTATATAATATTAAAATAACATTGGTGGGGGAGGGGGGGGGGGGGGGGGGTGCATTTTTGCATTTAGCTCTTCTTCTTTTTACCAAAACAAGGATTCAGATTCACCCAATATTGGAGTCATTTGAAATCTTTGTCCAAATCCTTCATCAAATCCAGATCCCTCAATACAAATGAAGCCTTAGTTTAACACCCCGACTTAGAAGATACTTAATTAACATTTACAAATTTATAAGATTTCATAACCTCAACTCTATAACATAGCATATATACCACTAACTATTTGAGCACATATATTAAACAAAGTATCTATAGCAGAGCATTTAAGTAACCGTATCAAGTCATGAAACTAATGAAATTAATACCGAAACCATTTAACGCGTTTAAATAACGAGTCGAGGCAACCTTCCGTTATTTAAATCCCACACTCACCCCTTTTTCGGAACTTCGGAAATCACCAAGCAATCACAATTTTCCCACCAACTTCCAGTGGCTTCCGTTTCCCCTATAATTGTGAAAATGATGATCCGAACGGTTGATACGTAAAACCTAGTGTTTAGGACCTTCAATAGAAATTTTAAGATGATCCAACGGTCGATGGTCTCGGAACAAATGAAAAACTGGGGCTGCTGGGTATGGAGCCGAAAACCTGCCTAAAGTGTTTTACCTTTTTTTCCCTCTTTTTCTTTCCTCTAAATCTTTTCCTGTTTACTTAAAACCACTCATAAACGTATTCTCTGGAGAAGGAAAGGCATGAACTAAGTTTTCTTTCTTCAATTGAAGGGAATGGAAGCTATACATAAAACTTTATATCCAATCAAGCTTGTCCAATTCTTTGGACGTGTGGGTAAGGTGGGGCTTGCATGCCCCAATATTTTTACCTTGAACTCAGTTGGACCAAGGATAAGTGTCCAAGTGAGTTGTCGATATTAGTCTAACTCACAAGATTAAGTTTCTAAAATAAATGCAAAAATACCCCAACTTATAACACTTACAACTTGACCCCAAAGTTTCCATAAAGTGTACAATCAAGTCTCAAGTTGAAAACTCAGTAACTAAATTAAATTCTCAATAATATTCTTGATTTAAAGTTCAAATTCAAGATTAGTATCCATTTCTATTTAACCACACTCATCTTAGTATCCATTAACCAATGCATTATTATATACAACCTTATCAAAATTCAGTTTACGTGGAGGTGGTTAAATGCTATTAGATCAACATTTATCAAAATTATATTGCTATCTTAAGACAATAACCATGCGAGTACCCGGACAACCAGCAATATGCTTTTGGGGTAGCCGAAAGGTTTTGAAAGGCCTTTACTATCTGCAGCACAAGCTCGACGGATAATACACTAGGGTGGGCAAGCATTTCTAGCTTACTTAATCAATAAGCCAAAAGACAAACAATAATTAAAAGAGATCCCTATTGTCGCTGAATATGCCGACGTATTTCACTGACAACGTTACCACCAGATCGCGAAGTAGAGTTTACCATTGATCTTGTCCCGGGAACATCACCTATCGCCAGGACACCTTATCGGATGGCACTGGCAGAGCTTAAAAAGCTAAAGGCTCAACTTCAGGAGTTGTTAGAACAAGGGTTCATCAAACCAAGCACATCACCCTGGGAAGCACCAGCCTTGTTCGTAAAGAAGAAAGATGGTCCGATGAGAATGTGCATTGATTATCGGGGTTTGAATAATATGACTATCAAAAATAAATATACATTGCCTCGTATTGAGGAGCTATTTGATCAACTTCAAAGATCCCGGGTTTTCTCCAAACTAGATTTAAGACAAGGATATTACCAGCTAAAGATCAAGGAAGAAGATATACCCAAAACGGCGCTCAATTCAATGTCTGGACATTTCGAGTTCGTGGTCATGCCTTTCGGGCTGACCATTGCGCCGGCTGCATTCATGGATTTAATGCACCAGGTGTTCAGACCATTCCTGGACCAGTTTGTGGTGGTATTCATTGATGATATTTTAATCTACTCAAGGTCGAAAGACGAGCACAAGGAACACCTACGAAAAGTGTTACAGGGACTCCGAGAAAATAAACTTTATGCCAAGTTCAGCAAGTGCGAGTTTTGGATGGATCGTGTCGCTTTCCTCGGGCACATTATATCAGGGGAAGGGATCGCGGTAGATCCGTCAAAGGTGGAAGCTATTACTGAATGGAAGAACCCCGAAACCGTGACGGAAGTTCACAGCTTTTTGGGCTTAGTTGGATATTATTGAAGATTCATCAAGGATTTCTCTAAGATTGCGGCACCATTGACGGGACTCACGCAAAAGAAAACACCTTTCGTATGGAATGAAAAGTGTGAGAATAGCTTTCAAGAACTCAGGAAAAGATTGACGACGGCACCGGTACTAGCCTTACCTGAGGGAAATGAAAATTTCATGGTCTACACCGATGCATCAAAAGAGGGTTTGGGATGTCTACTCATGCAGTATGGGAAGGTCATTGCTTACGCATCCCGAAAACTAAAGCCGTATGAAAAGAATTATCCCACACATGATTTGGAGCTAGCGGCAGTGATTTTCGCATTAGGAAAATGGAGACACTATTTCTACAGGGTAGCCTTTATAGTCTTTACTAACCACAAAAGCCTGCAAAAACTTGTTCTCTCAGAAGGAATTAAATATGCGCCAAAGAAGGTGGATGGAATTCCTAGACGACTACGACTGCTCAATACAATACCACCCAGGAAAGGCTAATGTAGTGGTTGACGCATTAAGCCACAAAGTCAAAGTAGCACACTTAATGTCAAAGGAATGGAAAATGTTAGAAGAAACGTGCAATTGGAAGCCCGAGGAAGTTCACATGGGTATACTTTTCTACGGTCTATAGATCCAACCAAACATTCTTCAGGAAATTGCTACTGCTCAATGTGACGACGAAGAGATTCAGAAAATAAAGCAAACTTTACTTGAGAAACTCGATTCACCATTCCACCTAGATGAAGCCGGAGCACTAAGATTCAGTACTAGGCTGTGTACCCAAAAATCACGACCTGAAAGAACGCATCCTTGGAGAAGCTCACCGGTCGCGATACAGCATCCATCCTGGAGGTAGCAAAATGCAACAAGATCTAAAACAACACTTCTGGTGGAATAATATGAAACGAGAAGTTGTTGAGTACATCTCGCGGTGTCTGGTATGCCAACAAATAAAAGCTGAACATCAACGACCGTCAAGTTTGCTTCAACCTTTGCCGATACCACAATGGAAGTGGGAATCAATAACCATGGATTTCGTCACTAGCCTACCGCGAAGTCAAGCTAAACACGACGCAATATGGGTCATCATCGATCGACTAACTAAAGTGACTCATTTCATACCTATTAGCATCAATTTTACGGTGGATAAGCTTGCAGAATTATACAAAGACAAGATAATCCCCTTGCATGGAATACCGAAAAATATCACGTCTGATCGGGACCCAAGGTTTCTATCACGCATATGGAGAAAACTTCAGGAAGCTCTTGGAACACAGTTACAATTTAGCACTGCTGCACACCCTCAAACTGATGGTCAGTCGGAACGAACAATCCAAACACTTGAAGATATGCTTCGTGCCTGTGTCCTAGACTTCAAAGGAAGTTGGGACAAATATTTACCAATGGTAGAGTTCGCTTACAACAACAGCTATCAAGCATCTATTCAAATGGCCCCATTTGAAGCTTTATACGGGAGAAAATGCAGATCCCCAATTCATTGGGACCTAGACGAGCGCCGAGTGCAGTCATCCGAGACCACTCAAGTCAATTTGGATTTGCCCCAAGAAGCGGAAAGAGTTATTCATATTGTCAAAGAACGAATGCTAGCTGCCCAGAGTAGACAAAAGAGCTACGCAGATCGCCGAAGAAAACCCTTGGAGTTTGAGGTCGGAGATAAAGTTTTCTTCAAAGTCTCGCCAAAGAAAGGATTGATAAAACATGGAAAGGGGGAAAACTTAGTCCACGATATGTCGGACCGTTCGAAATCTTGGAAAGGGTTAGGAGTGTTGCCTACAGACTAGACTCACCTCCAAATCTGAGCAGAGCTCACGATGTTTTTTCACGTAACTCTCCTGAAGAAATATCATCCAGATCCATCCCATGTACTCGATTTTCGTGAGTTACAACTTAAGGAGAATTTGACTTATAATGAAAGGCCAGTACGTGTACTGGATCGAATATTTTCAAGAACTTCGAAATCAAAACATTCCTTTGGTAAAAATACTATGGCGAAGTCATGCAATAGAGGAAGCTACATGGGAGCTAGAAGAGGAGATGCGTAAACATTACCCAGAGCTATTTGAAATGTCAGGTATGAATTTGGGGTCCAAATTCATTTGGGGGGGGGGGGGGGGGGGAATCGTAAAAACCCCGAAACGTTCACTTATATGAAATTACTAATCTTGAATTTGAACTTTAAATCAAGAATATTATTGAGAATTTAATTTAGTTACTGAGTTTTCAACTTGAGACTTGATTGTATACTTCATGGAAACTTTGGGGTCAAGTTGTAAGTGTTAAAAGTCAGGGGTTATTTTTGCATTTATTCCAGAAACTTAATCTTGTGAGTTAGACTAATATCGACAACTCACTTGAACCCTTATCCTTGGTCCAGTTAAGTTGTCAACAAGGTCAAAATATTGGGGCATGCAAGCCCCACCTTACCCACACATGTCCAAAGAATTGGACAAGTTTGATTGGATATAAAGTTTTATGTATAGCTTCCATTCCCTTCAATTGAAAAAAGAAAACTTAGTTCATGCATTTCCTTCTCCAGAGAATACGGTTATGAGAGGTTTTAAGTAAACAGGAAAGATTTAGAGGAA
This sequence comes from Penstemon newberryi var. newberryi, assembly GCA_030819805.1. Lineage (NCBI taxonomy): Eukaryota > Viridiplantae > Streptophyta > Magnoliopsida > Lamiales > Plantaginaceae > Penstemon > Penstemon newberryi. The sequence goes on from JAUALY010000007.1 coordinate 19,588,248, forward strand.
AGAAAAAGAGGGGAAAATAGGTAAAACACTTAAGGGCTTAAGGCAGGTTTTCGGCTCCATACCCAGCAGCCTCAGTTTTTCATTTGTCCGAGACCATCGACCGTTGGATCATCTTAAAATTTCTATTGAAGGTCCTAACACTTGGTTTTACGTATCAACCGTTCGGTTCGTCATTTTCACAATTATAGGGGTAACGGAAGCCACTGGAAGTTTGGGGGGGGGGGGGGGGGGGAGAATTGTGATTGCTTGGTGATTTCCGAAGTTCCAAAAAAGGGGTGAGTGTGGGATTTAAATAAGGAAGGTTGCCTCGACTCGTTATTTAAACGCATTAAATGGTTTCGGTATTAATTTCATTAGTTTCATGACTTGATACGGTTACTTAAATGCTCTACAATTCAAATAGTTATTGGTATATATGCTATGTTATAGAGTTGAGGTTATGAAATCTTATAATTTTGTAAATGTTAATTAAGTATTTTGTAAGTCGGGGTGTTACACTTAGTGACAGTGTGAATATAATAGGAGGCCCATAGTATCTAAGTCGATTACAAAAAAGTTCAATTATACTAAAATTATGTGTATACCTGACATGGATCTGATTCGAGGTGTCTTTGATCAACTTTAAATCGTGTCCCTCCAACTAATGATTGCACGCCTATGCCATCATGATGCTTAAGGAGCACATTTGCTTCGGCAGAGATTTGACTAGCAAGTTCTCTAGTAGGACATAATATAAGGACATATATTGGTGGGACTCGTTCAACTGTACTTCCACTTGATGCTTTTAGAACTGTTTCAATAGCAGGAAGCTGTTTATTATGTTTAGCAGCAGTAATGAGAAAAGTAAAGGAGGGACATGATACTGAGCTTAAAGACGAATAAAAAGTTTAGGGATATACCAAAAAAGCAATACTCTTGCCTGTCCCAGCTCTAGCCTTGACCATAACATCCTTCCCTGCTACAAAGAGAAGTCACGAGATTAAATCTGTATTGAACTCCCATTTAACATCTGAGATTCTAAGTATGAAAAGTACAAGTATAGCATTGGACACAAAGGATCCAGAAACTTTTGACAATGCTCTATAAAACTGCAAGCTCAATGGAACTTAAAATAATTAGTTGCTATTTAGTGAATGTCCAATGAAATCCTTTAGTGATAGAAATTGCTTAGTTGGCTTCTCATTGAGTACAAAGTAAACTTGATGGTTATACAATCATATAATTTAAAAGAAATATAACACTATAGATTAAGAAGTAATCTCTCAATCTCATCATGTTCCCGAAATTTGATCTGTGTACTCGTGCTACTTAAAACTCAGATCACCAAAGTTCTAAATTAGTAGGGCTGCATCCACCCAGACAAAATGATAGTTATACCATCTAAAAAATGCTAATATAATTGACAATAATTACTTCATATAAGCTTCATACATAGCACAATGCCACATATAAGAATCTTAATTCTGGAAAACTGAAGTAAAACAAGAACAAGGAGAAGGGGAGGACTACATAGAAAAATACAATCAGAGGAGTACCACTTACTAAGTTAATGAAAACTAACTGGTAAATGAACTATTTGCTTGTGAAATCCATCTAATTAGCAAAAAGATCATAAAAGTAATTACTAACCCTCGAGGCACGCAGAAAGGGTTGCCTCTTGTACGCTGGTCATTTGCACATAACCAGCCTCAGTAAGTGCTCGGACAGTAAACGGAGACACATCACACTCATCAAACCTGAAAAACAAGAATCCACAATCACTATTCATTATAATAATTCAAGCCTCCTTTTTGTAAATTATAAATTCAATCCCTTAAAAATCAAAAAAAGCCGTGTCTCATAAATAAACAAACCCTCTGACCTTTTTGTACTGAGAATTGATTCATCTTCAGTCATTTCTCTTTCATTCTCCTGCATACTCCTCCTCTCGCTAACCACCTTCCTAATTGCCTCGACTTGCTGAGATAAATCATCCTCGTCTTCCAAAAATTTTAACGGGACTCGTTTCTTTGTTTTGGTATCGTATTTTCCTAATGCGGCATTACAAGTCACAATCTTCATAGTATCATTTCCCCTATTTTCCAATTCCTCCTTCTCCTCATCATCATCCGATGAATCCAGCTCACCACCTCTGAACCTCGGCCACTTCAAATTCAATTTGAAATCCGACACACCACCACTCACCAAACTCGACTCATTTCTTGCAAAACTCAACCTTTTAGAGTTTGTACTCATAGCATCCACACAATAGTGACGCCTCAAATTCAACACATTACACACATCCATCAAAATCCCTCTTCTAGAACTACTCACTAAGTCAAATCCACTACACATTTTTCTCGAATAATCATTTCCGAAATCACTAGTATAAGTAGAAAAATGCCTTGCTTCAGTCAAACTACTACTCGCATTCCCAGTATATTTCTCTTTACTCAATTTCTCTAAATCAGTGGGCTTACCAATTTTCCCAGACTTAGTTGCCCGATTTTTCAACGGACCATCAGCTTCGTTCCACAAATCCTCAGCACCTTCCTTCATGAACCGATCGGCAAGAGCCTTGACGTGGTCTTGAGGTGACAAAGGTTCGTAATTGGGCTGGTTTTTATCGGGCTTTTCAGAAGGTTCGAGTTTGGATCGAATCTGGGACCTTACTCGGGCCTGGTAAACTTGTTTTTCTTGATCGAGGAGGCGTTTTTCTTTTTCTCGGGCTTTTTTTTCGTGCATGCGTTTCCACTGCCATTTATTGAGCCCGCCGGAAAAGGTTCTTGGGCCTCCTCCCATCCAGAGGAGGGAGATGAGTCTGTGATTAAGTGTTTTTGAAGGGTTGTGGAGAAAAATTAAGGAGAAATGCATTTTGGAATTGGGGGAAGGGGTTCTCCGAGGGTTTAAGGTTTAAGATGAAAAAAATGTTTTTTTATGTGGAATGGAATGGAGATTGTTGAATTTTTGCCAAGTTTTTGTTTTTGAATAAATTCAAGGATTTAGGGTTTAGGATTTTGGTTTTCTTTCTCAAACTATTTCAAATTTCGTCTAGTGGTTTAATATCTTAAATTGTTGTTTTTTTTTCTTTCTTTCTTTGTCTTTCTTTATTTTTTTGTTGTGCTTCGTTGTAGTTGAAATCAAGTCCAATTACTAATTAGTGGAAGTATATTTTAATAACGGCAAAAAGCAATAATAATCCATTAACAAGGACGAGAAAATTGGACACTTCTAGTTCGAATAAGTAATTTACATCATTTACTCCCTTCGTTTTTTTTATTTGTCATTTTAGAGAATTACACACATATTTAAAAAATACAATAAATAATCACTTTTTTAAAACAAAAACCCCAAAACACCTTTTTGACCAAATAAATATATCATTAATTATCATTAATTACAAACTTTAATAAGAAGGATAAAATTAGTAAAAAAATAATAATTTTACATTGAACTCCTAAAACGAAACGAAAATTTCATATGTGATTGTGTTGGTGAACAGGTTTCCCATGGGAACAAATAATTGGATTCGAATAAAATTTGGATTGAATCCTATGCGGAATTTGGTGGATTTATGCAATTATATACACAATTTATTAGTTGCACAAATGTTATTAGGATTCCATAATAATTATTAATTGATGAAACTAAAAAAAATATATTTCCTTTGTTTCATAATATCTGTCATTTCACATGTATGCACACGAATTAATAAAATCATTGAATATGGTTGACTTTTAGGGAAAAAAAATTAAAAAAAGACTAAGATACCATTTCAATTAATTATCTTCCACTAATGTTTAAAAAAGTTTATGTGCATAAAGGGCAAAAATAGAAAATGAGTAAGTAAGGCTTTATTGGAAATTCAAAGTGACAGATAGTATGGCATAATAAAAACTTTTCAAAGAGACAGATATTATGAAACGGAGGAAGTACCTTTGAAGATCCGGCTTTCAAATCCTTCAATTTATGAGTAAATGAAAATTATTAACACATGTTTTAAAACAAGATTAATATTACTTAAAATATAAAGTTTTATTTGTATATAATATTATTTGGATTCAGATATTTGACGGATCGGATTGATCTACATTCGTACTCGTCCATTTATTTCAAATTATCAATATCTTCTTTATACTCGTCCGTTTATTTCAAATTATCAATATCTTCTTAATAATTTGTTAAAAATCCTAATAAATTAAATCAGATATATATAGATCATAATCAGATTAACATGTTGTCTTATACATGCCCCATTTGATCTAGTATTAGTTTAAAGAAAATAATAAAGTAAAAGAAAAGGCAAAACCAAAACCAATCAAAACCGAATATATCAATTGCATATGTGTTTAATTTATATGAGAAGAAATAAACCAAAGGTATACATTAAAATATCCCCATTTGATTTTTCTTTCCCCTTAAAGCCAAACAAATTAGTGTGAACATTATTGCCACAACATAATTCTCCATCGATTAATGAAATCTTCAAATTGATTCTTGTAATCACATTAATCACATTTATATATATACAATAGATACAAATTGTCATCCCAAAGAACTCGTTTCATTTTATATATCCAGATTAAAGGAAGATCAGAAATGGTTCAATTTGTGGTGTTTCTAGTTCTTGCAATTTTCACAATCATGGCGGTTACAATATTTCCAGGAGGAGTTGAAGGAGCTTTTGGGTTAGATTTGTATCCATGTACTTTGTCAGGTTGTGCTGAAGCATGCAAGAAAATACTACATGAAAAGTTCAAAAGTTCAGCATGCTATGGTGGAGACAGGTTTTGCTTGTGTTTAGGATGAATCTTAAAGCATGTAAGAGTTTATCATAATTTTTTTTCTGGAAATTTGGCAGGAAATTGGATATAATTAATACCATTTTTCCTTTGTTCTTATTTTTCTCCAATTTGCTATTGCCATATTTAAATCAAATAATATTCTACTTAGTTAAATTAAAAATAGGGTGATTTACACTCAGACCCCCTGAGGTTTAGTCATATTACAAGAAATCCCCTGACGTTTCAAAAATTATAAAGAAATCCCCTCTGGTTCAACAAGTCTTACAAGGACATCCCTTACAAATTGTAAAAATGTTTACAAAAAACACCCTATAAGGGGTGTCCTTGTAATTTTTGAAACTACAGGGATTTTCTGTAATTACGATAAACCTCAGAGGTTCTGAGTGTAAATCACCCTTAAAAAATATCTTCTTTAACTCAAAAAAATTGCCGGAGAAGTCACATATTTCTCCCATGAACAGACATTGAAAATTGTCATGGAAGAGAACGGGGGCATACTTTGATTTCATAGATTGAATAACTGAATTCAAATTTACACGAAATTAGCTTTAGAATTTTGCCTCTAAAACTGATAGATCATAAATCTAAACATTTAATTCAAATTCTAAAGGTGGTGAGCAAAGTTTTAGAGGGTATATATAGTATAAGATGACCTTATTTCATGGGTTAATGTGAATTTTGCCTAAATAATGTGAGTTACAAACATGGGCCAGATGAGTACAAAATTGTGACTCTCTGCTTATACACATTTTTTTTTCACCTACAATCTTGTTTGAATCCCTTCAATCCAGACAAATGTTATGGAAATCAATAAAATAGAAACAGATATAATGAATAAAGAGAGCATCCATGACTTCTAAATGTCTAAATACCAACATTTGAATGAAATTTCAGCCTAAAATATGCTCTGTTCCTCATAACAGAACCAGAAATAAAGATTATAACTAGAGGATACCCAAGTTTATATATCAAACATATACTATTACATGATCAGATCCTTTCAATCTGAGCACAATTATCAATAGGAAATGAAAAGATTCATATTTTCGTATAGCTATTCTAATGCGAAGAATCGGAGCATTATGAACCGGATTTTTAAATAAACCACTTTCAAGTAAATATTCGTTAATCAATTCTATATTTTAAAGCCTCAATTCAGAGCACAATCTACCATATCAAATAATCAAAACACAACCCTTCAATGCCAAAGCACACACAAAAGGCAACATTTATCAGTAACGAGCTTCATGCACAATACTTATAAATATTTATGGCATTAATAAACTACTCGTTCGAGAAAGACGTTAGGAATCAAAGTCGACTCACAAAATCACTACAAAATCAAAAAATTAAATGAATTTTCACAAGCTTATAAATAGGTAAAATCAAGAAACACAAACATAAGTACTTAAATTTTAATTTCTTCACTAAGATCAAAGTTTAACAAAAGATGCAGGGCACTTCACAAAATTAGCACATTTCAACGAAATCACACTTCATCATTTCCTACAACATAACATTCAATCAAACCATTAGCAAAATAAGTGCCCCTTTCACAAAACAGCAAAAGACCAAAAAAAAAAGAAAAAAAAGAAAACCCATCATTTGATCTTCTCAATAATGTCAGAAATGACCTTCTCCATGTCAAGTTCCCTCATTGGCTTAAATGGCCTTTTCATATCCAGCAAACTGACGAAAATCTCCCCACCTTCTTCGCGAATTTCGAAACAACCCCTCCTCGGCTTCTCAGGGTTGACCAGAACGTTGACTGCCACGTCACTTTTCTCCAAACCGTTTTTCACTAGAATAGCCCTTGTCTTGAATTGGTTGCACTGCTTACAGTGCTCAATGATGATTTTCTTTGAAGACCCCTCAGAAACCTCCGCCTCCGGTGTTGGTTTCGCCTTCTTTCTCTTGGGAACGGCGGTGGTAGGCTGAGCGGCGGTGACGGTGACGGTGACGGTGGCTGTAGCGGTGGAGGTGGAGGTGGCGAGACGGGTGGAGCTTCTGGTGGCTCTCTTGGTGACGGTGTCGGCGGCGGCAGAGGAGGGCAAGTTGTTGTCGACTTCGTTTGTTGGTTTCCTTTTTGGTGCCATTTTTGAAGAAAAAATGAAAAGGGAATCCTTTTTTGATTTGTTTCTATAACTGTGAAAATTCTTTCCACTTTATTGGGACGTCAATGGGTGATTTTCCCGCGCTTTCTGGAGTGAGAAGATTTATGGTTTGGGAAGATATCAGCCGTTGATTTGAACTCTTTGAGATGATGGATTGATGGATGGTAGAGTGGTCGGAGATTAGGGTTTGTAGGTTTTCTATTTCACTAGACTAGATAACAATTTGCAGGTTGAACCCTAAATTGACATTTTCGAAGATCGGCACCCTTAAGGAAATTAGTAAATTATGTCTCAAGTAAAGGAGATATTATTTAGCATAACCGTTGTACCACGTCGTCAAGTAACACATTGATGCACTTTTGGTGTTAGAAGAAAGGAAGATTGAAGAAACAAAACATGTCCCATGCTCATTTTTAGAGTGTTCTAGAATTTGCAAACCCAGTAACATAATTTGCTTTGGCTCCTAAATTCGATTTATAATTCATGATCTAGAATTTGATATATATCACTAAAGGCTAGAGGAATATAATGTTGGAAGGGGATTGCAAATATGTTATAGACGTATTCTTAATAAACAGGGAGTTCCACCCAGTAGGACCAAATAAACAACTCACGTTTTAGTTAGAGTAGCTTTAAGTATTGTTCTGCATATTGTTGACTATATTAATCAGTAATGAATTATCTATGATTTTCTTTATAAAGAAAAGAAAAGTGGGGGATTTCACAAATGCTCAAATTATGGATAAAGTTTAACCTTTTTATTTTATTTATTTTATAGGGTTAAGTACAATTTGTATCCCTATTTTTCTGACCAAATAACCCTTCCCATTATATATGTAAATTATTGTTAGTTTTAACATCATACTAAATTTGTTCTTATTCTCATATTTTATATTCAATTGTATTCTTCTTGGTGTATTTTTTTCTTAGTTCTTGCAGAAAAAGTTCTCATTATTATTTCAAATATTATATAGTTATATCCGTTATTATTTCACTTGTTATTATATTTGTGAAATTTCTTTTTGGGATTTTTGCACGTCACCCCCCAATTTTTTCCAGTTTTCGCACATCCCCCCCCCCCCCCCCCCCTCTCCCCTCTCCCCTCTCCCCTCTCCCCAAAACGCCTTAAATGTGATTGTGCCCCATGGCTTTATGTATGTATGTGAACTTACCCCCCAGACCAAATTCCGGCCAGATTCACCGGAACTAAAGAACGTGCAAAGCACACAAAATTTAAGAGGGCAAAAAAGTAATATTACCCTTGTTTCCCACAAAATCTAAACTTTAGTTAACAACGTGAATTGAAAGTGAGAAAAGAAATTGGGGGTTATAATTTATTGTTGCACCGCCGAAAATCAGAATTCTTATTTGGTTGTGTTGTGCTAATGTCGTCCCAGTTCAGGCCGCACTTCGTCGAAGAAAAGTGATTCGGGAAGATATTTGTAATCTTTGTAGCAGCGAAGCATAAAACCGCCATTCATGTGTCGTTGAAATATTATTTCTCACTGCTGAGGTGGGCTCTAATCGGAATTCATTTAGCCATGTTCAATAGTAACAAAGACTACCCTGGAGTTGGTTCAAAGATGTATACTCAAAAACAAATGCTAAAGAATTTAGTTTGTTCTTAATATTTTATTGGTGGATTTGGTATATGATTAATGTAGATACGTCGGTGGACTCGAAAGTTGGCTTTTTTGGGGTCGGATTCATTGCTAGAAATTATTTGGACGAATGTTTTGTTAAATCTTATAACTATCCGCTTGAACCTGGCCGAAATTTGGTCTGGGGGGGTAAGTGCAAAACAAACATAAAACCAGGGGGCACAATCACATTTAAAATGTTTTGGGATGTGCGAAGATCCCTTTCTTTTTTTTTTCCTTTTTTTTGCCGGAAGAAAACATAATACTGTATGACCTTTGGAATGTTGTTTCTAGTTGCATAGTTTACTTTATTATTTTCCTTACATAGCATTGTCAAAACCGTGTTTTGACAATCCAGTTATTAACCAAAATTATGTAGATTATTAGTATGGAAACTAATGAAGATAAATAACTTGAAAAAACAATCAAGCAATATCAAAATATTAAGTCTTACATATTTGACATTTGTACAAAGAGTTTGAGATGATCTGATTAAAAAAGATTCACGTGCAAGCATGAACTAAAATAATATCAGTCTCTATATTAAAACCAACCAATTTTAGCTAAAATATAGGACTCCCTCCGTCCCATTATTTTTACTCCATTAGTTACAATACTCAATCTAATTTTTCAATCTTTTAAGTGACTTATCAATTATCATGTAAAATTATTCACATTTGTGGTGTATTTTGAACATTTTATATATTAATATATATAGTTTCATATAATATTATCAACTTATTAATAAAATATATTAACTAAATTATTTTTTACAATTTTTATAAATTTAGTCTAAGTTGACTGATCAACTGTACAAAGGAATAAAAAAAAATAGTATGAATACATTCCTCAACATTCATTAAATCAAAAATCATTTCAATAGCTGTCCAAATACAAATAGTATAAATAATAAACCACTACCAAACACTAGTATTAAACTAGAGAATAACCCACATTAGTGGGAGTTGAACTCAATATCTCTTCTTGATCCTAATATCTCAGCTTTGTCAGTGATTACCACTAGGCTACGACCTCATTGGCAATGCTAGCCAATATATATAAGCATGGTATATTGTGTATAAAAAAATATACTTAAGGAATTGATGCCGGAGAATCTAGATATAATATATCTTATTTTGGCAATATTGATAATCATATAGTTTTCAGTTTTAAGTTATTTTATTATCTTAGGAGTCTTAGTTGCTATTTTTACTTATTTGTTTCTTCTAGGAATCTTATCTATTTTAGTTAGTTGTTTTCTTGTCAGCTATAAAAGTTTAGCTTGTGGCCTAGATTAAGACTAAGTTTCTTAACTACACTATGAATAATATGACCATTAATTGTGGCCTCTTATTTCCACTCGTTGCTTTCTCCATTTCCTCATTTAGTGGCTTTCCATTAAAACATTTACATTGTGTGTATTTTGTAGTTGCTCCAAATTTTGAAAAAAAATAGGACTTCCACCCAATGTCCTTGAAATTAGGCTGATTTCACATGTGTTCCGCTACTTTTATGATTTAAATTTCAGCCTATAACTTACCCTTTGACCATTCGTTAAAACTGCAAACGCAGAGAGTGTTTTATAATTAAATAATTTTCCATCCTATAGAAAAGAGTAGTCCTCCGTATGGTTGACAAAAGCTAGCTAGCCTTTGAATTTCTTCCAAATTATTTGTCTTCTAACTAAAGATTAATTAAAATGGCTTATTATGGCACTACCGAGAAATGCAAGGCTTGCGATAAAACTGTACATTTTGTTGAGATGATGTCTGCCGATGGAGTTCCTTATCACAAGAATTGTTTCAAATGTTCTCATTGTAGTGGACGTCTTGCGGTATGCTTTTTTTCTTCATTAATTTTTACATGCATGTTATATATATATAAAATATGCAATGAAATATTTTTTCTTTGCAATATAATATAGTTTCTCAATATTTCTTGTCTTCATATGGGGGCAATTATTAAATATTTAAACTCCTTGTTTTTAAAAACAAACATGATTTGACAATGAATTGGTGTTGTTGGCTCCGGATTCCCTCATTATTAGTCAATTGGGGTTGAACCGTCGGTGAACCGGTGAGACCCGATTAAAAAATCGATCAATCAAAAAAACAATGATTCGATCTTCTTTTATAATTTTTAAGTTTTATCTAATTTAAAAATATTTAATAAACTATAGCAACAAGGATTTATTAGGACCCTTAATCTAAGGATAAATAAGTTTTCAAGTAACTTGGTCCACACAAGTTTTGTTAATTTCTTAATATATTTTGTATTAATGTGCCATATTTTAATTAAACTATAATTTTTAAACCAATATTTTGTATTGGTTCTAATTTAGTTTACGAGAGTTCCTTTGGCTCTAATATGTCATTATGTGAGACTATTATGCTTTAAGCTAGGAGATAGTTTTAATTTTCCTTTTGAATGAGAAAGTTTAGTCTTATAAAAAATGATCATTTTGTTGAATTAATTAGGAAAGTTAACTAATAATTAATGTGCTTGCATATCCAAAATTCTAACCTAAAGCTAGTCGATACATATTATTTAATTCATATATGTTACATACAGATGAGCAATTACTCTGCTGTGGATGGAAAACTGTACTGCAAGCCTCACTTTGAACAACTTTTCAAGGAAACTGGAAGCTTCACTTCTAAGAAGATTCCATGTGAGATTTCTATATATGCTTCCTCCAAACATTATTTCTAATTAACATAAATTTATTTTCATTAGTACGTACCATATATTATTTTTCTCACATAATGATTTTTTCTTTCTTTTCAATTTTGGTTAGCTGGGAAGCAAGGCGAACTGGTACATGCACAAATCAATCCCACAAATTAATTATAATTCTATTTAATTACAATGAAAATTCTTATACCAATTTGTTTTCTATTTATCTTATACTAAATATATTTACAGAATAGGACTCCTAGTAAAGTGTCTTCCTTTTTCTCTGGCACCCAAGAAAAATGTGCAGTTTGCAAAAAGACGGTCTACCCACTCGAGAAGGTATTTTGAACATTAAATTGAAAATTATGCAGATCACATGGGATTATAAATAAATTGGCATTAGCTCGATTGTATATAGAAACAACATACAATATGATTAATTAATTTTATCGGATGCGCGCATGCATGCAGGTGACGGTGGAGAGTGAATTCTACCACAAGTCGTGCTTTCGTTGCGCTCATGGAGGTTGTTTCCTCACACCATCAAACTATGCAGCATTGGATGGAATTCTTTACTGCAAGCCTCACTTTGCTCAACTCTTCAAGGAGAAGGGTAGCTACACTCATCTCACCAAGACTACTTCTATGAAGAAAAATGCCGTTGCGCCTGATCCCGACGAGGATCCAATCCCAGATCATAACCAACTTACACAAGAGGAATAGATCAATTATACTTCTATCCAACATTTCTTTCCTCTCGTTTTTAAAATTAGGCTTAATTAGACATTCGTAATTGATGTTTGAATTCGAGATTAATTTGTGGACTTCCATTTTTGCTTTTTGTTCGTTGTAATTTTACGTATGTAAGTGGCATTTTGTTCATAATCATGTGTTGTAAATTTTTTTAACTCTAGTGTCACGGATGAATAATATATATATAGTATTTGATAATTTTTTTTGAGATTGCAATTAATTCAATCCTTGCATTCAATCTCAAATGTCGAAAGAATCAGTTCTAATATATGCTATAAGTGTTTGGTTGAGTTTTTCTTTTGTTTTTTACAGGTCTAATATGCTTTTCAGAATAGTACATGATTGAATTAACGTGCTGCAACTGCAAGTGTGTAGAATTAATTAATAAATAATTCAGATTTAATTTTACAAATAACCATACAAAAAGAACCCATACAATCTAAATTAAATGTAATATAATACTGTAATAGCTTATATGTGATGCATGCGATGATTTGATATTATGGTGATGCGTGTAAGCTTCTTATGAATAAATCACTCCCAACTTTTTATCTCAGAGAAAAACAAAAACAAATGTTTTATATGGTTAGTTTTGGTATGACATGACATATTGTTCCAATTAAAATAATATTTTTTCTTAAAACAATTTCAATCACATTATTAATTTTTGTTAATATTAAGTGTTTCATCAAACTATAAAACGCCCTATATATATAGTCCTCATGAAACACTTAAATATAATCCCCTAAAACAAAACTAATGATATGATAAAGAGTAAACAAAAATATCATTTCCATTAAAAATATCAAAAAATTTAATTTTTAAATCAATGAAAGCAAAAATAAAATATAATTCAAAACCCTTTTGTTTTGATACTTTTTTTTTATTTTCTTAATTGAATAATTTTTTCACAATATTTCTCTAGTATTACCAATTTTTAAAATTTTTTTTTTCAATATTTAACTAACAGATTACATACACTAAAATTGAATTTTGATCCATCTTCAATGGGTGGGGCTGCGGGGTGGGAACGGGGCGGAGACAGGGCTCGCAGAGCCCTGTCCGCGGCAGGTGGCGCCACATGATTAGTTCTTTTTTTTTAAATTTCTTTAATTTTTTTTTTAAAAATTATTTTATAGATTTAAAATTAATTATTGAAAGAAATATTTAACAAAACTAAAATTTCCTCCTAAATTAAATTAAGTTAAAAATTTAACAAAATTAAAATTTCCTTCTAAATAAAATTAAATAAAAATATTTTTAATTGAATATGCAAAAATTGGGTGTCCGGAAGCTAAAGAATTGGACTGCATTCGTGTCCGCAAGTCAAGGGATCGCACAAGTCTTCAAGGTCCGAAGTGAATTTCGATCCATGATTTGTACCCCATGTGCGTGAGGGAAGAGACTTTTGGTAACTAGTAGGGGTGGGATCGGGACGGGATTTCGGGATTTCGGGTAATTCGGGACGGGAGTTTTGGGATTCGGGTTTTGATTTTTACTACCCGAATTCCATTTGAATTGACTTGGTCCCGGTATCTCGGTTTCCCGATAAATATCGGGTTTTCGGGATCGGGATTCGGGTTTCCCGAAAATAGTAATTTTAAACTCCTATATGGTAGAAATATCACACTTTTCTTTATTTTTCTCCTTCATAGCATTATATTTTTCTTTATGGTCATGAATTGTTAATTTCAAGACCATGGGGTAAGTGATAAGGCTTGGGTTTGAGAGTAAGAGATTGATTGAAAGGGGTAATTTATTTTGTATAATAAGAAATTCGGGATTCGGTTTTTCCAATCGGGTGTGAAATATTTCCCGAATACCGTCCCGATTTAGTTTGTCGGGTTTTCGGGTTTCCCGAAACCCGAAAATCAACCATACTTCCCGTCCCAAACTACAAAATCCCGACCGGGACGGGACGGGTTCCCGAAACCCGATACCGAATGCCCACCCCTAGTAACTAGATTGTTATGCCTCTACATTGTCAAATCATATATAAACCTCAATATTTTTCCTTTTAATTTCAATGTGGATAAAACCACTTCAATTTCTTTTTTTTCCATTTCAAAGGGTGATCATTGAGAATCAATTTTTCATTCACCCGAACTCCGATTTTGAACATACCATATACCGTTTTAATCTATTAACGGAATAGAATATAATTCCGCAAAGACCCGAATGAATTTTTATACTTATCAAATTTATTTTATTGTAATTAAAAATTAAATAATTTAATTACAATATTGATGGCTATATATTTATAAAAATATGAATTAGTTGAAATAACAATTTAATTTCCTTCTTGTTTTTATGTGTGCCGTTTATTTAATGATGTAGCTCGTGTTTTGAATCAATTTTAATTTTATTATCATAAACTCTCTTTTAATATTTAAATATTATTATTAATATTAATAATAAAAACAAAATTAAAACTATTATTATAATAGTGAGAGTGGGGAAGAAAAAAATGTGTAATTAAATGGGGCTTTGAGCCCTACCATTGGTGACGATTAGACAGGACTGGGGGCAGGGGCAGAGGCAGCCTTAGGCCATCTCCAATGGAGCTCCGGAGCCCCGAGCCAATAATAAAAACAAAATTAAAACTATTATTATAATAGTGAGAGTGGGGAAGAAAAAAATGTGTAATTAAATGGGGCTTTGAGCCCTACCATTGGTGACGATTAGACAGGACTGGGGGCAGGGGCAGAGGCAGCCTTAGGCCATCTCCAATGGAGCTCCGGAGCCCCGAGCCAGCCCTGCGCCCCCCCCCCGCCCCCCCCCCCCCCCCCCCCCCCCGAGCCCTGCCTGGTCGTCTCCAATGGCAGGGCTCCGAAATGGAATTAATTCCATTTTGAATACTTGCCCACTCTCACCTATATTTTTAGTTTTAATTTTGTTTTTAATATTAATATTAATAATAGTAATAATTATTAGTACTTGTAATTAAATTATTAATTATATTAAAATATTAATATTAAAGAGAGTAAATAATTAAGTAAATTAAAATTAATACATAATACGAAATACAACAAATAAGTAAGGAAATACAACAAACAAGAAAGGAAATACAAGAAATCGGATTAAATAAACGACAAACACACGAAAATATAACATTTTACTGATTTCTCTTCTGAAACCAGTCGGTTCCTTCATTCGATGAATCTCCAAATAAGTTCCGAGGAAGATTTAAATATTTAATTTAGATTTAGTATTGATCTAAATTATTTGTATAAGTGTTTAATTTTATTTTTAACTAATTCCGTATTTTTAAAAAAATATAGCCACACCAATATTGTAGTTAAATGATTAAATTTTTAATTACAATAAAAGATATTAAAATAAAATGGGCTATTTATTTATTAATAATTTGTCCATAAATAAATTTAATTACAATTCTAATAAATTATTAATGATTTTAATTTTAAAAAAATTAATTTTATTATATTATATAATCAAATTAAAAATTGATGACTACATATATTTATTAAATGCTAGTAAATATACAATAAATATACTAAATAAATTTTATTAAATAATTCAATTCTACATATTTAATTTAATTTAATAGGAAAAATTAATTTTATTAATTATTTAAGTTTATATATATTTTTTCCTATTTTTATTTATTAAATAAACAATTAAAAAAAAAAAAAGGATGAACCAGTCAGGGGACGCCAAGTGGCGTCCCCTGACTTAATTAGGGGCGCGCCCCCAATTCCCAGCCCTTCTCCCACGCGGGAACGGGCTGGGCGCAGGGCTCTGCCGAGTCGAGCCCTGAGAGCCGAGCCCTGCGCCCAGCCCGTTCCAGCTCGATTGCCGCCCCGCCTCGGAGCTCTCCTCCACTGGAGATGGCTCCTTCTCCCGACCCCGGCCCCGCCCCTGGCCCGGCCATCTCCATTGGAGATGGCCTTAGGGCTCCGGAGCCCTGGCCCTGCCCCTACCATTGGAGATGGCCTAAGTATGACTCATCCAAAGTTCGACCTTGCTTCACTTAAATAACAAAAAATGATAAAAATAAAAAAAATGAAAAACTAGTTACTAAAAATGAATGAACAAAAGACAAAAACACCCCTTATGCTTTGTCTAACTTTCAAAAAATTCTATGTGTTATTTTAATTCCCAAAAATCCCTTGTGATCTCAAGTCAATGGTAAATTAATATACACCCCAGAAAAGAGAGTGTGATTCAAACGCAAAAATTGCAAGCATTTGTTCACATTTTGCCTTTGATATGAAAATTTTACCCGTGACAGCGAAAGACAAAAACACCCCTAACTCTCAAAATATCTCCTTGTATTATTTTAACTCTAAAAAAACCCTCTGTGTTTGGTTTTAATTACCACAATCAATCCAAGTAGTATATACTCGTGTTTTCAAAATGAATAAATAAAAGAAAAAAAAACCAATACATAGGGGTAATTTTGTCATTTTACCAAAAGTCAAATTATACTTGAGTCGAGTGTGGTAATTAAAACCAAACACAGGGGAGTTTGTGAGAATTAAAATAACACATGAGATTTTTTGGGAGTTAGACAAAGTATAGGGGGTGTTTTTGTCTATCACTCTTAAAGTAATAAAAGTTTGCAGAAAGACCCCTCAAAACTGTTTATCCTCACATTTTAACCCCCAGCAACTTTACCCCCTTCTCTACTGAATCTAAACGCCATTTTTCACTCTTTATTCACACACAGGGATTCAAATTGATTTGAGAGTATTCATTCTATATCTTCTTCGATTTACCTGCAAATAATAATTATCTAATGAGTAACAATACCAACAATAGTAGTAGTTATCAAGCACGCGGGCGTTATCCTCCAGGGATCGGCAATGGCCGCGGTGGCGGAACCCTAAACCCGAATTATTCGAACCGGAACCCCAATTACCCGCAATTGCAACCACCATACCAACAACGAACCGCACCAAATCAGCCTCAGCCTCAACCGCAGCCACATCCGCAGCAATGGATGAGGCGAAACCCTAGTTCCACCGAAGTCGAGAAAACTGTGCAGTCTGAAGCAATTGGTTCAACGTACATTTCCTTAACTTCAACTTTTCAGAAATTTAACTGCATTTTAGTTTATGGATAGAGTTTATTTATTCGTTGACTGATTAAAGATCAAAACTTCGGGTGTATCGACTGCAAGAGGGAATCGATGTTTGGAAATTTATCTGTGTGCATATAAGATTTATATGTTTTTTTAATTTTTTTTAAGAAATTTGTTGAAGTCGGTCTTAAACCGGCTGTTTGCATTTTTTATCAGGTCTCAAGATTGGAAGGCTCAATTGGCGATACCACCTCGTGACACACGTTATAGGACTGAGGTATGATGGAATTTATTTGTTTGAGGCTGTAATCTTCTTTTGTGCAGTTTCCTGATAATTACACTGTCTAAAACGTTTTCCAATTACTTTATTTGGTGGAATACTTGGCTTCCTTAAAAAGAGTTCTTTCATAGACTTTGTAATTCTAGAATATAAACAGAATTATAAAAAAAGAAAGAAGATAAACAGCTTACCTCTGTCTAGTTCACACCTGTGAGGAAATTTATGCTAGACAAGGTAGGAGCTAGGTAACTAAATTCGCGCGCCTAAGGTTGCTGCACGCTCTGGATTCGCTCTCTGGAGCATATTTGACAATTCGCGCAAAAAGCCCGAGCTGAAATGCACTAACTCCCGAATGTTTCAGCCGAGAAACGCGTACTACTGTTTTATGATGATGTGTGGCCAATTATAATGTGACATGTGGAATTTCTTGCAGTTAAAGTTGCACACTTCACGTGCTTCTTCAGTCCGTGCATTAACTTTTCAGCTTTCCTTACATTTATTGTCAAGACATCTTGGCGGAAAGTAAATGTATAGCAGAATCACAAAAGCATGATTATATACATATATAATAAAATAATACCACATCATGTTTTCTTTAATTTGAATATTCAATTTCAAATGTCAATTGGCATAATACTCCGTCCATGGAAAGCTAAATTGTTCTATACAACATATTTTCCCATTAATTTTGTTACTTCTAACATATATCTAATAAAAATGAGAATTTGTAGTATAAGATTCTCACATTTATTATAATTTTTTGTAATTATAATATCATTTTTTTTTTATTATAATTAATTTCTAAGACGCTATTTCAACGCTTTCGTATGTCAAATTTCAATATTACGCGCTTTCACGCTCTCGCTACCGCACCCGCTCGGCGACTTGGTTACCTAGGTTAGGAGTAGAGCGTCTAACTTTCAAGTAAGAAATATTATGGTCTAAATAATTTATTTGAGGACTAAATACTTGGATAAGTGTCTATGAGGTGATATTGAAATCAAGGATACTCACAACTGAATGTGGTGTGAAGACCTTTATTGTTTTCTGTGTTTACCTTTTTTTCAAATTTTTGCTTTTCATTTTTTTCCTCACTTCTTTCTATTGTACATTCTATTATACATGATGTTTTAAGCTATCAAGCACACATTTGATCATTCATCATAACTAACACTTAGCAGCTAAAGGAGCCAGGATTGTAGGAGAAGGCACATTATTCTTTCCCTTAAGAGTATTTACACCTTTCAGAAATTATTCTCTACTGTTATTTTGTCTCTATTATCAATGTAAGGCCATCATCAACCGACTCATCTGCCGGACTTCATGAATTCAACCAAGACCATCTCCAATACCAATAGTGTAGAAGTCTAGTCTTGCATCTCAATATAAAGATGGAAGGTCTTGCTACCTTTTTCTTTCTCTTTACTTTCTTTTAGTTTCCTTAATATACCTTTTTCACCAATTACTAAGAAAATGGCTGTCTCCTTCCCGTCGGGACTGTTGCAACTGTCTTCTTTCAACTCTCTTATTTGTTTGTTTAAGTACAAAAATACACTCATAGACTCTTCACGTAGAAGCCACATGCACAAATATGGCACTTGACCATGCACATGCATAAATCTTGTTCACTATGGGCACGCGGAACTTGAGTGTTGCAACTTTCTTCTTTCAACCCTCTTTTTTTTCGTTTAAGTACAAAATACACTCATAACTCTTCACGTGGAAGCCACATGCACAAATATGACACTTGGCCATGCACATGCATAAATCTTGTCGACTACATGGCCACGCGGAACTTGAGTGTGCAGGTGGCAGGTGAAAAGTCGGTCACCTTACATATTGTCTTTTTTGAGATATTTTAATTTTTTAGTAGTATTTTTTAACAGATCTTACATGTTTTATATGTTATACTTCATTGTAATTTTACTGTTCAAAAGGAGAAATTTTTGCTGAAACTTATCTTATAGGGAACTAACTTGGGTGTGTGGCTTGCATTTCTGTTGTATTGCTTGATATGTCTTTTTTCATGCAGGATGTGACTGCAACAAAAGGAAATGAATTTGAAGATTACTTTCTGAAACGTGAGCTATTGATGGGAATATATGAAAAGGGGTTTGAAAGGCCTTCTCCCATCCAGGAAGAAAGTATTCCTATTGCTTTGACTGGTAGTGATATTCTTGCTAGAGCTAAAAATGGTACTGGGAAAACTGCTGCATTTTGCATCCCTGCACTGGAAAAAATTGATCCAGATGTCAATGTCATTCAAGGTATCTATTTATTTTAATTACTTAACCATGTCTTTAGTAAATTTCTTTTAATAGTTATATCATCCTGTTTCTGATCTTGCCTTTTATTTAACTTTTTTTCTTTTTCTCTAACGATAATATATTTTAATTACCCGTCTGAAACAGAAAAGTTTTATCATGTATATGCGAAACTCTGAAAATTCTTTATAAAAATAAAGTCAAAGTCTCAGCTTTCAATCTGGTTTATTTATTGCGCACTGAGTTGTTGGAGATACGTCTGTGATTTCTTCAATTTGCGGGAATTAGTGGACATTTGAGTAAATGAACAGTTAAATTACCTTTTAATGCATTTTTGGTTGACCAATATTATTTTTAATAAGAATTTAGTGTATTGCACAATGACGATTATGTTCCGAGAGTATGGTAGATTCAACTTTGCTGGTGAATAATGACGAGGTCGTAGAAATAAAATATGTCATAAACTTGTATATTAAATGATCTAATAGTTGTGTTTATTACACATGCAATGGACACAGATTTTAGAATTAGAAATATGGGATCATTTTATTTTGTGTTATGATTTTTATCATGTTAATTACTCCGTAATTATTATTCTTTTAACATACTCTCACAAGAGTTTTTTTTTTTTTTTAGTATTTGCATCAAAGATTCAAAAAGCTATGTTATATTCTAGCATAATCTGAAAAAAATCAATCTGGTATCATATTTCCATTATTTTTCCTTCTATAATTGCTGTTTTAGCATGGACATAAGCTGATAAGTAGTCTAATAAATTTCTATATCTCTTCAGATGTTTGCATCTTCAATTTATTTCGAAGAACTTTCTTGACTTTAATCACATCTCAGATTATTGTCTCTCTGTTAATTATATAGCTCTGATACCTTCGTGAAAAAACATAATTATGTATTGAGCAGATGTGAACCAGAGTTCACATGTTCAGCAAATTTCCAATGATCACTATATTTTGATTTGATGTGTTTCCACTTTTGCAGCTTTATCTGTTTACTTAATCATGCTTCTTGAAAACTTTTTTTGTTCTCTCTCATACGTGCGCGCGCGCGCACACACACATTTATTATCTTATTTTTTTAATATCAAAACACAATTTCTTTCTTGGTCATCGCATGAACTTTGTGGTACTTATGTGAACAAACTGAATCTGCATCTGTAATGAATTTAAAGCAGTTAATTTAAATTGAGAATGCTTCCATGTTGAATTTACTTTTGAATCTTTAAAATTTTAATGGGTGGTTATTAATGAATCTGCATTCTGTTTACACGGTTAATTATCCATTGTCATGCATTTCATTGTCCTTTTCTTCTAACGACTCAATACCTAACTTTATGCATCTAATAATTATTGCAGTTGTTATATTAGTCCCGACAAGAGAATTAGCACTTCAGACATCCCAGGTTTGTAAGGAACTGGGAAAACACTTGAAGATTCAGGTAATGGTTACCACTGGAGGAACCAGCCTGAGGGATGATATCATGAGATTGTATCAACCTGTCCATTTACTGGTCGGAACTCCTGGAAGGGTACTTGATCTGACCAGAAAAGGGATATGCATTTTGAAGGACTGTGCAGTGCTTGTTATGGATGAGGTATGTAGGAGTATTAATTTATTATTTTTTCTACTACTCGGCAGAATGAGATGTTTAATACTGCACCGGTAAACTCCCTTGTTATTGATTTTTATGATTTCGTCTTAGTGAGCTCCATCCGATCTTATATATATATACACACACACACACACACATACATACAAACATATAAGATCAAAATTTTATTACATCGTGGTTGTTATAGGCATTCAACTCTGGAGTTAAGTTTGAAATTGTAGGCTTAAGAATGCTCTGCTTATTACTTGCCCATGTAGGCTGTTTATTTGGCATTTTAACCTCCAAATTCAAAATGTAGGCATATCACATTCTTCTTTTTTTACGACACTGAAAATTGTTAATTTCTAATTTTCCTTGAACTTTGATATTTCAGGCTGATAAGCTATTATCTCCTGAATTTCAACCGTCAATAGAGCAACTGATTACTTTTCTTCCTCCAAATCGGCAAATTTTGATGTACTCAGCTACATTTCCAGTTACTGTGAAAGACTTTAAAGATAGATACTTGAAAAGGCCTTACATTATCAATCTAATGGATGAGCTGACACTGAAAGGTATCACCCAGTTTTATGCTTTTGTAGAAGAAAGACAGAAAGTTCACTGCCTGAATACTCTTTTCTCTAAGGTTTGATCTAAACTTCTAAATAAGTGTCTATTGTTACTTTTTGCTTTTTTTTTTTACTGGAAAATTAAGATGACTGCTTTCTTTGCAGCTTCAAATTAATCAATCAATAATATTTTGCAATTCTGTCAATCGAGTGGAATTGCTGGCCAAGAAAATTACGGAGCTGGGTTATTCTTGTTTTTATATTCATGCTAAGATGTTGCAAGATCATCGTAACAGAGTTTTTCATGATTTTAGAAATGGTGCTTGCAGAAATCTCGTTTGTACTGGTATGCTCTTTCTTATTTACTACCGTCTTAACATCTGCGTTGTTTAATTGACACCCACTGTATGAGATTGAAACGCTCAAAACCTGGTCGTGAGATTGTTTACCACATTGCTTCTATTGCTTTAGCAACACTTGCAATGTGAACATGTTATTTTACTAAATGTATTTTTTTTTTAGCACTGTTACTGAAATCACTTAATAGAAACAAATACTTTTGATGTGATGCTGGATTATGTATAATCTAGAATAAATGGAGTTATTGATCCTGTTTGCTGTTATATGAAATCCCTCTGCTTCATTTTCCGCTTATGCTCAACACCCAATTCGCCTAGGTCATAGGCTAATGTTTATCGTCGTAAATTCTTAATGTTAGTGATATTGCATCCGTTTTTCGTATTTGTATGACTACGTTTTTTAATATGCCACAGTTAGTTACAAACCAAATTAAATCTACATGATTATTACCTAGCCTATTGTGCTTCTTTTATTGAGTTCATAACCCCACAGATACCATCTTAAGCTCTAGAGATTCACTACTAATTCTAATTGTATGGTTGGTTATATTGTTTGTTGTGCTTCTTTTCTTCCGTGGTTTCAAATACTTAAATGAACTGGTTGGATTGATATATTCCATGCTGATTTTAAGTTGAAGGCATGAGTTTTCAGCTATAAGATGTTTTGAGCAGCCTTTAATAATTCTTATTGTACTGTTGATGTTTTGGTCTTATGGTTTGAGTATTTTGTTTTGATCATTGTCCTATCAGCAGCTCCTCCACTCATTTTAGCAATATCTAGGATTTGAATACTACCACTGGTTCTGCCACATTATTTATTTTATTAAATTATCATTCATGGATTTTTGTATAATGTTTGTGCAGATTTATTTACCAGAGGAATAGATATCCAAGCGGTCAATGTTGTCATAAATTTTGATTTCCCTAAGAATTCAGAAACTTATCTGCACAGGGTATGTAAGCAATATGGTAAACAAGTTGCAGCGTATTGATGGGCAAGAAGTATCTTGCTTGAATGCTGGATTTTTATTTTAATAGACTAATAGTTGTCGGTCTTATTGTTTAGGTGGGCCGCTCGGGAAGGTTTGGACATCTCGGGTTGGCTGTAAACTTGATTACTTACGAAGACCGCTTCAATTTGTATGCATCGTATTTTTTTAATTGTTTCTTTTTTATTTTATTGCTTATTGATTATTACTTTTAGACAGTTTCCTCGTAGTTATGTCAAGATCACCTTTTTCATTTATTTGTTTTTCCTTTTTCGCCTCTACTGTTTCGGCTCCCTCGCAGGTATAGGATGGAGCAGGAGCTTGGCACTGAAATTAAACAAATTCCTCCTCACATAGATCAAGCTATTTACTGTCGGTAACACCTGATATTTATGGCGGTGGTGAGTTTCTAGAACATTTTTTTCTTATTGTGATATTATGCCAACGTGAAATAAAAAATAAATAGATCACAACAAAGCTTGAGCTTCACTTCACATCACTCGTATTGCTCGTGAGCAGTTGATGGCAGTTGTCTTAAAATGAAGTATAGTTAGTATTGCCTAGTATTCGTTGGCGCACCAAAAAAAAAAAAAAAAAAAATATTCGTTGGAAATAACTACGAATGCTCTCATTTCAGGGGATTTCTGTTTATTGTTATGTTTCTCTGCAATGTTACCAAGATGGAAAGTCAGCCGCAGATGGTGCAAAAGCACGAGTATATCTGAAAGAATCGAGGAAAATGCAAAGTGCTGTATTTTAGTGGAGGCACAAAATGCAAGCATTAACCGGTTCTTTGTATTCTTGTTTTTGCAGTCTTGTCTAATTTAGTTTAACATGCTATTTCCCCTTTTAGTCTCTCACAGTTGTCCTGAGTTTCTTCCATTACTTCTTCCTCCTCGTATAACATGCTTGAACAATGTTCTTCTTAGAATTATAACAAGAGACTTCAGTTGTTTTTTTACCGATCGTAGACTGTATTGGTCGGAAATTTCCCAGCAGTTAGAACCTTGAGTCGAGTGATTATGGACCTGTCATGTAATCGATTCATATTTATGTTTGTTCATTTTTCTTGTTAATTTCATGTGTTTGGTTACAGTAGCAAACCCAAACAGCTCTTTGTATGCGATTCTTGAAATTTAATTTCTTTCCTTTTCTTTTAAAAATATAAGTTTTAGGCTTAGCCTTTTAAAATAAGTGTCCAATAATTGGGGGAAATACAATTCACTCCCCTGCGTTGTAAAATATGTACGAAACCACCAGATGAAATATTTATTTCAAGTTTCAAATTCTCTGCACGCCCTTCCCTGTAATCTGTTAGATTAATGGCGTAACGGCCCTCACTCCTCCAACTCCTGCATAGTAGCCCCTCTTCAAATTGTTGACTTAACTTGCACTCGGCCTAATATCTTACATAAGTATAGAAAGCGTTAAGTTGAGTATTTTGTAGAAATGTTTTGATATAAGTTGAGTCGAATATTCCTCTTTTCCACTTCCTCCTCTTCTCAATAAAATTTATTATTTATTTTGTTCAACCACGCAACAATTACAACTAAACTGTATGTGTAGTTATCTAACTTTTCACGAGTTCTAATCTCAACTAATTTGAGGGTATTTCTTTAATTTAATACTAAAATTGAGAATAAATATTTTTGTTTTTTTTCCAGAAACGTATACTTTTTGTCTTTTTGTATTGGTTAATCGAACATTATTAATACTTTACTAATGATAATATATATATAATCAGGTTTTATTAACAAAACAAAAAAAGAACTTTCAAATTAAGGACTTTAATTAAGTTTTCCTACGGCCTTGTCTTAGAGAACTTTCTGTGGTAACGGGGAAAATGCAAGATACTCCCCTGTGTTATGCTAAATTTGCAAGAAACTACTTTGTGAAATTTTAATTGCGCCAAATTTTCTTGTGTTTTTAAAAACCCTGCAAAAAACACTAAATTTGTAAAAAATAGATTGTTTTGGATCGACATATTTGTAGAAATAATTTTAAAAATAGATCACGTGAAGTTGTAGGGACCAACTTGAAGTATTTTAAAAATAGTTTCATGAAATATGTCGATTCACAATGACCTATTCTTTATAAATTAATGGATTGTTTTTTGCAGGGTTTTTGAAAACACAAGGAAGTTTGACGCAATAAAAATTTTACAGGATAGTTTCTTGCAGGTTTAACATAACACATGGGAGTATTTTGCATTTACCTCGATGGTAACTGCAATTTTTTTTCTTTTCTATTTGTTACTGTCATTGCAATTTGGATAATGTTGCCAGTAATTGTTCCGCCGACCTAATTAATCTATGTTAAACTCTGACAAGTTAAACTGACACCATAGACAAAAGTTTCACATGAATTAGTAGATTAACTAATTGTGTTCCAAACAATCATCTAGTTTGAGTGGGAGATACAAAATAAAGTTCGGTGTGTTAACTAGTTCTTAGAAAATAATTACATTTACAAAATATGATATTAGTTATTGATACTCCAAATCCAATTTTCACCATATATGTTTATAAGAAATTAAACATCATAAAAATGTCTGTTGTTAATTGGAGCTAAACAATTAACGTGCCCAAAGAAATACTATTGCAATAAGAAACGCCAAAAATGAGGAGACCCTGTTTTGGTATGTGCACTAATTAAAAGGTTCAGTTCAGTTTAGTTCAGCTTGTTTAAAACTAAAACATGGGGTCCGATCCTCCACGCCCATAGACTTAATTATATATTTTTTCTTTTTCTTAATTCCCTTTTTCACCTATATATAAAGTACTCAGCTAGATACACATTGTTATTTTGTAATTTAAATTAATTAAGCTATATATATATTTTCTCAGTTCATGATATTTTTCATGGATGTCTACATTTCTGAAGAATATGTGATGAAGCGAAGAATTGAGAAAAGGGCTGCTGCTGCTGCAAATGCAAAATCAACCAGCCGGGGCTCCGGAAAGGAGAAAACGGGTCGGTCATCCCCAACTTCGGGTCATAATAATAAGTTGAATCAGAATGCGTTAATGATAACTACTACTCCTGCAACGAATTCAGGCTTTGGCGATGACGCGATCTCTTTTAGTTGTTTCTCAGCTTGATATATATAGAGTCAATTTTTTTTTTTTTGGTTTACGATTTTGTGTAGTTAGATAGGTTAATATATGTAATTAGTTTATTTTGTACTTCTATATATACCAATAAAATAGATTATAATATATTTAATGATGAGTAATTGATGTAATAATGTATTCACCGTGAAAAACAAGAACAACGTACCGAAGCCAAGTTTATTTATTGGAATAGGCAACAAATTTTTCGAATAAGAGTTAAGATCACTGCGTTGTAGAATTGTAATGAGCAGGGCCTGATTGTATCGATTTTGGGATATTCCTTTTAGAATTTTGAGTTAGGCTTTCTTCAACTTCTTATTAAAAATATTCTCGGTTTTTGTGCATTTGAAAAAAATGTTTATCTACATTTTTAGAGATTAAATGAGTAGTAGATTTTTAGAAACTGTAGTAATTATGAGAATAATAGAAATAATATAAGAGATAAGAGCAAGAGAGCATGTTTGTTTGGTGTTTGAGAGAGTAGTTGATGTTTGTGAAATAATCTCGATTTGAGTTATGTTGTTTGTTTGAGTTTTGAGAGAGTGGTTTGAGAAATAAAGTAGGTGTATGTTTTTTTGAAAGAGTTAGGTTGTAGGTGTAAGATGTGTAAGACTTTATGTCAAATCATGTTTGTTATGTGAGATAAATTGTGTAAGAGATATGTTACTTTATGTCAAATCATAGTAGAGTTTGTATATATTTTATTTAGAGATAAGAATTTTTTTGTTTGTTTGACTTTTGAGATAGTAGTTTAAGAAAATTGAGAGATGAAAAATTTATTTCAAAAAGTTGAAAACATGTTTGTCTGACATTTTCCAAACACGAATTTTTTTTGGAAAACGCCAAACAAACAGGCACATATTACTTTATGTCAAATTGAAATAAAGTTTGTTTAGATTTATCATTTATGTTACAATAATATAGAGTTAATAGCAAACTACCTCCATGTGATAAATAAAAGGGCAAGATACCTCCTATATTTTTGGAAAAGAATCACATTGTCTCTCTTGATTTTTGCATTTACACTGAGGGGTAAAATGCCCATTAGACAATATCACATAGGGATAAGGTGCCCATTAGACAGTATCACGCGGAGATAAAAAGACCGTTATATTTTGTGAATGTAGGGTTAGATAAATTGGTAATTTTTCATATCATAATAAAGTCTCTGAACTGTGTGTGCAAAACCTTCACGACAATGTTAATAAAATCGGACCGGACCAGTCGGTCCGACCGGTTTGACCGTGAACCGAAAGTTGGTCCGGTCCGGTTTACCCCCTAAAACCGCTTGACTCAAAAACCAGACTGAACCGGGTTGAACCGGTCCAAAACCGGTAAACCGGTTTGGACTGGTTCAACCCGATTTTGAATTTTCCTTTTTTTTTCGATTTTTAAATTTTTTTTAATGTTAAAAATAAGCTAAAATTTATTGTAGAAGGTGGGATTTAAACACCTAACCTCTTGCATGAAACATAACTTCCTTACCATTTGAGCTACATCATTTTTGTTGAACATTTAATACAAAACATTATAAATTTTAGAAAAATGTAGCCAAATTTATTTATAAATTAGATTATGATAATTAACTCAAATTAACATTTTACACATTATCAATGAAAATTGGGATTTTTGCAGATCACCCCCCAATTTTTTTCAGATTTCGCACATTCCCCCCTAAAACGCCTTAAATGAGCCCGTGCCCCCTGATTTTGAGTAAGTTGTGCACTTACCCCCCCAATCCAAATTTTCTGCCAGATTTTTCAATTTAAAAGGGGAGAAAGGTAATATTACCCTCACCCCTCCTAACCCCTAAACTTCATAAATTTCAATTCACAAAAAGAAAAAAGATGTCTTCACCAAACAATTATTTCCAAGTCGGGGGATTCTTTTTAGTTTTCTAATTGATGTGTTCTAACTAAGTAAATCACGATTTTTACATCCCTTACGATCATGTTTAATATTTTCAACTTTTCGAATAATCTTTCAAAAGAAACACATTAAAAAGACAGGGTCATAAAAAATAGATGGATGTTGAAGGATCTATTAATTAAATTGATGAAACTATAATTCTCTTCACAAACTAGAAAACAGAGCAATAATAAAATCTTAGTATATATATCTTTAATTAAGAAAAACCTAATTTTACGGGGAAAAAGAAGACAACCAAGAACATGTAATCAATATCAATAATTACTAACCTTTGAGGAAATTTCCTTTTTGGGTTCTCCTTAAGATTACTGTCTTAAATTGATTAATAATATTGTATGGGTTGTAAGTTAACTAAAACTCAAGTATATAGTATTAATTTTTTAAGGTGGTTTGGAGATTTGTATGTATCTATGGAGAACTAATCACCAACATTCTTTTGAATATTTTTTTTCTGCTTCAATTCACAAAAAATGAAGAAGATGTCTTCATCACCGTCAATTCACGCCTTTTAATTAAAGTTGAGGGGTTGGGTGGGAAATAAGGGTGAAGGTAATATTACCTTTCTGCCCTTTTGAATTGGAAAAATATGGCCGGAATTCGGACTGGGGGGGTAAGTGCACAACTTATTCAAAACCAGGGGGCACGGGCTCATTTTAGGCGTTTCAGGGGGAATGTGCGAAAATTGAAAAAAACTGGGGGGTGACGTGCAAAAATCCCATCTTTAATACTCAAATAATAATTTTTTTATTAAAATTTGTTCTATAAGATATTTCTTTCTAATATTATTTTTAGGAAAAAGAGTGTCAAATTTTGAAAGTCAAATCGATATATTATGCAAGTTTGATTTTGAATATCAGACTTTTATACATAATCATATTTTAAAATTTATTAATTTCTTAAATTGTTGTATTTTTAACTTACACTTTTAAAATTTTATAAAGAAATATTATCATACTATATTTATATGAGCTTACAAATTAGTATCACATTACCGTTATGATATAAGTTAGATAATTATTATATGATTTAATTTAAATATAATCTAAGATTTTGTATATTTGATCAATTGTAGGATAATGTTTAAATTTTATGTATATTACATATACTTTAAAATTAAATATATTTATTATATCATTATGACGTCATCCGGTCTGACCGACGGTCCGATCGGTTCGACCAGTAAAATCAGTGGTCAGTTGACTCACCGGACAGGTTCACTGTCCGGTCCGGTTCTGAAAACATTGCTTCACGAGAAGGGAGAGTAAAATGCTCATTTACAAGAAGTTAATATATATGCATGTTGTCATATCACAGAGGCATAAATTGTTCATTACACATATCACTGAGAGTAACTTGCCAAAAACCCAAATAAGATATATTTTTTTCCAATAATTTTTTCTTAAAATTTATTTAAAGGAAAGCAAAACAATCTGGGCCGTACCGTGTAATCTTTTGTTTTTCTTCTTTTGCAACATTTCAGGAAATTATATGCTATCAAGAACTCGAAATATGGCTGAGGAATATACATACAACAAAATAGAAAAATGTCATGATTTTACTCAATCTTCCCTAAATTTTTACATGCATACATCGATCATTACTTCATGCCCGCATAATGCATAATTAATGTTGAATATGGAAATATGACATTTATTGAGAAACATGTAACTAAAGATCAATTGGAACAACAAAGATGAAGATGAAATCTGGAGATCGAGTGATTGTGTTAAATTAAACTTGTGTATTGAATTGAAAATTACATTTGCAGATTGACTCTCTACAGTAAAAATACAAGAAGCAGCCTATATATAAGAAAAATAATTACTACCCTAATTAACTGGAAAAGGAGCCCATAAAGTTAAAAGTAGAAAACGTGATAATAAACACGCTTCTTCTAAAGCTAAAATAGAGAAGATAAATAAATTGGGAATTAAATCCCTAATATTGAAATTCCATCTTCAAACTTTCAACGGCTTTTCTTCAGTTTCATTACTTCGGATTGTACTGTCCAATTAATAAGCCGAATAATAAATTATTGTTGATTCAATTTTATCTGTTTTTCTTTCTTTCTTTCTTTCAGAAAATAATCAATTAAATTAATCATTATGTATATATATGAATGGGCTAAATAGCCTATCAATCATATGAATAAATATTGATAAATATTACTAAAGAATACAACAATATTCAATCATATATCAAAATTTACTAATGAACTAATTATATATGTTAATCAACTTGTGCCGGTTTAGGGCGAGTAGGAATACGAACTGTCAAGACCACGGTAGCTACATATGCTCGAATTATCTGAGCTATATGCCCCACCCCGTTTCCACTGAATACCCTAAAATAGGGAATCTCTCCGATCCTCTTCTCAACCATTTCGAGTTAAGAAGATGTGAAAGCGTGTTTATCTATATAAACAAGAAGATGTAAAAGTGGAAGAGATGGGATGTCATGATTCTATAATTAATTCATGCAATATTGTCAAATATATATAGAACAATTAGACGCTTCACCAATTAAATGATATTTAAAAAGACAAAATATATAACAACATCAATCAATTATTGTATACATATAGAATCATGCATATGTATTGTTAACAAGAAACTTGTGTATGCAATAATATAAGAAAAACAATGAGGATCGATATATAGAAAATGAGAGAGATGTCATATCATATCATATGGATGATCTTCATTAATCCTCCATAACAACCGAAGATGATTCATCCGATACGAGGTTAACGAGAAAGTCGAAAATATCGGTGGTGATAACGGCAGAGGCCACGTCTTCTTTATGAAGTGTCCTCCTCTTGCCTTGTAGTGATATAGCCCATGCCCTCTTTGTTAATTCCTCTATGAACAACTCACAAGCTTTAGAGAACACAATTGGAGCCTCCCCCGATATCATTTTTACGTCGTCCCCCGAATATTTCTTCATTATTTTCTTGATTCTTGCAAGTGGTAATGAATGTGGACCGGTTGATGATTTGCCTCCTGAAAGTAGCTTAGAATAAGCGCCAGGTTGCCTCATAATTTTTCAATCTTTTTTTTTTTTTTCCCTACTAATTATGTGAAGAAGAGCAATGAATTATAATGAAGTTGATGGAGAATGCCAATGAAGAGTATATATATATAGATATAGATATTGATTTCAAGCTAATTAATTTTTGCTTGTAATAATTTTGGGGAATTGAGAGTAAGAGGAAGAAGTGTGTAACTGGGAAAATGTAATGAATGGAGGCCGGCAAGCCTGCTTGGGGCCGGCTGAAATTAAAATAGTGGACTTATTAGAATTTGTTAATATATTTCATATTTATTTTATGCCTTCTTTTTAATTAGGGTTTCACTGTAAAAAAAAATTAAAATTTTTAAAGGTCGAGCCTAGAGTTTGTGTATTTGTTCAATTTTATAAGAGATTCATTCGTTGTAATTTGCTAATATAATCAACCTGATGATCGTTCAATTTAATAAAATATTGTCACCGGGCAATTTGATTAGCATACAAAGGAATTAATTGTTAGTATATAATTATAGAGCGTAAAAATGTCTCTATATATATGTTTTAAGAAACCTATTTATATTTGTTATATACGTGGTAGGTAATTACCCATATAGAGATCTGTAGAGCTGTGGAAAGTACTTTTAGATTTTTTTGTATTTTTATATTGCCACTAAATTACTGTGATATATTTATTGTCATTAACATGTCACTGTATATTAATTCTCGAAAGGGATTATTTAAATTGCATATAATTATTTCTATCACAAAAAAATATTAGTGCTACTTAAAAAAGTTCACAACTATATAAAACTAATTTTATTGTCATTATACATATAAAAAATGAATTTCCACTTTATCATTTAATATTTTATCAAAAAATCTACAGTTTCCCTTGAAATAGTACTAGCTAGGTTCTATTAAGCTAGAAGCCTAGAACAGTGGCTAGAACCAATGGTATTCTTTTGTCTTGTAATTAATTACCATCCATTTTTATACAATGAAACTTCGTCTTTGAAATATTGTAGATTTATATCACAAAAATCAATAAGATTGTCTTAATAATATTTAAAATTGACTAAACATGTTAATTAATAATCCATGCCTAACTTCAATTAATTTACTGAAATCTTTTTAAGGACTAAATAGATTTAGATGCTTTAAGAAAAATGAATGTGGTCATGATAGGAAATTTCAAAATAGAATAATATAAAATTTATTTAATGACTCACACATGTTTCTAGAAGGAATCAAATATTGTGACAAATTACATTGCGTATAGAACAACATGAAAAAGTTCACACAAGTTATATTTCCAATTATTTAGTACAATATCATATATATATACCGTTATGTTTGAAATTTCACTTCCACAAATTAGACCATAATTACCAAAGGACAAAATATCACTATTCTGCCTTGGCATAACATGAACGGATCTATCGCTACTAATTGCAAATAATAACACACTACTTTTTTAACCTAAAGCTGACTTTAAAATTTAAATAATCTAAAATTGCTTTTTTTCTTTAATAATTAAGTGAATGACATCAACTATTAATTTTCGTCAAGATGTATGATATTGATATGTCATAGCATATGCAACTTATACCGTTTCAATTAATAATATTTTTTTCAAAAAATTTAAGCTAACTTGCGCATTAGATGAATTGTGATTAAATTATTTAACTAGCTAGAATGCTATAGCAACATTTCAATTTGTAACTATACTTTTGTCATTCTAAAAAAAAAAAACTATATATAGGAAATTAAAGTTCTTAGCGTCTTTTAGCTAATTAATTATCTAGTATCCAATGATTAAAATCGAGGTTCAGGATCAACGTGTTTTAATTGACAATATTATTTTGAAATTAAAAATTATTCTCAAAAGAAAATTTTGTTGATGGACCTTTTCTTTTCAAACGTCAATCACAACTAATAATTATAAAAATAACTTACGCTCTTTCAATAAAAAAAATTAGCCAGATATATTAAATAACACCCTTTCTCCCCTAAAAACAAGATTAAGATTGAATAAGAGTATATGATCTCATGCAGACGCACTTTCACATACAAACTTGATTATTTTATAAAGGTCTAGTCAAAGTTGCATTATCTAGATATTAATAATGTCATAATCAACCTAGTAAATAAATCATTCGGTTGAGATTTGGTCTAAGTCTACTGAATATAATAATAATACATTTAACTGAGTCTAAAATGTCTCTTGATTCGTTAGACATATTCCAGACAGTGTCTACAATTATTTGCATTGGATAACGGTAATGAACTTATACATTAATAAATAATGAAGATTGCAAATTTGGATTCATTCATTAGGTTATAAATTGAAAAAAAAAAAAAAAAAAACACCACATTGACAATCATTCATTCGTCTTTTAACTAAGTTAATCATATGATTATATTTGTTCAACTACTACCAAAATACAAATAATGTCCAACCAACATATACAAAAAGTATTCTTTGACAAAATTAGTATTAAATTAAAAAAAAAAAAAGACTTATATTTTTGCTGAGATTCAAAAAGTCTTGGGATCTCAATTTTGACCTTTTTATAATTAGTATTTATAGAATTTAACTGAGATAAATCCCAATATATGGTTTTGTAATTGAAATGGAAATGGAGACATTGATCTTGTCCAAGAAAATTCAAGAAAGTAATTAGATGAAAAATTCTTGTCCAGACCTGGTTTTGTTAAACTCATTCAACCACATGACAAGTGTATGGAACTTGTTTTGTGATTAATCACTCTCCTAAAAGTTTGATTCAATTCCAAAGCAACTGTATTGCACTTGCTATATAATTACTTTGAGTTTGACCGAACCCGATCTTGATAAAAATTTCCCCTAATTACATTCAGTTTGTGAATCCATATGACCAAATTATGACCTTTTCTTATTTAAATTTAAAGCCCAATACCAGCCCATTACCTAATGAACAACTTGCCCGTATGAAACTATGAAAGTACGTGTATTAGATTTTAAATTAATTTGATCATATTCAAAAGACTAAAAAATATACATATAATCGAAGTCCTAATTGCTTATAAAAAAAAAGTCCCAATTGTAATTTATTTATTACATGCAAACGTTACTGATAAAATATTTATTTATAGTTTTTGTTTGATATGAAATAATTAGTAAAACCATTTTTACAATAGAATTCAGATTAAAATTGGAATCTAGCTCGACCCTAAGTTCGGTTATAGCAAGGCCCAGGCCCGTCTGACTTAACACAGTCCAAGAGGCCTACTAACTAATAAGCCCAAGTTAAACAGCATACTTCCTCCACTGTCTTTCACCTTTCATTCTTTTTAATTTGGTTTGAACTTTTAGATACAGAAAAATGATAAACTAACACTTAATTTTATTATATTTAAATCATTTTCCTAAAAGTAATCGTTAAGAATTAGATCATCTAAGACTTATTTTGTAAAAAGTTTAAAACAAATTCCGCGGTATGCAATGTTTCCTACTACACATGAAATATTTACTTTTGGGCCTGTAGATATTTATTTATTTACCTTTTGACCCCATTGATAATATATAATGTACAAAATGTGGGATTCATTGATAATAACAAAACAATATGCTGTTTTCTTGTGCTATTTTAGCAAAAAAAAAAAAAAGTTGGTCCTAATAAATGTACCACTACGTGCTTGCGAATATGACAGTTCTTAATTATTTCACCACCAAAAATATACGGAGCCAAAGATTGAGACTTCCCTCACGTGCCAGCTTTAGATATATACTTCGTTTTTTGGCTGTCCAGCACGTGATAATTACAAATATTATTTCTCCTCCTACTTTCAAGTTAAAGATTACGAGAATCTTACTTGAGCATCATATATATATATAGGGAATTCGTCGGAACCATTTTCGACTTCGTCCCTAACGGAATTTTTCTTATGTCATAAGTACGGATTTTAGTCATCTTACAATCGAAATGTTGTTGCTTATTTTGATTTTGGACAAACTCGATTGAGAAAATTTATGTCCACATCAATTAGTTATTCTTTTTTTTGGTCATGTCCTTTGCATTTACATATCCTCGCTGTAAACTTGTCCTTTTTTATTTATTTATCGTCTCACTAAGTTTAACCTGTTCAGAACACTAGATTAATGGACTTCTTTTAATTAGGACAACGCACTGAAACATAATGAGATGCCAATTATTTTGTTTTTGACGATTCCGGACCACACCCACAATCCAATGAAGATAAATAGTAATTTAAAATAAAAGAAAAAATAACTCAATCATTATAAGAAAATTATCAACATAACTTATTCTCGGTCCAGTTTTTGTCATTTTAGATTGTTATGCTACATAGTCATATAATACAAATTTTCAGTTAGTTCTTATTAATTTTGAGACAATAAAAGACTATTTGGTTAGGTTTCGTTTAGTTTTAATTTAAAAAAATTAATTTGGTGTTATATTGTAGGGGTCAAGCCACGTTTTGAGACAATAAGAGCATCTCCAGCAGCTTAGGGGGACGGACGCCTCCCCCTAACTGTTAGAGACATCCTAAGGGCCTATTTCGTAGATGTCAAATCGATGTTGTATTTTATAAGTTTGAGTTTTATTATGTTTTGATATATAAGAGCATTACTAGTGGTGTACCCAACTGGGAGCTCAAATTAGTTTAGTCCAAAATTTACTAAAAACACCTCACAGTGGGGGACCTAATGGGAAGTGCAAAATGCACCCAAAACCCATTTACTTCCAATTGAACCCAAATTTGAGCCCTCAAGATTGTTGAACCCATTTCAGCATCCAATTATAAATTGACACGCATGACGATGTGGGAAAGAAAATAAAAATCTTATTGAAAATATCAACATCTAATCATATATTGACACGCATATAAAAATCTTATCATAAAACTTGAAAAAAATAATTAAAATAATAATGAAGACACCATCAATTGAATTCATTGTCTATAATTAGTAATTATTATAAAATTTATAAATATTTTGAATTTTATTTATTTTTTGTTTAGTCTAAAATTACTGGTGATTGTATTTTTAAATAGATTTTAATTTTAAGTTAGTGAAATAATTTTAATTTGAATAGATTTTAAAAATGGGTTCCCATTTTTTTTATGTCTATTGCTGCAGAAAAAAACTTTTCCAAAGGGTGCAAAACACTGAAGCAGGTTGCAAATGAAGAATCTGGGTCCAATATTTGGGTACACCACTGGTGATGCTCTAAGTTAAAACTTGGATTTTGTGAAACCTATTAATAGACTTCATTTGTTTAGGTTTTGTCTGAATCTCACGGTTTCAAAACCTAAACAAATGGGGCCTAAGTTTCTCAACTATTAATATTTGTTTATATGATTTCTTCACTAATATTTTTATACTATCTTCGTCCCAATATTCTTAACCCCTTGTTACGGTTAATCACTGATCAATCTAAACAAAGTTGAATATGTTGCCTGTTTGTGAGTAATAAACCAATTCAAATAAACTTAAGGGTAAAAAAATTGTCAGAGCATAATAAAACGATGCTTCAGAGCAATTTTTAAAGTAGGAATAAATTGTCCTTGGTAGAATAGTATGTTTACCCAGATAAACTTGGAAGTTCATTTATTAAATTCTCCAAAGTTTTTCAAATGTAATTAACTAGGCCTTTAATATTTGTGCACTTTATTTTCTTTTTTCTTTAAATGCGAAAATGCTAATTAAGTATTGAGTATTGACATATTATTTTTCAGATAAATAATTAAATAACAAACTTCACTTCATTTTTTTGACGGAATTAACCGTAAATAATTTTTCTTTATAATATTTAATTTTATAAGTATATGTACTGAATATAATTCAATAATAGGTGTACGTAAGTAAATTTAATTTTATACTTATCAAGATCAATTATTAGCTATACGTAATAAGCAAAAAATCGCATTATAAAGAAAATTTAAAAACAAACAAATTCTTTATATACTTATTAAGAAAAAAAAATTAAAAGAATCACTTATTAAAAAAAGATTGACCAAGAATCATGAAGAAATAAAAAAGATAAAGAGAATAATTACTATGAAAAAAGAAAAAGAGGAACAATTATTGAGAAGAAGAAAAAAGTTAAAAATATACAGAATAATTAAAATAAAAGAGAAAAGTCATTGCCGGACCTAGACCTCTAGGTTCATGTAAAGAGATTTTAACCAAGTGAACTAAAATACATAATGTGCAAATAAAATTAACAAAACTAGTACTCCCTCCGGTTCATATTAGTTGGCACATTTGTCAAATTTTTATGTTTCATATTAATTGGCACATTTGGGTTTTCAATGCAATTTTTTTCAATTTTGCCCTTCTCTTTTATCTAGGTTGGGAAGCTCAAGAGTCACTAGGAAGGGTATTTTTGACATTTTACCATGTAAAAGTGATTAATCATGAGGTTTCTTAATCTGTGTGAAAAGTAACAATGTGCCAATTAATATGAACCGGAGGGAGTAATATTTAGTTTTCAATTTTATTTCAAAAAGGTTATGTATAAAATTTTGAGGCTCCTCTACACTTGGGGCCTGTTTGTGCAAGTGTCCATAAAATTGTTTGTGCATGGGGCCTATAATTTTCACGTGGATGATCTTTATGTTGTCTCCCTCACAAGCACAAGTGCCTCATGATTACAACCTTCACCTTGTTTTGTTCATTTTTTCCTTATTCTCCTTTAATATATTTATTATTTCTTTTTCTAATTATGCTTTTACTTTTCTAAAATTTTAAAAGCATAGTTAGCCCCCTCTTCAAGTCATGCTGACTTGTGACAAATAAATCTTTATCATGTGACTGACAGATAAAGTCATCACCTATTCACCTTAATTATAAAGTAATCATCTCCTCGTGAAAAAAAGTTATCAAAGATCTTTCTAAGTTAATAGTACATGTATAAATGTTTCTGTTTCATTTGATAGATTTTTATTTTTCGTAGTTCATGGTAGAATTCTCTTTTGTGCCACCCAATAGTTGGGATGTTTAATATAATTTGACAAAATTGTGGAAATGAATTGGTAATTTTTTTCCCATTATAATATGATGATCCATGATTGTGAATTCCTTAAAGGGTTATAGTTATTAGAAAAGATATCTCAAAAAGAATTATTACAAAAGAAGAAAAGTTTATTGAAGTAAATATACCTAATCTTGTTAAATAGATAATGCTTTAATTCTTAGATATATTAGGATATCGTAAATTATAACACTGACATATAAATGATGGATAACATACTAAGATTTTCTATACGTTAATAATAAGGAGAAATTAATTAGTGCAACCGCTACACCACGTCATCAAGTACATGTGGTGCATCCGATCAATGTAATTTTTACATGCAGAGTGAGAATCCACATCACTTGTGTCATTGCCAATGTGATCACATTTTTGAAAACCTACATTTTTGGAAAACATGAGCCAGAACATGGGTGATGTGGATTCTCACTTCACAAGTTCACATGTGAAAATTACATTGGTAGGATGCACCACGTATATTTGTTGACGTGGTGTAGTACGTGGTTGCACTAAATAATTTCTCGTTAACAAGAGCTAAACTAATCTTGTTCTTGTCGTTAAATATTCATGTAATTTGCTAGTGACGAAGAGAATTGTTCCAATATCTTATAAGGTGAACTCATTAATATTGATTTATAATTCATGTAGGACATTAGTCTTAACAAAATAAATTCGTTGATATATATATATATATATATATATATATATATATATATATATATATATATATAATATAGTTATCATTCTATAAATAAAATATAATCATTTAGAAGCTAAGCATTGGTTAGCTGTTGTAATCTATGTATGACCCTCTTACCATACACATTTACCAATAATTATTGTTATTAATAGTTGAATTAATTATGACTTAAATATGAATAGCTAGCCAATAAACATCAATCCACGAGAAATTAAACAACTTAAATTACAATTTCAGCAAGGTCAAGTTTAAGTTCAGCAAGCAATATTCAAGAATATATTGACTTTTGATAGTTAATCATCACCCGTGAGTAATTAAAAGTGGACAGAAATTTGCGTCATAACGTCCACAAGCTAAGATTGCTCTTCTTTTCCAATTTCTTAATTTAACTGATCCACTCATTTTTTGTAATTTTGTTTTGCATCGATCAATGTTTCAAATACATCAAAGTAACCTGCTAAAATAAGATTCATTCGGAAAAAAATGGAAATGAATCGAATCGAGTCAAAGAAGTTTTATCAGAATTATGAATTCTATTTGAAATCAATTTAAGTAATTATTAATATCGAGTTTGAAAGAATTTTTAGAGTTGAACTGACACGAGTCACGCTTGAATAACCTGTTATTCTTATATATTTTATTACTTTTAATCTATATATCCAGTCCTGGTGAAACCAACTTTCAAAAATTATGAAATAATATATGTTATTAAACATAAAATCAAATTAAAATATTCTTTTGTCGATTGAATTCGAGCTAAATTTGAAGAGCTTGATTTTATTTTTTAGTCTTTAGAATGTAAGAAGTATTTATTGAAACATTCAAGTGATATTTAGTAGTAGTCCATGGAGACTAATTCGATCGGCTTAATGATGCCCTCATAATTAGGTCAAAAGGTGAACAATTGGATTAAATAGGGGGCCCTTCGACAAGGTTGGGAAAGTAAATATCCGGCAACAATAGTTTTCTATGATATAAAGAGTGAATAGCGCTTTTCGTCCTTCTTATGAGTCAACTTTTGCATATTCGTCCCTCTTAAATTTTTTATAGCAGATACGTCTCTCTAATTATCAATGTAGTGTAACACATTCGTCCCTCTTAAATTTTTCTTAGCAGATGTGTCCCTCTCATCAATGTAGTGTAACATATTCGTCCCTCTTAAATTCAAAATACGTCCTAAAATTAACGAAAATTGATGTATTTTGGATTCAAGAGGGACAAATGTGCTACACTACATTGATGAGAGAGGGACGCATCTGCTACGGAAAATTTAAGAATGATGAATGTGTTACACTACATTGATAAGAAGGATGAATCTGCTACGAAAAATTTAAGAGAGACGAATTTGCAAAATATAGCCCATAAGGAGGACGATATGTTAAATTAACTCCTGATATAAACTTGTCTCCAAATTCATTTGCACCTTATATGGTGAAAATAAAAGAGAAAATTGGTTTCATGACAGATGTTATGTTGTTTCCTCAAAATTGACACGTGTTATACATCCATGTAATGTAACAGAAGATGTAACACGATGTTATAGAAGATCCGAAGCGCATAACTTATAAGTCATAAAAAATGAAGTAAATTTGGAATATTTTCGGTTTAATTGAGATTTTTAGGGATTTTTTTTTTTTTTTTTGTAATTTTATCCTGAAATCGCGATTAAGAAAATCATATTTTTCCCTTTTTTTAAATTTTTTTAGTTCCAAAATAGCAATTAGGATTTTGGGACAAAAAAATAAAATTTTCTTCTAATTCTTGTTCAAAATCGCGATTAGGAAGAATTGAAAAAAAATGTCCCATAATCATGATTAGGAAGAGTAAGAAAACAATATTAAGTTTTTGTCCCAAAATCGTGATTGAAACCCTCCTAAAAGTCAAAATCAGATTTTGCATGGGTTATACACATGGTCAAATTCTTTAATTTACATTCATAAGCCGAGAATGAAGCTCACTCTCTCAAGTGGACCAAAAATGTCCCAAATTTGATTCAGTTTCATAACTTATTGGGTAGAATTGACAGCCCGAAAACTTATGGGACAAGCTTATGAAGGATCATAAGTTATGGACCTATTTTGGCTTTTTCCCCACCTTATATTAAGTTATCCTTTTGAAGAAACTTGCCAATTATACAGATTACAGACAAAACCACCTTCATTATTTTTCATACTGTTCCTTCATCGAACCTTTCCCATAAAACATCCATATTTAGAACTCCTAAATAAGCAATTTGTGAACATCAGATCAAGAGTTACAAACATTATTTATTTACATTTATGATTCACAGGTTTTTTTTTTTTTTTTAAAATTTGTAATTACATAAATAGATAATCATTATATTTTAATCATTCAACAATACATTATCATTACATTAAGAATCAATTCAATAATGTCAAAGAACAAAGAAAAACTGTCGGGGAAG
Organism: Penstemon newberryi var. newberryi; assembly: GCA_030819805.1. NCBI lineage: Eukaryota > Viridiplantae > Streptophyta > Magnoliopsida > Lamiales > Plantaginaceae > Penstemon > Penstemon newberryi. Next base: position 19,629,539 of record JAUALY010000007.1, read on the forward strand.
CCTAGCCCCATGACGAAGTAGAGGCCTAATGATCAAGATGACATGTGTTCAACTCCCACTAATGTGAGTATTTCTCTAGTGTAATGTTAGTATTTGTATTTAACTTATCTTCGTAATGCAATAATTTTTTGAAATAGATTCTACTAGAACTTTTGATGTAATGATTGATGTAATAATATCCATCATCTCAAAAAAGAAAAGTACAAAAAAAAAAATTAAAAACAATATAATAAAATTAGAGAAAAACTTACACTAATGAAAATTAAACCAGGACCTTTAAGTCATGGGGCATCAGCCTTATCACTACATGGGTTTAGCATAATCCTACTACATGTCAAGTGGCGTGTTATTTTCGTGTTTCCAGAAAATAAATTAAATATTATACTACGCACGCTTCTAATTAATTCTTATTAAAGATATTAATAAAAATATTTTTTTAAAATAAAATAAACTATATATTACTCAAGAAGGCAAATAGATATGTTATTTTAATTATTTTCCCGAAATTAATTAAGTTTAATTTTAAATGAGCTTGAAAAAAAAAACTTTAATATTACATGGCATACAATGCACTAGCACATGAATATGTTAATGGCATGTACGTATGTCCTACTTTTATTTTTTGAAAACCTATGTTGTTAATGATAGTTAACCCCAGAGGCGAGACTCAAGTTCGAATCCTACTGGAGACATCACACTGGGGAGGACCTATATCCTTTGCACTCTTCAATCCGAGCTGTAAATACACAGTCTAGTAGATAAAAAAAAATAATAAATAAAAAAGACACATATCATCTATAAACTGCATCCGTGCATTTTACACTATGTAATACTTACACTCTCCTAAAAATATGTGTATTTGTAGGCCCCCTACAATCCATTTTCTGGATATCTCACATATTTTCTCAAAATCTTAGGCTCTGTATGGATGGATTTTGGCCCAGTCTCACGGGTTTCGCAAGATCGGGTTAAAACTCTTCCAAATGAGTTTTTGTCAAACCCAAAAAACTCATCCCAAATATATTCATAAATCTACACCTAAACTCTTGAAACCTATAAAACATTGATTTGATATCTACAATCTATTTTTTTCCCCCCAAACTCTCTAAAAAACATATTGATTTGAAACCTACCATCTACTTTTTTCCTCACACCCCAACATCCAAAATCAATTCAAATGAGATTTCAACTTTTTCAGAACCACAAAACCCAACATCCAAACCCTAACCAAATAAGATTTCAAGAGCTTCACCGAAACCACCAAAATAATTTTTTTTAAACCGAGACTCATGAAATCGGGCCAGAACCCATCCAAATAGGCCCTAGGCCCTTAGTGTCTTATATTTTTCATTTCAATCAATTTAGTGGTCTTCTATACTCTATATATCATAAATTTTAATTTATGGATATAAATGCATTGAAGGTCTTAGGTCCACTTTTGATGTGCTTTTTAATATTGGTCATTATGTTCTGGAAATTGGTTGGATCTTTCAAGAATCTCCAAGATATTGATTTGAAATTTTCGAAATATGATATTATTGCATTTTTGTTGCAATTATCATGTCTTGTAATAATAACGAGTATCGATCAAAGAAAGAGTTAATGTGGTTCGAAAATATGAGATTTAATTCAGATGCTAAGGTTTAAGGTAAAAAGTAATTAAGTGAATATTTGTCAAAATATGTTGTCTTTAGGCCGGGTTTGTATATTATATTCAATGTCTTCAACATTGAGCCTGACATAGAAGTGGTAGAAAAACTTGATACTGGTTTTACTAGATTGACCGGTTCAGTCCCTAATATAATTTGTATGACGTCTTAATCATTCAAAAGATTTCATTTTGAAAATATAATATAATGTTTATTATAAGTTAAACAATACCTTGAAATGTGAATTAAAATAAAATAATAAAATCGCTTTGGCTTTAAAGTCTTACATATCCTCGAGGCTAAAGGGTTAATTTTTCGCTGATACTAAATTATTCTTGAGCTGAATAGAAGTAAATAAAAATTTAAAAAAGAAAAAGGGATCGAACTCTCAATTTTTCAGTTGAATATCGGTGCACATAATTCATGAGGCCATCTCCAATGGAGGGGGGGGCTCGGGGCTCCGGAGCCCAGGGGCTGCCTCTGCCCCCACCCCGAGTCCTGCCTAGTCGTCTCCAATGGTAGGGCTCCGATGTTGATTTAATTCAATTTCCAACTCTTGCCCACTCTCACTTATAATTATAGTTTTAATTTTATTTTTAATATTAAAATTTATATTACTAATAACTATAATAATAATATTTAAATATTAAAATCAAAGAGAGTTGATAATAATAAATTTAAAATTGATTCAAAACACGAGTTACAACATTAAATCATTTGTGTAGGTGTTTAATTATTATTTCAACTAATTCGATATTTTTATAAATATATAGCCACCAATATTGTAATTAAATTATTTAATTTTTAATTAAAATAAATTTGATAAGTATAAAAATTCATTCGGGTCTTTGCGGAATTATATTCTACTCCGTTAATAGATTAAAATGGTATATGGTAAGTCCAAATCGGAGTTCGGGTGAATGATAAATTGATTCTCAAAGATCACCCTTTGAAATGGAAGAAAAAAAATAGAAGTGGTGTTATCCCACATTGGAATTGGAAGGAAAAATATTGAGGTTTATATATGATTTGACAATATAGTGGTATAACAATTTAGCCACCAAGAATGCAGTCAAATTCTCTAGCTTCCGGACAAACCCAATTTTTGCATATTCAATTAACAATTGGTACTAACAATTTTTTTTTAATTAAATGCAAAAAAATTATCTCCATATTATTTTTTTATTATTAAACAATTAATTTAGAATTTATTGAATGAATTTTTTTTAATTAAATGCAAAAAAATTATCTCCATATTATTTTTTATTATTAAACAATTAATTTAGAATTTATTGAATAAAAAAAATTATCTTAAATAATTAAATTCTACAAATTTAATTTAATATAGTTGTTAAATTTAATTTTATTATATATTTATTTAATATAATTATTTTTTCTTATTTAAAAACATTAAAATCATTAAAATTTAAAAAAAAAAAAAAAAGACGGACCCAATCAGGGGACGCCAAGTGGCGTCCCCTGACTTAAAGAGGGGCGCGTGAACTCACGCTCCCCTCTTTCTTCTCCAAAGTTCCCACGCGGGAACGGGCCCCGCCCCGGCCCCTTCTCCGTGGGAGATGAATTCTCCCGCCGCCCCCGACCCCGCCCCGACCCGACCCGACCCCGGCCATCTCCATTGGAGATGGCCTGAGCCGGTTGACAAACGATTTGATCCCAACTAATTATTGGAGTAATTAATTTCAGATAGAATGGAACACCGGTTCGCAGTTGAACTGGTCGAGTCAATCCAAATCAAAACACTAATTATATTGTGGATAAAAAGAATGTTGGCTCCTTTCATTTTATTTCCAGCGGTCAGCAAAATATAACACGCAGACATTGACATTTAATGTATAAGATCAAGTAGACAATGATGCAGTTAAAAATTTAAAACATTGATATTAATATACTAAAATATTCTCTGTTAATAAAAAGAAATAATTAATTGAGAAATTACATAAAGATATCCTAGAATAGAGAGCTTGCCCTTTTTCTGATCATTGAAAGCTTTGGGCCCGGTTGCGTGGGCTTGAATACTTGAGTAGACTTTCAAGTAAACTCATCACTTTCCTTTTTCAATTATATTTATATATACATATAAATTTAAAATAAAATAAAATAAAATTAATATATACATATAGATCCTTCTCCACACACATGGATTGTTTGTGGGTGTAGATTCAAGGCAAGAATCCACCTATATTGTGGTCCGACCATGTTCTTTTTGGTTCAATGTGGCACATAGACAATGAATGATGATAATTAAATCTAGTAATAAATTTTCTTGGTCCCTACCTCCATGTAATGTTTTGCACCATCCCCAAATTACACAAAGTTCATAAAAAATCGTCTTAACATGATCAATAAATACTGCACCATCGTTCAATAACATAGAAGGTGAACTTACAAATATTGTTATTCAATCTATGTGGGACAAATTAGTCTCAATAGTTCATCTCAACGATAACTTTTATAATATATTAATATATATATGTCACTGCATGTAATATTATAGCTAGCGATATTGCCAGAGCAATAAATATTGCTGTCAAAGCAATTTTTTAAAAATTCTTAAGTTACCCTTAATGGTCAAAACACATTAATTACATAGTTAATACTTGTTGAAAAAGTTCTCTTTCTACATAAATTTTATTTAATTTTGCATTTCTTACCTTAATCATATAATCATTAAATTCATTTTATTTTTACCTCTTCATTTATCCTCTTCTGTTAATGGAATTTTTTTTATGCAAACTCATGTCATTTCTTATTAATTTTATAGAGCGAATTCGTCAGTTTTTTTATGTGTAACAAATTAAATTGCATTTTCGGTATGATATATTGATCTGGATATGCCCATTAATTAGCCTAAGATCACATGCAAGGTTATCTCAATTATGTTTCAATTGCAGATAAATAAATTAAAAAGAATATAAAAAATAGAAAGGTAAGAGAAAATATTTTTTATTTTGCCTCTACAAATTTTATATTTTATTTATTTTTATTTTGTGATCGATTTTTTATTTATTTTGCCAAGTGCTACAACAGATTCTGTGATCAAAATTTGATTTAATATTGCATATCTAAATAATGGATTCGATCACTACAAATATAATGAAAAATATTTCTTTCACAATTGCTCATTTCGACTACAAATGATTTTAATCCCATGAATAAATAATATTTGATAGTTTTTCTTGGTTACAAATGAAGTCTAATTTCACATAGTTTGAATCATTAAAAATATATTCTGAAAAAAAAGAATCAGCAAAAATATGAAGGAAATATTGTAATTAATTAAAAAAAAAAAACATTGTTCTTCCAAAACGTAAATAGATGTTAAAAACATAATTAAAGAAAGAGGTACATTTATGAACAAAGAGAATAAAACACATCTCCTTAATTAATGACTTTGCAATTAATATGTTTTGAACAATAGGAGCATATTTTGAATTTTCTAAAAAATGTTCTGACTCTGACAATATCGTTACCCTAACATTATACATACAAACTCTATGAATAACTTATTTTTACGTGACACGAACTTAATTGTCTTCCAGTACTTCAAATTTTAACATTTATTGATTGCTGGCAATAAATTAATTTTTCCAAGATGGAGTAACACATACGTACATTTAAAAACTTTGGTTTTTGTATGGAACAGTGACAGCATACCAACGCCTGAGTTTCACGTGAATTGGTGACACAACTCATTTAGTTACTTAAAGAACCCACCTCACAATCAACACATGATGCTCTTTAAAGCCAAGAAAACCTACAAAATTGCAACCAAATATATATTCACCTACCTTTGTTTTAATATATCCAATATTTAAATTTATCTAACTCTATAATTATGAAGTTCTGATCAAGTTTTATGTCCCAGTACTGATACTCAATTAAATATTTTTGTAAATTATACATGTACGTACGTGATCATTCAATTAATTATAAAATATTTCATGTGATAATCTTATTGACAAATATATCCAAGCCTCAAATTTAATAATTCCATCTTGCTCTCTATATTTGAGTAGTGACTTAAAATGGAATTTATTAGGTGGAATGACATTTAATCTCATAATTTGTTTTATTTTACCTTTTCAAAGCCTTCAAAAGTACTCGTCCAATTTCTATCAATCAATCAAAAATATATGTGATTTAATAATTAATTTACGGATCCAAGAGTCTGGATTTATGACATATATATGGTAAATAGTATTGAATTATATTAATTATTTAAAAGCTTCATCATCTCTTTTAATTTGATTACACATAAAAATAAGCAGTTGCGTTTGCTTCGACAGCACATATATTATGTTAATGATGGCTTCATTGATAGTATTTCATTAATTGGTCTTGAACATTGTGTTTTACTAGCTGCTAACTGCTTTATAAATTATATACTACTACTCCGTAAGTCCGTATTAGTATGACTTATGGCCTAATTTTTCACTACAATTTAATAAAATTATTTTGATCAAAGTGAAAGTCAAATCAAATAATTGGAACAAATCTTGAATAAAATACTTGACACCTGGACTCGGAAGGTTTTCATGCAGGGGAATCTGATCAAAATCAATAATTAAGAAGTACAAGTGAGCTAATTATTTTACTATAAAGACCCAACTTAAATAATACTCCCACTAATAATTAAATAAAAATTTCCAACTTTCAATATATTATAGAAGTACAAGTAGCTACTTGGTACTAATAGTCAAAGATTTGATCTTCTTTAAATTTTCTTTAAACTTAATGCAGTCCCCAGAAATATTAGGAAGAATGTGCATCAAAAATTACATAAACCAAGTAATTTTAATGTTATCACAACTTTTAATGTCCATTTATTTCTTTGTTTTATCTTTTTTTCTGGCACATAACAAGTCGAGAACAAAATCTGACAGAAAAAGAAGAGAAAGAAAAAAGCAAAACCTTCTTGTCATAAATTTCAATTTAGATGGATGCAAAGAAACTAAACCAAAACTAGCCTTTTTTTTTTCTTTTTCTTTTTTATAATTAACCAAATCTAACTTTAAACAACGAGTTAGTAAATTTTAATTTTTTTTTTTTTTTAGTTTATCATTATTGCTCGCTTTTCTAAACAAAACGGACTTTCTTTGTCAAGAAAAACTAGAGTCGAAAATTAAATTAGTTTACTCAATATTTTGCTCGAGTTTGATAGGAGTAAAACTTAGTTTAACTCCGATTAATGAAGCGCATAACAAATTTTACTTTAACTTTAATTTTTATTACTATTTCATAACTTTTAAAACTCGAACTGAAATGACAAAATATGAAGGAAAAACATGTTTGAGCCGATCAAATCGAATCCTACTTATGTACTGTTTGGTTACATTTCAATTAAATTAGTCTAAACAATTAAATCAAATTCGAATAATATCAAATGCATTAAGAAATTCAACTGATTTAAATAATCATTTATTTGAAGGAACTCATGCATACACCTAATTATTATAACTTAGGCCTCGTTAAAATTATACGAAGGAGACGTGGATTTTCTTAATTTCGAATATATAACCCAACCAACTTGTATTTTCTAGTTTTAGTTTGCGAACAAAACAAATTTAGAATTTTGCAGATAGACATATGATACCTTATATGTCCACCAAATACCAAACGTTTGGTGTTAAATTAATTACATGGGCACGCCCAATTCTGTTATACATGTATTTTGTTTGGACAAAGACACCAGAAACATGGGATAAATGCAAAATACTCCCCTGTGTTATGCTAAACCTGCAAGAAACTACCCTGTGAAATTTTTATTGCGCCAAACTTCCTCGTGTTTTCAAAAACCATGCAAAAAACACCCAATTTGTAAAAAATAGGCCGTTTTGGATCGACATATTTCAAGAAACCATTTTAAAAATACTTCAAGTTGATCCCTACAACTTCACGTGGTATATTTTTAAAATTATTTCTTGAAATATGTCGATCCAAAACTACCTATTTTTTACAAATTGGGTGTTTTTTGCAGGGTTTTTGAAAACACAAGGAAGTTTAGCGCAATAAAAATTTCACAGGGTAGTTTCTTGCAGGTTTAGCATAACACAGGGGAGTATCTTGTATTTTTCCCCCAGAAACATCGACCAACTCTCTTTATATATTTAGTTATTTACCTTTCAAGTTAATATATATAAAAACATTGATGTGTTATTGTATAATTTACATATATTTAATTTAGGTGTATTATTGGAGTATATTTTTTAATTTATGGTTAAAGAATAAAAGTAACAATGGGCTGTTTTTTGGTACAAGCTGATTGTGTTTGCAAATCATTTAAAGGAACAATTTGCAATATTTTATTTTCACATAAGTAAGTTTTGACATGATTATTATTACATGCTTATTTCTATTTATGTTAAGAAAAGCATAATCATAAGTTAACAAATTAATCAAACACTAAATATATATATATATTTATTTAAAGTTGTTGCCTCCTTATTATTTAAAATAAGCTCTGACATACGTAATCAATATCTTATAGCTAATTTATTGTATTACATTAGTAGTAGAAATTTAATGCTTTATAGCTAATAATTATTACTTTTTAGTATTATCAAATGCAAATTAATGAAATTTAATGTGTTATGACTACTCCGGAAAAGGGGTCCATGATCACATAAAGCCGTGGTGATATTATTTGACTATAGATCAAATTTTCTAATATTGTAAGAGATAGATTTTATACTAAAGTGGTAATATGATAAAAGCTAGTCATTTGTTTTTTTTTAATCAGAAAAAGCTAGTCATTATTAAATATACATAACTTACGTAAGTAGCTTAAATATAATTGGTGAGAGGAGTATTTCATAGTTAAAATGTCTTTTTCAGAAAATAATTAAATCCCGATTATTAGGTGATCTCCATGCGGCCTTCAAGTTCAAACCATGACCGTCGTCGGCATAAAAGAAAGTTGACCAGTCGAAATTACTATAATACCCCTATGCCAAATAAATTAATTTCAGAAATCCCAAGTATAATTTTAATTAGCTGATAGAAATTTTAATTAAGATTTCTTTTTTACCTAAAGCAGCTCTGTAACAAAATATATTTACATAAAATAAGCTGGCATTTATCATATTTGAATGAAACGATAGATTCATTTTTACATAAGTAAATGCAAAAATCAATTTCTTTAAATGTATCAAAATGAAGCTTCGATGCTCACCAAAAGAGTCCGTGCACTTTTTTAGATTGTTTTTCTGCCAGAAAGGGTTATATTTGGGGAACAAATTAACTTTTAAAGTACAAATTTCACAGTTTGATTAAACATTTTGTAGAAGCAAAATTAAAAGAGTTGGGCAGTTGTGCATTAATTGAATCATGGGCCCTAAATCCTCGAATATTTATTACTTTTCTTTCTCTTATTTATTAGTAATTATTACTGTACAGTCTGCACTATATTTCGCTGGTTTTCTTGGAGGAAATTAATTAATCATGTAAATATTTAAAAAAGTAAAGAATTTACTTGATTCATTTGGGTCTTCAGAAAAAGTTAAATGCATCAAACTTAAACTCAATTTGAACAAGTCTTAACAAATTTATGACAAATCACAGATAAAATACACTCGCATTGTTATTAACTGCTTTTTCGAAATTATTAACATTACACAATATATATAAACTCAGTTGTCAGACTAAATTCCTAAGCATAAATGATAAAATTTCAAGTATCCAATAGGTTACCTCACAAAATTAATTCGATGTGGTTTAAAATGAATATAAGAATCTTAAGTTAATTTCTCTAATGAAAAACATATGTATTTAATTAATTTCATGTTAAGGCCGACCTCTAGACTTTATACTCTAGTTATTCATACTAAATTAGTAACAAATATCTTAAAATAATTATGTAATTGAGCAATAAATATGGCATTATGCATGATAGGCAGGGCAACTTAAATTGTGCAATGCACATTATGAATTAACTCATAAACGATTTAAAAAAAGGAAAATGTTACAAGATAAGCCATATTAACATGTCCCACCATAAAACTATCAATCATAGTTTCCCATTTATGGAATCCGATTTTTTTTTTGTTATCTTACATATTATCTTGCAGCTCTTTCACATTTTAGGTACCCCATCAAGCATGAATTAGATAGGAGTGTCACTTTTCTTTAATGTTGTAGTAGTTCCATTAATTTATATCGAGTTTGTAATTTTGTCTAAATTTAGTAGTTTGATTGTTGAATAATTCAAGCTCGAAATAAATTTTAGTTGAGTTGAACACAAGATATTTGATATTTTACATATATCTAATAGTATCTTAGTTTATAACTTCGAGTTTGTCAATCATAGATATTATTCAACTTTTTTTTTTTTTTATATTAACTAAAATCTGTATTTACAGCTTCAATAGATATTTGAATTTGAGTTTCGTATCCGGGGTCGCAAGTCGTTACCACTAGACCCAACCACTTTGGATAATATTCAACTTATTTAAACTTGTTTAACATGTAATAAGAATAACACAATAAGAATTAAAACAAAAAAAGAATAATTGATCATGCTAATTGTGGCAAAGGGTAGCTGGGTCAATTTGTCACCTACCATTTCATCTGCTACCAAAGCTTAGACAAACCATAAATATTGAATAATTAAAACAAAAGTTTTCACCTAATATCTGATCAAGGCATCTTAATTTAACCCAAAGAAGCTTCCCCCTCAATTTTTTTATTCGCCTTTTTTCCTACCCATAAAAAAATTAAAGAAATAAATAAATATAATAATGTCACTCACCTCACACTCCCTGCTGAACGGCACTCACAGAGATGCAGAGAGAGAAAGGAACAACAATATATACATACATATAGAGAGAGCGAGAAAACAACAAACACATAGCGTTACAGCCATAGCATATGCAGCTGCTAAAGGAAGAGCAATTATAAATCTCAATCTTTAGATCTGCTTTCCTGTTCTCTAATTTCCGATATCACGATCAAACAGTGCACAATTCACTCAGTTTAACTGTGTTGATCCATTGTGGAATTCTGTACTCTGTTTTTAGTCTTTCTTAGCTTGAAACTTGGGGCATTTCGAATTTCGGGTGTTACGGGTGCAATGGCGGTTTCTGAGCGGGTCGCCGGAGCTCCGGTGAGTTTATGAGCTGAGCTCCGGCGAGTTTGATTGAGGGTAAGATAGTAAATATGTTCAAATCGGCGAGATGGAGGAGCGAGAAGAACAAATTCAAAGTTGATTTCAAGTTGCAGTTTCATGCAGCACAGGTACTACTCTTACTCACAATCTTCTTTGTTTTTTATATTGTTGTACATTTTGTCCTGTTTCTGCGTGATATGAGGTAATACATTTCTAATTGCAACTTGGATTTCGGTTTTTCGGAATAGTTGGAATGTGTTGGGAGTCATTGTGAATGGACAGAGTATATAGAGTAGAAAAATATGTTAGTTTTCTCTGGTAAAGAAAATGGAAAAAAATGTTAGTTTTCTCAGATAAAGAAAATGGGAAAAAATTATGTTCTATTCGTTCAATCCACTGAAACCGAAGATGTTAGTTTTCTCTGGTAAAGAAAATGGAAAAAGAAATTGGAAATCAGCGAGATTTTCTTGTTTTGCCTATAAAGCTAGAAAATGTTTTGTGCATCCGCTGCACGGATGACGTGGTGTAATACACGGAGTAGATTATGTTGAGTCCTTAAATTTAAATAGTAATTGACTTCAAGATCTCATCCCCACAGTATATGGGTATGCAAGAATTGAATTAGATAAATCTCCTTGTTTGTGCAGCGGATGCACAAAATAATTTGTACTTTAAAGCATTTATTGCTTTTCAAAACTATTAAACATAATGAAGAATTTTGAAATTTATGTTGACTAAGTGATGAATATTTTGAAACTTCAGTTGAAACAGGTAGGAGCTGATGCATTAATGATATCCATTGTTCCTGCTGATACTGGAAAGGCAACCGTAAAATCTGAGAAGGCAACAATTCGAAATGGGAGCTGTTTCTGGGAGAATCCCGTTTATGAAACTGTTAAGTTCCATAGGGATCAAAAATCAGGGAAAATTCATGAGAGAATGTACAACTTTGTTGTAGGAACGGTATGAATCTCTCCACATGGATATAAAGTTTATGCTTTACTTTGATGCAAAACGAGTAAATTATTCAAATATTTTTTTACGGTTCATTTTAGGGGTCATCTAAAGCTGGGTTTACTGGAGAAGCTTCCATTGATTTTTCAATTTATGCTGAGGCAACTAAGGTGTGTTTGGCTTCTCTTCCCCTCAAGAATTCAAAAACAGAAGCTCTATTGCATGTAAGTCCCTCCATCTCTCCTTTTCCTGTCTTTTATTTTCTAATAATAACAAATTCCTCATTTAGATTAATGTGTCTTAATAGGTATCGATTCAGAGGATAAATGACTCTACTGATCAAAGGTGCGGACGTATTCTATAAAATTGTGTTATTTTTATTTAATTTACGTACATGCATTAAATTGAGAATGTGTATTTACTTTAATGCCCTTAACAGAGAGGTTGAAGAAAGTGAAAATGCTAAAGTGATTTCCGAAGATCACAGCTTGAGGACGCAGTTAGGCTACACTGATACAAATGGAACCCTCAAAAGCAATTCTACTGAAGTAATTTCATGTCATCTATCCAACTTTTCTTTTATAAGTTGCAATGCGTAATGTGAACTTTCTTTTTACCATTGAGACTGATCTCAAATTATCTTTGTGGGCTTTCTTTTTGTTATTAGGATGTGCCGTTAAGTAAGAACTTTTCCCAAATTACTGAACTGAATGTGAACCGCCGAGGATCTAGTGGATCGGACCTTACCATGTCAAGTTCTGAGAGCAGCTCTGGAGTTGAAATACCTTGGGAACCCCCGATGAAAAACGAACCTGCTGAATTGTTATCGTCTCTGAAGCCTCAGACTCAGAAACCCGAGTGGGAGTGGCTTGGGAATTCTGCCCTTGAAGCTAGTATGAATGATTCTTCAAGCACTCCAAGAGAAACCTTTCTAAGTCAAAATTCAGAAGAGGCTTCAGACATTGTGATTGAGAAGTTGAAAACTGAGATTGCTGCTTTGTCCAGACAAGCAGAGATGTCTGAAGTAGAACTTCAGACACTTAGGAAGCAGATTGTGAAAGAGAGTAAAAGGGGACAGGATCTCTATAAAGAAGTTGTTGGTTTGAAGGAGGAAAGAGATGCTTTGAAAGGAGAATGTGAAAAACGCAAAACATTAGCAAAAAGTAAATCCAATATGTACTTTGAGGGAGGGGATTCACAAGCAATTATTGAAGAACTCAGACAAGAACTAAATCATGCAAAAGAGCTCAACTCCAATCTTCAAATCCAACTTCAGAAGACGCAAGAATCAAACTCCGAATTAATTCTTGCTGTCAGAGACCTTGATGAGATGTTGGAATTGAAAAATCAGGAAATATTGAACATTGCAAATGGATCATTAACAAAAGATGAAAGGTTGCAAGAAGTTGACCCCATGTTTCAACAAGGAGATGACAATGATGATGAAGAACAAAGGGAATTGGAGGAGCTTGTGAAGGAGCATACGGATGCCAAAGAAGCATATCTTTTAGAACAACAAATCATAGATCTACGTAACGAAATCGAGATCTACAAAAGAGATAAAGATGAACTAGAAATGCAAATGGAACAGCTTGCTCTCGATTACGAGATCATGAAACAAGAAAATCATGACATGTCGAATAAAATGGAGCAGAGCGAGCTTCAAGAACAACTAAAACTGCAATATGAATGTTCGTCATCATACACTGCAAATGAACTTGAAAGTCAGATAGAAAACTTGGAGAATGAACTGAAAAAACGATCAAGAGAATTTTCAGATTCATTGGCTACAATAAGTGAACTTCAAAGCCAGATAGAAAACTTGGAGAATGAGCTGAAAAAAAGATCAAGAGAATTTTCAGATTCATTGGCTACAGTAAGTGAACTAGAAAGCCACATAGAAAACTTGGAGACTGAACTGAAAAAACGATCAAGAGAATTTTCAGATTCATTGGATACAATAAGTGAACTTGAAAACCAGATAGTAAACTTGGAGAATGAACTGAAAAAAGGATCTAAAGAATTTTCAGATTCATTAGCTACAATAAGTGAACTTGAAGCTCATGTCAAGAACTTAGAGGAAGAACTTGACAAACAAGCACAAGGATTTGAAGCTGATCTTGAAGCTCTTACATGTTCCAAAGTCGAGCAGGAGCAGAGAGCAATAAGGGCCGAGGAAACATTAAGAAAGACAAGGTGGCAAAATGCTAACACGGCAGAGCGGCTTCAGGAGGAATTTAAAAGGCTCTCTGTGCAGATGACATCAACATTTGAGGCCAATGAGAAACTTGCTGGTAAAGCTTTAACCGAAGCAAATGAGCTTCGGTTTCAGAAAATCCATTTAGAAGAAATGCTCCGGAAAACTTCTGAAGAATGCGAATCAATCAAGGACCATTATGAAGAAACACAAAGGGTCCTCTCAGATGAAATTTCAATGCTCAAGGATGAGATTGAAACATTAATTGCTAAAAATAAAATTATCTTAGAAGATAAAGAAACTTTGAAGCATGAGTTGGGACAAACGAAAGTATCGATTAAGGAAATGGAATTACTTGTGGAGCAAGGGAATGATGAAAGACTTGAACTCGAAAGTAGCATTATGGTATTGAAGAATGGAGGTGAAGAGTCACGTAAAGAATTAAATCAATTGAGATGTCTTTTGGAAGAAAAAGAATCGAAAATTGGAAATCTGCAGTCGGAGTTAGAGTCTATTCAATCTAGATATACAGAGTTGAAGCATTCTCTATTAAATGATGAACCAGAGAAAGAGAAATTAAAGAAGCAAGTAGTTCAATTAAAAAGCGATTTGAAGAAGAGAGAAGATGCATTGCATAGTATGGAGAAAAAGATAAACGATGGCAATGGCCGAGGAGTAACTTCAAAAACAGGCAAGCCTCTTCCTCGTGGCTCAAAAGAGGTGGCAAATATGAAGGAAAGGATTAAATTGCTTGAGGTATATATTTGCATGGTCGAGTCTATTTAAGAGTTTCACTTATGTTCCAAATATTAATACTATATACTTATTTGAATTTATGATAATAGGGTCAGATCAAGTTAAAGGAAGCTGCTCTTGAGACATCAACTAATACGTTTATGGAGAAGGAAAAGGATCTTCATAATAAAATTGAAGAGTTAGAAAGGAGACTAGAAGTGCTCATCCAAAACAGTGATCAATATTGTGAAAATGAAGTAAAAAAGGTTAGTGAATTTGCAATTTCATTGTTTTATCAAACATTTGTAGTAAATGGTTTTGCTAATATTTTTTGCTTAGCATCTAATTTTCTTCTGTAATTTTTTACTAATATATGAGCCTATATATCACCAAGAACAAAGATCAGCAGTTATAGTTTTTGTAACTAGGATGGCATTTGGGATTAAAATGTCCTTTTAGAAAATCGCACTTTGCTCCCTCACCTGTGGGAAATTTTGTACTTTACCCCCTATTTGTTTTGTGTTTGCATTTACCCCTTACAACTATATTTGGTACGTCGTTTGTCAATAGGTGTTAGATAGTTAAGTGTGAAACAATCAAAGGTTAAGAGAGTGAATTACAATATGATTGAGAGGTTAGGGAGTATAGTGTGATATTAGTATTAAGTTATTATGGGATAAGTGCCCACAACCGAACAGCCAAATGTCGAACTGCAACAATTCATAAAGTGAGAGGTTGAAGTGAAAATGCAAGACGCTTTTAGGGGTGAAGTGCAGACGATTTAATGGTAACTGGGAAGAGTACAATGTTCCTCATCCTTTTTACCATTAATTCTGTTTTTCGATCATAGTAGTTTCTTTGTAGTTTGATTCTTGATATGACCAAATTGTGGGATTTGCTTAAATTCTGTGCAACTACTTGTTTGACTAAGAATATTTCCTCGCATGCAGTTTGCTTCGATTGTGGAGAACCGGGATAATAGTTTACGAGAAGCAGAAAGAGATTATAAGAACGAAACGGCATTACTAAAGGAGAGAAACAAAGCAATGGAGGAAGAACTCATGGATATGCAGGAGAGATATTCTGAAATAAGTCTCAAGTTTGCAGAGGTAGAAGGTGAAAGACAAAAGCTTGTAATGAAAGTACGCAACCTTAAGAATGCAAATAAGAGTTCATGACAACATTTAAACTGGTTCGACCTCCGTACATAGCTAAATTAATTAACCCCGGGCATTTGAATTTTATAGGTTTTGCAGAGTATTTGAGAATAATATTTTGTAAATTGCCAAAAATGTGTTTCCTCTTTTCATCATGTATTTTTTTATTTCTTCATTTTATTGATTGTAATACTAAGTGTTAGTGTTATTCATATATGTAGGAGATGTGCCTTAGAATCCGATATCTTGTCAATTTTTTTTTTTTTGTTGGTTTTGTAATGTTCTCAAACATTGCTTGTGCTAATATGTAGTAGGTGCTGAGGTTCTCAAACATTTTTTGTTTTCTTTGCTTATGATAAAAGAGTATTTTATATATGAATGGTTTAATAAGTGGTTGAGTATTATTAAAAGAATAAAAAGACAATACATAAGTTTATAAAATGGAGATGAATGCATTTGTAGTTCATGAATAAAGAAATAAATTATACTTAAAAAAAATGAAGACGAAGAAGAAAATAACCCTTAATGTTTATATAAAAATCCCTATTAATTTCAAAGGCTAATCCACTTAAGGCATGCAAAGTGTTTTTTTTTCCCTTAGCAAAGCCAGTTTTATAGTATTTGGTTTTTTAGTATTTGGTTTCACTGCTTCTTGATATAACCAAATTGTGGGATTTGCTTTAATTTTGTGCAACTACTTGTTTGACCTAGGTGTCCCACTTGGTGTCATATTAATATAAAATTGACACTTGTCCTTTTTAACTAAGTATGGGTTAATATTTATTTTGTATCGGTTTAACCCTAATTAAGAATTAAAAAAAGAAAAATAAAACTCCTAGTTTCTCGCGTTCTCACACTTGTGCGAAGTTATACCATATTCAACTTCTTCGAAGAACCGTGAACAAATTTGATTCTGCAAAGTACTTTTAGAAAAAAGAAATCTGCATATTGTAGAGACAGTGGGTGAATAAACCTTGTACAAATTTAATTCTGCAAATTTCTTTCAGAAAATGAAATTTACAAATTTTAGAGACATCGAAGAAACCTTGAAGAAATTTATTTTTGCAAATTACTTTCAGAAAAAGAAATCTGCAAATTGTAATGACATTCAACCCAATTCAATTCTACTATTCATTAGGTAAATTCCATTAGTCCAAAAGTTCAAGAAAAATCTAACAATTGATAAACCCACCAAAAACTGAGCCCTAATTCTAATCCTAAGGAATTGAAAATAAGAATAAAAATTGAGAATAAGAATAAAAAATTGTAAATGTAGCATATATTTGAAAATAATAATAAACCTTAAGAGAAACTATCAGAGAAACTTTATAGAATTTGAACTGCTATTGTAGATCAGAGAAGACGAAGAAGAAGACGTGAGACTAGAAAATTGGGAGTTTTTTTTTTAATTGGGATTAAACTTAATTAAATCAACTTTAACCCATAATTAGTTAAAAAAGACAGGTGTGAATGTTATATTAATGTGACACCTAGTGGGACACACTAAATTGGGACAGGAGATCCGTGACGTCCAACAAGTCCATCGATGGATTTCATTTTATCTTGCAATGACTACCGATAAATATATTAGTAAATTAAGTAGCACTGAAATCAATTTTGAAAATATATATAGGATCAAATAATTCTACTCAATATCACCAATATTACCAAATTGATTTCGAGCGTTCTCTAACACTAATCAAATTTGATATTTTGAGTTTTCTACGTTAATTATTTGAGTAATATTATATATTCTTTAGTTTTTAGTGATATTATTTTTCTACTTACTTGTAATCTAGCGTCCTATCGATATTTTCTTATATTTGTTAATATTATTATATACAAAGGAATTGTTGTTCTTTTGAAGAATTCTTTCAATATGAAAAAATTGAAAAATTATACCCTTAATACTTACTCGAGCTTTATAATTAAAGTGATAACAAGTTTAATCTCTATAATTCGTTAAATACAGTTTTTATCATTAAGGCTACAACATAATTGATTCAAGAATTAGATCAAGACAATCTGATCTATTATTTCTTTTAGTTTATTTATCATTCTTTTAGTCATTTTGTGCATAGGCGTAGGCTACTATTACATAATTAATCAATTGTGAAACTCTTTAAAGAACCCAAACATGAGCCATAACAGTAATTGAACTAGAAATTAAAGCACATATTAAAAACCCTATAATCCACCACAAACGGATCTACCTACACTAACCCACCTTTCCTTGCCTTGCCTTCCGAGATGATGAAAAGTATCTTCCCAATGTATTATTTTAAGGTGAGCTTTCTTCCTATGGAACTACGGAAGTTACATGCATGTTTACTTCTATGGCCTGAACTGCGGTCGATGGAGCTATGTTTACATCGCCGCATCGAGACTCTCTTTCGAAAGTGAGATCACCACCGACTTGTTGGAGAGGGTAAACTCACTCGACAATTAATTACAGCTAACGCGCCTAATTAAAAAATAGAAAAGGTCTAGTCAAATATTGGATCATGATTTAGTCAGAGAAAATGAAATTAAAAATAAAGCAAATACCTCATTTGCAGAACCTCACGAAGAAGAGAAAGAAAATATGGATAGTTAGTTTTTCCCCAAATTATGTAAAATTAGGTTTTATTTTACTCTTCTATTGTAAATGTTACCGTTGACTTTGTTTGTTTAAGTAGAGTTAGTCGGTTTAGTATTTTCATATAAATAGAAGTACTCCTTGTGTAATTTGTAAGGCAGATTATTTTCTCCACAAATTAATAAGACCATTTTTCTTTTACTGCTACTTTCTCCAAGAACACCAATATACATACTCTGATTTTTTCATTCATGATTAAACAATTTATACGTTTACATGGTATCAGTAGATCAACTTAATTAATCTCCCTGCGCATTCAACAATCAATACTTTAATTCCAGATTCTACAAATTTTTCACATCTTCTTCGGTTCATCATCACAATTCAGGTGTTGTTCTTCTCTGATCATCAAATCTTTCATTCTTCTTATTCTTTCTGGATTTTCGAACCCAGACACCTTCCTTTTTTTCTTTCAAGAAAACACCCTCTATCCCTTTCTTGAAACTTTGTCATCCTCATACAATATCTTCATCCCTTTCCCAATCCCATCTAATTCAACAAATTCATCATGTCTGACATTCCAAGTGACACTACTCCTATCACATCATCAAATCCAAGATCCAGACCTCCTGTAGAAGATCCCTCTAGCCCATTCTACTTACATCCAGCTGATGGCCCGGCTATTAATCTTGTCAACAAATCCCTCACTGAAGACAATTACCAATCATGGAGCAGAGCAATGAAAATGAGTCTCACAGTCAAAAACAAGTTTGGTTTTGTGGATGGATCTATTCCAAAACCAGAAACTGACCCCACTCTTCTCAATTATTGGGAACGGAATAACACTATAGTGCTTTCTTGGATCTTGAATGCTGTATCCTCTGATATAGAATCAAGTGTGCAATACCATACTTCTGCCACTGAACTCTGGAATGAATTAAAAGAACGTTTTAAGCAAGGTAATGGCCCAAGATTATATCAATTAAGAAGAGACTTACTAAAGTTAACACAAGAAAATCATTCTGCCAACACATACTACACAAAATTTAAAGTCTTTTGGGATGAGATCTTAAATTCCAGACCTGCCTGTACATGTGGAAAATTAGAGGAATATTTTCAAAATGAATATCTTTTCATTTTCTTGATGGGTTTAGATGACTCACTTTCCCACACTAGAAGTCAGATTCTTCTTATGGAACCTCTACCTACAGTAAACAAAGCCTTAGCCCTCATCATTCAAGAGGAAAAACAGATCTCTCTACAAAAACCAGTTTCTGGCCTTGAACCATGGCCTTTGCTTTTAAGCATTCTCCCACTAACACCACCACTCCCCCACCAAGACCATCTCCCTCTTTTTCTTTCAGACCTAACACATACACCAATCCCAAACAACCTGCCATCACCACTACCAGTCCCTATCCCCAACATCCCAGACCTCCATCCAACCCCAACTACAAAGGAAACAAACCTAGACCATATTGTACCCACTGCAATATGCAGGGGCACACTGTTGAAACCTGCTTCAAATTGCATGGTTTCCCACCAGGTTACAGACCAAACAACTACAGACAAAACACCACTCAGGCAAACACACTCAATTCTTCAACCCTAGTCAACAGCAATTCACAATCTGGTCTACCTGAGTTCCTTCAGAAACTTACACCTGAGCAATATCACCATCTTTCTTCTCTACTTACTGCACATAACACTGGTCAGTCTTCAACTTCTCAAAATGCTTCTACTATCAACTCTTTCAATGTTCAGTCCAGTACATGTACTTGCCTCTCTGCTATTCTTTTTCAACTATCTCTTTCTAGAAATCATTGGATTTTAGACTCTGGTGCTTCTAACCATATAAGCACTGATATTTCTCTTTTTTCTACCATACAAAACACTGTTAACACAAGCATTACATTACCTAACAACACTTTTATACCTGTTTATTTCATTGGGACTGTGTTACTTAATTCTACAATTTCACTCTCTAATGTCTTATATGTTCCCTCCTTCAAGTTTAACCTCATCTCTGTTAGCTCCCTTTTGCATGATAATTCTCTTAGTATTATTTTTCAGACTAACAGTTTTTCTATACAGGAGACACAATCACTGAGAATGATTGGGAAGGGTAATCTACAGCATGGTCTATACATCTTTGAAGCTCACACACCACCCCCATCTTTTACTGCAACTTGTAATAAAGTAGTAACTACTCATACTTGGCACTCTAGATTAGGACACCCTTCATATCAGAAGTTACTTTGTTTGAAAAATGTTCTGAATTTACATGATGTATCCAATTTCAATAATCATTCTTGTACTATTTGTCCTCTGGCCAAACAGAAAAGGTTGCCTTTTCCTAATGAAAACAATATGTCTTCTCAAGCATTTGATTTAATTCACTGTGACATATGGGGTCCCTTTCACATTACATCTCACAATGGTTTTAGATACTTCATTACTATTGTAGATGACTTCACTAGGTTCACATGGATTTACCTTATCAAAAATAAACATGAAACTAACATTTTCATTCCCAAATTCATCACTATGATTAAAACTCAATTTAACAAAACAATTAAGATTTTTAGGTCTGATAATGCTAAGGAACTATTATTCACTAAACTCTTCTCTGAATTGGGTATTTTGCATCAGTTTTCAAATGTACAGACCCCACAACAAAACTCTGTTGTTGAAAGGAAGCATCAACATATTTTAAACATTGCAAGATCACTGTTATTCCAATCTAAGCTTCCTATTACTATGTGGACTGAGTGTGTCCTTACAGCAGTTTATTTAATGAACAGAACCCCATCCCCTCTACTAAACCATTCTTGTCCTTACACCCTCTTATACAATAAACCAGTCAACTATTCCCTTTTAAGATCTTTTGGTTGCTTAGTTTATGCTTCTACATTGCATGCACATAGAAGAAAGTTTGACCCAAGGGCAAGACATTGTACCTTTCTAGGTTATGCCCCTGGTATCAAAGGGTACAAATTGCTAGACAATCTTACAAATGAGATTTTCATGTCTAGGGATGTAGTTTTCTATGAAGATATCTATCCCTTTCATTCTCATAACCCTGCTTCCCCTACAATCCCTGTCCTACCGACTGGACAGCCACCTGACCCTACCATATTACCTGATTTCCCTCCCTTTCACCAAACCAACTCACCTACATCTCCCACACAATACCCTCTACCCACCCCCCCCCCCCCTTCTCCTTCACCTGATCCACCACTCAGGAGATCCACTAGGACCATCAAACCACCATCCTATCTCCAAGACTTCCATTGCAACTCAGTCCAACCTAACAACCCACCTTATCCACTGACTTCTGTCCTATCCTATAATAACATATCTGTTCCTTTTAAGGGGTTTATTGCTAACATTTCTTCTGTTTTTGAGCCTCATACTTACAAACAGGCCATCAAACATCCACACTGGATTCAAGCCATCAATGAAGAACTTGAGGCAATGAATAGAAACAAGACTTGGATTGTTACCTCACTACCACCAAATAAATCACCTATAGGTTGTAAATGGGTTTTCAAAGCCAAAAGAAAGTCTGATGGCTCAGTTGATAGGTTCAAAGCAAGGTTGGTTGCAAAAGGTTTCACTCAAACTGAAGGCATAGACTACACAGACACTTTCTCCCCAGTGGCAAAAATGGTTACTGTAAGGGTGCTACTTGCTATTTCTATAGCTAAGGGATGGTTTCTTCACCAATTAGATATCAACAATGCTTTCCTCAATGGGGACCTTAATGAGGAAGTTTACATGGAATTACCCCCTGGTTATACCCCTCCATCTCCTTCTATTCCCACCACAGGTTCACAGGTTTGCAAACTAACTAAATCTATCTATGGCTTGAAACAAGCCAGTAGACAATGGAACAATAAATTGACATCTGTTTTAAGCTCTCTGGGATTCACTCAATCTCTCTCTGATTACTCTCTTTATACCAAAGGTTTTGATAGTTCATTCATAGCTGTTTTGGTCTATGTTGATGATATTATACTCACAGGACCTACTTTAGATGTTATTCAGTCTACTAAGGCTTCATTGAGCTCAGCTTTTACTCTTAGGGATCTGGGTAAACTCAGATATTTCCTAGGAATTGAATTAGCTTATTCTTCTTCTGGTTTAATCATTTCCCAGAGAAATTATACCTTACAATTACTAGAGGACACTGGCTATCTTGCCAGTAAACCGGTTGCTCTACCTATGGATCCAAATAGCAAACTTGCTCAGGATCATGACAATTCACTCACTGATCCATCTTCATATAGAAGGCTGGTAGGAAGATTGATTTACCTAACTTTGACCAGGCCAGATATCAGTTTTGCAGTTCACAAACTGAGTCAGTTTCTGGCCAAACCTGCTCAAGTACACATGCTGGCAGCTCACAACTTACTCAAATATCTCAAGGGTAATCCGGGACAAGGTTTATTCTATCCATCTAATACTAATATCAATTTATCTGCATTCTGTGATGCAGATTGGGGCTCCTGTGCTGATACTAGAAGATCAACAACAGGGTTCTGTGTCTTCCTAGGTTCATCTCTAATTTCGTGGAAATCAAAACGACAACACACTGTATCCAGATCCTCTGCAGAGGCTGAATACAGGTCGTTGGCAGCTACAACAAGTGAAATCCTATGGCTCATTCAATTGCTCAAAGATTTAAAACAACATACCTCAGTTCCTGCTTTATACTGCGATAATGCCTCCGCAATCCACTTAGCAACAAATCCGGTGTTCCATGAAAGAACCAAACATGTGGAAATAGACTGCCACTTCGTGCGGAACACGTCAATCGTCGCCACATCAAACTCCTCCCTATCAAATCTTCCCTCCAGTTAGCTGATATCTTCACCAAGCCTATCACAAAACCGCCGTTTACATATATCCTCTCCAAGTTGGGAATAAAGGATCTTTACTCACCAACTTGTGGGGGGCTATTGGATCATGATTTAGTCAGAGAAAATGAAATTAAAAATAAAGCAAATACCTCATTTGCAGAACCTCACGAAGAAGAGAAAGAAAATATGGATAGTTAGTTTTTCCCCAAATTATGTAAAATTAGGTTTTATTTTACTCTTCTATTGTAAATGTTACCGTTGACTTTGTTTGTTTAAGTAGAGTTAGTCGGTTTAGTATTTTCATATAAATAGAAAGTACTCCTTGTGTAATTTGTAAGGCAGATTATTTTCTCCACAAATTAATAAGACCATTTTTCTTTTACTGCTACTTTCTCCAAGAACACCAATATACATACTCTGATTTTTTCATTCATGATTAAACAATTTATACGTTTACATCAAACCCCATTAATTTATCCTCTCATCCAATGGATTAAATCCAATTTCAAAATTCGAATAACTAGAAAAATATAAATTGAACAATATGATAAAAATAAATTAAAACAAAGTCCGTTTTTCCATTTAAATCCTTTTCTTCAATCTTTTTCATGATCATTTGGTCAAATAGCTCTTGAAAAAGTCAACACGCGATAGAAATTATTGGTGGAATAAAATCATTTATATATATAATAACAATTAGTACAGGTCACTAAATCACATTTCAAAGTACTCATGATTGGTGTTAATGTGATCCACGCCCTTCTAATCAAGTAATATATATGATCTTGCCATAGAGTTGAAGTCATAGACTAAGATAATAAGATATCAACTTTGATTTTGTTTTTTCAAAATCTTTTCTGAACTAAAAAATTTCAGGATTGGGGCTATTTTTGTTAACGTAACACTTCATTAATGAAAATTCCTTTTGGTTAATATCAACTCTAAATTAATTGCTTACAAAGTAATTGAACTTCATATATTTTCAGAGTTTACGGTTGATCATTCCATGAACCAATACTAGAGCCATGATTAAGGATTGATCTGTTTGGGGTTCAACTGTTAAACTTAGAACATCATCTCCCAAGGAAACTCCTCCTAAAGATTGCTTTTGGATCACATGCAAATAAAACAAAATTAGTCTTGAACTAATAGGGCCCATAATCAAACTACAATATTTGAGATTTATCAACATCAATTAACTCGTTTGACTTTAATTTGGTTCTTTATAAGTTATAAGCTCAAAAAACATTTAGCATCAATTAATTTAGATTATGTTCTAGCTCGATTTCATAAATTGAAATTGACAAAAGTATACTGAAATTAGATCAAATTAGATCCGAGTTCGACTATAAAGTTAGTCAAACTCGACTCATTATGATATGCTGAAACATAATCTCAATATCAATGCAAGCTAAATTTAGAAACTTTTTTCTTCGACTCAATTCCACCGGTTTACATCCCTTAATCCCTGAAAACAAATATGCAAGATTATAGAGAAGACCAACTTTACCTCTGCTAAAATTCGGCCCGAAAAATCAATAATCTTGAGTTTTGACTTTCCTTCCAATCCCACAATTTTATAGCAATTTCCTGCAACTCCATTACATTCTTGGATAACAAAGGAAGTAATTTCCTTCCCAAAAACTTTGCACTTTCTTGTTACTTTAAACAATTGATCATCCTCCTTGCAAAACTTAGAATTAGTCCATTTATAGCCTTCCCAATTTCGAAACATTAATACATTCTGCAAACAAAATAAAAAAATCGAGCTAGTTACCAAATTGTACATTAATTTGTTATATATGCATATTTATAATATAATAAATACTCCTATGTAAAACTTACCTTTGTTTTTATGGAGAATAGCACTTGACCATTGGAATTCATGAGGAAAACTTCATTACTAGATGTTTTTTGATAATTATCGACTCGAAAAACAACTTGGCCATTGGAATCAAATACAGTACATCCATTGCTATGGATCACAAGTGATTTCATCCAAACCGTAAATTTTTTTCTTTCTAACGAGAAATAACAAGAACTACCGGTCATCGATGTTTTAGGATGTACTTTAGCCATTACAATATATGGCTCGAATCGAATGTTAGCTTTTACTTAGACTTAATTCTTCGAATAGATAAATATAGTTTTTTGTGAAGAGTACTCAATGCTGCCAAATAGTATATATGGGAGAATTGCAAATTGGTTGACTTTGTTAATAATTTTTAGCTAGCTCACGTTATGTGACAAGTTCAGTGTACATATTAATTTAGTTATGCATGTGTGATCACCATCAATCAATGAAGTCATTCATCTCAATATTAATTTTAACTTACTTTTGCAATTATTTTATATGCTTCCAAGAGTCAAGTACGCAGTACTGCCAAAACAACTCTGCGTCCACATGCACATATGTACCAGTTAAAAGATGAAAGTAAATTAAAAAAAATAAGAATAAAGTAAAATTCTCATGTGTTATTTTTACTAATTAATAAATTTGATACCAAATGTTTAAAGTTTCTTCCCTTTTGTAAAGATTAATATACCCCTATTTAAATTATATTGTGATATTTAATTATATGACAAAAAGATAAAAGAAAAGAATCCTACAAGTATAATTAGACAAGAAGTCTCTCCTACATCAACCTTATAATTATCTTTTAAATTTGTACAACTCATTAAAATATTAATGGGTAAAAAAAATTAAATAAACTATTTCTCTATATTTCTTCAAAAATTCCTTTGGAAAATTCTTAAGAAATTTTCACTTATTAAATAAAAAATATTAAAGAACCTCAAAAAAAATTATGCTACATTCATGCTTACATGAATAAAAAAAATGTACTATTTAGTTAACTAAAAAATGTATAATTGGCTTAAGCAAAAAAAAAAGTCAAAACATAGAAATTGTTAAAACCTGCAAAAATAGGTAAAATTCGATTAAAAATATATGATAAAAAATGGTAAACCTAGAAGTATAATTAGACAAGAAGTCTCTCCCACATCAACCTTATAATTACACTGATCATACTTAATCACAAATGTTCATAATACTTTCAAACTCAAAGACCATTTTAAATTGAAAACTAATTTGCCAACAACTTAATTTTGAGTTAGTTGATAAGATGAATATCAAATGATAAAAGAATTATTAAAATTAAATTACTCGATTAAACTTGACTCATATTCGACTCGATTAACACTAATTCAAGTTTGATTTCCCAAAATTAAAACACATTTTTAACTCGACAGAAAGAGTAGAATAAGCTTAAACTATGTTTTATTTGACTTTATTTGACTTGATTGCCCCTAGTTTGAGAGATACCCCTCTACGACTATACTCTCATTTGAATGATTTGAAAAGAAATAAAATTTTTGGTTTCATAATTCGACAAAATTGTTTGTACAAATAAATAGTAATATTTCTAAAAACAAAAAATGCAACATGAAATGTTTATGCAGTGAGATGATACTCTTCTTAGGTTAAAACAATGAGTTGGTGCAAAATATATTTTTTCTTTTTTTACTTCAAGAAACAAACATGATATGGATCCTGTGGAATTATAAGTCTCTTGCTGTTATTTTGATTCAAATCTCTGTCACAAAATCAACTTTCTAGTTGTTGACTCTTTATTAATTTTTTCTTTTCTTTTCACGACCAATGAGAGGAATCCTTTTGCTCAGCCTGCACTACCTCCTGTGAGTGCACTTGTTAAAAGCTAAACCTCATTCCAAATACCATGTTATCTCCCCCAGAGACAACCTATTTTGATGAGTACATCTCAGTTCCAATTGTCATGTTCTCTCCCATCTGCACAACTCATTTGGATGATAACATCCCAATTTCAAATGTCATGTTCTCTCTCATCTGGTACAACTCATTTGGATGATAACATTCCAATTTCAAATGTCATGTTCTCTCCCCTCTTTCATCCCAATTCCAAATGTCATGTTCCCTCCCGTTTGATACAACCCATATGGATGATCACATCTCAATTCCAAATGTTATGTTTTCTCCCATCAGGCACAACCCATTTGGATGATAACATCTCAATTCCAAATGGCATGTTATCTCCCATCTGATACGACCCATTTGGATGATAACATCCCAATTTTAAATGTCATGTTCTTTCCCATATGGCACAACCCATTTGGGTGATAACATCTCAATTCCAAATGTCATGTTCTCTCCCTTCTAATACAGCCCATTTGGATGATAACATCCAAATTCCAAATGTCATATTCTCTCCCATCTGACACAACTCATTTGGATGATAACATCCCAATTTCAAATGTCATGTTATCTCCTCTCTCATACAACCCATTTGGGTGATAACATCCCAATTCCAAATGTCATGTTCTCTCCCATCTGACACGACACATTTGGATAATAACATCTCAATCCCAATTGTCATGTTCTCTCCCCTCTGATATAGCCCATTTGGATGATAACATCCAAATTCCACATGTCATGTTCTCTTCCATTTGACAAAACCCATTTCGATGTTAACATCCCAATTTCAAATGTCATGTTCTCTCCTCTCTGATACAACCCATTTGGATGATAACATTCAAATTCCACATGTTATGTTCTCTTCCATTTGACACAACCCATTTCGATGATAACATCCCAATTTCAAACGTTATGTTCACAATCCATTTGGATGATAAAATCTCAATTCCAAATGTCATGTTATCTCCCCTCTGATACAAAACATTTGGATGATAACATCCAAATTTCAAATGTCATGTTCTCTTCCATTTGACACAACCCATTTGGATGATAATATCCCAATTTCAAATGTCATGCTCTCTCCTCTCTGATACAACCCATTTGGATGATAACATCCCAATTTCAAAGGTCATGCTCTCTCCCCTCTGATACAACCAATTTGGATGATAACATCAAAATTCCAAATCTCATGTTCTCCCCCATCTGACACAACTCATTTGGATGATAACATCTCAATTCCAAATATCATGTTCTCTCCCAACTCATTTGGACGATAACATCTTAATTCCATATGCCATGTCCTCTCCCATATGTCACAACTCATTTGAATGATAACATCCCAAATCCAAATGTCATGTTATCTCCCATCTGAGACAACCCATTTGTATGATAACTTCCCAATTCCAAATGTCATGTTAACCGGAAGTTCAACTTCCATATGTTTGTAAAATTGAATAGGATAACCTAACAATATTACTATCTTACCTAACGAAAATTGAAAAAATTAAATCCCTGAAAATATCAAAGTAAAATAAAATAAATATAAGGTAATCCAATCGTTGTTGACTGCAAAACTAAAGCTTCAAAGCAGCCATGGAGTCTCCAACATATGCGCCAATCACACCGAAGTGTTCATCTTGTAACTCTGGCACTGGTCAATAAAAGCAAGAATGAAAAAATCTATTCAAGTTCACACTCTAATCAAACATTTTATTTTAAAAGATCAGGTTATGTGTATTCCACCAATATTCCAAAAAAAACCCTTTAGGCATTGGACTTCCATTGAAAAAATATGTAACTAAAAATATTTAGGCATTTTGCTCTCAAAAAAGTTAAGAATTTTACATTTTGCATCAATTAACCTAAAAAGGTCATCTGCAGCTTCAAATGCTTTCATTCCATTTGCTAATTTAGTTCCAATCTTCAATGTCAATTGTAATATCATTTCAAGACTAATGATGTATGAACGTTGGTCATTTATTGTTATGATACCTCTATGAATCAACAAACCCATAACATATGAAATTTACATGTTTTGATGTCATTATCATTCTTTTAGTAAAAAAAAATATTTAATTAAGTTTAATTATTTTATCATGAATTATTTTTACCTTAGCCACGCACCATAGAGAACGGTAGCCAACACTCTTCCTCAACCCTTCTTTGTACGCTTGCTCTAGCGAGTTTCTTCAGTATATCATCATATCTTAAATAACGTAAAATATATTATATTTTCTTACTCTTTTATCACCAAAATTACTAAGAAGAAATGAAATTCACCTTTCGTTTTCTTTTGGTGCCGCGTGTAACTGCTCGCTTTCTAGTTGCTTCATCAAGCCTTTCTCTATCTATATAATGAAAATAAATATTATTTCATATTATTAACAAAGTAAAGCAGCATATTGTGATTTACCTTAGACACTTCTGCTCCTAGCTCTTTAGCTTCCTTATAATATATAAGTTTACTCCTATGAAAGGGAAACAAATTTACATGTCAGCTAAATTAAATAGTTAATTTGTAAAATATCAATATAAAAAGCTAGAAATGAAATTAAAATAGAATTTAAACTTACAGGGCATATTTCCATAAATAGCCCAACAAAATAAGGCATAAACGTCTGCACTCATTCCTTGCTTGAATGAAAGTCTCATCGTAAAATGTATAGCGACAATCATGTACAAGGGATTTTATTGATGAGAGTAATCAACTTAAATCAAAACATGCGTATATTTGCTACTTGATTTCAATGTTAAATAATTACATATGCCTAACACAAGTTAGCGACCCTAATAAAATTACTTACGACTAAATAAATAGTAATATTTTTAAAAACAAAAAATGCAACATGAAATGTTTATGCAGTGAGATGATACTCTTCTTAGGTTAAAACAATGAGTGGTGCAAAATAGATTTTTTTTTTTACTTCAAGAAACAAACATGATATGGACCTGTGGAATTATAAGTCTCTTGCTATTATTTTGATTCAAATATCTGTCACAAAATCAATTTTCTAGTTGTTGACTCTTTATTAATTTTTTTTTTTCTTTTCACGACCAATGAGAGAAATCCTTTTGCTCAGCCTGCACTACCTCCTGTGAGTGTACTTGTTAAAAGCTAAACCTCATTCCAAATACCATGTTCTCTCCCCCAGATACAACCTATTTGATGAGTACATCTCAATTACAATTGTCATGTTCCCTCCCATCTGCATAACCCATTTGGATGATAACATCCCAATTCCAAATGTCATGTTCTCTCTCATCTGGTACAACTCATTTGGATGATAACATTCCAATTTCAAATGTCATGTTCTCTTCCCCCTCTCATCCCAATTCCAAATGTGTGTTCTCTCCCCTTTGATACAACACATTTGGATGATAACATCTCCATTCCAAATGTTATGTTTTCTCCCATCAGGCACAACCCATTTGGATGATAACATCTCAATTCCAAATGGCATGTTATCTCCCATCTGATACGACCCATTTGGATTATAACATCCCAATTTTAAATGTCATGTTCTTTCCCATATGGCACAACCCATTTGGGTGATAACATTTCAATTCCAAATGTCATGTTATCTCCCTTCTGATACAGCCCATTTTGATGATAACATCCAAATTCCAAATGTCATATTCTCTCTCATCTGACACAACTCATTTGGATGATAACATCCCAATTTCAAATGTCATGTTATCTCATCTCTCATACAACCCATTTGGGTGATAACATCCCAATTCCAAATGTTATGTTCTCTCCCATCTGACACAACACATTTGGATAATAACATCTCAATCCCAATTGTCATGTTCTCTCCCCTCTGATATAGCTCATTTGGATGATAACATTCCAATTTCACATGTCATGTTCTCTTCCATTTGACACAACCCATTTCGATGATAACATCCCAATTTCAAACGTTATGTTCACAATCCATTTGGATGATAAAATCTCAATTCCAAATGTCATGTTATCTCCCCTCTGATACAAAACATTTGGATGATAACATCCAAATTCCAAATGTCATGTTATCTTCCATTTGACACAACCCATTTGGATGATAATATCCCAATTTCAAATGTCATGCTCTCTCCCATCTGATACAACCCATTTGGATGATAACATCCAAATTTCAAAGGTCAAGCTCTCTCTCCTCTGATACAACCCATTTGGATGATAACATCAAAATTCCAAATCTCATGTTCTCCCCCATCTGACACAACTCATTTGGATGATAACATCCCAATTCCAAATATCATGTTCTCTCCCAACTCATTTGGATTTGGACGATAACATCTTAATTCCATATGCCATGTCATCTCCCATATGTCACAACTCATTTGAATGATAACATCCCAAATCCAAATGTCATGTTATCTCCCATCTGAGACAACCCATTTGGATGATAACTTCTCAATTCCAAATGTCGTGTTAACCGGAAGTTCAGCTTCCATATGTTTGTAAAATTGAATATGATAACCTAACAATATTACTATCTTACCTAACGAAAATTGAAAAAATTAAATCCCTGAAAATATCAAAGTAAAATAAAAGAAATATAAGGTAATCCAATCGTTGTTGACTGCAAAACTAAAGCAGCAAAGCAGCCATGGAGTCTCCAACATATGCGCCAATCACACCGAAGTGTTCATCTTGTAACTCTGGCACTGGTCAATAAAAGCAAGAATGAAAAAATCTATTCAAGTTCACACTCTAATCAAACATTTTATTTTAAAAGATCAGGTTATGTGTATTCCACCAATATTCCAAAAAAAACCCTTTAGGCATTGGACTTCCATTGAAAAAATATGTAACTAAAAATATTTAGGCATTTTGCTCTCAAAAAAGTTAAGAATTTTACATTTTGCATCAATTAACCTAAAAAGGTCATCTGCAGCTTCAAATGCTTTCATTCCATTTGCTAATTTAGTTCCAATCTTCAATGTCAATTGTAATATCATTTCAAGACTAATGATGTATGAACGTTGGTCATTTATTGTTATGATACCTCTATGAATCAACAAACCCATAACATATGAAATTTACATGTTTTGATGTCATTATCATTCTTTTAGTAAAAAAAAATATTTAATTAAGTTTAATTATTTTATCATGAATTATTTTTACCTTAGCCACGCACCATAGAGAACGGTAGCCAACACTCTTCCTCAACCCTTCTTTGTACGCTTGCTCTAGCGAGTTTCTTCAGTATATCATCATATCTTAAATAACGTAAAATATATTATATTTTCTTACTCTTTTATCACCAAAATTACTAAGAAGAAATGAAATTCACCTTTCGTTTTCTTTTGGTGCCGCGTGTAACTGCTCGCTTTCTAGTTGCTTCATCAAGCCTTTCTCTATCTATATAATGAAAATAAATTTTATTTCATATTATTAACAAAGTAAAGCAGCATATTGTGATTTACCTTAGACACTTCTGCTCCTAGCTCTTTAGCTTCCTTATAATATATAAGTTTACTCCTATGAAAGGGAAACAAATTTACATGTCAGCTAAATTAAATAGTTAATTTGTAAAATATCAATATAAAAAGCTAGAAATGAAATTAAAATAGAATTTAAACTTACAGGGCATATTTCCATAAATAGCCCAACAAAATAAGGCATAAACGTCTGCACTCATTCCTTGCTTGAATGAAAGTCTCATCGTAAAATGTATAGCGACAATCATGTACAAGGGATTTTATTGATGAGAGTAATCAACTTAAATCAAAACATGCGTATATTTGCTACTTGATTTCAATGTTAAATAATTACATATGCCTAACACAAGTTAGCGACCCTAATAAAATTACTTACGACTAAATAAATAGTAATATTTTTAAAAACAAAAAATGCAACATGAAATGTTTATGCAGTGAGATGATACTCTTCTTCGGTTAAAACAATGAGTGGTGCAAAATAGATTTTTTTTTTTACTTCAAGAAACAAACATGATATGGACCTGTGGAATTATAAGTCTCTTGCTATTATTTTGATTCAAATATCTGTCACAAAATCAATTTTCTAGTTGTTGACTCTTTATTAATTTTTTTTTTCTTTTCACGACCAATGAGAGAAATCCTTTTGCTCAGCCTGCACTACCTCCTGTGAGTGTACTTGTTAAAAGCTAAACCTCATTCCAAATACCATGTTCTCTCCCCCAGATACAACCTATTTGATGAGTACATCTCAATTACAATTGTCATGTTCCCTCCCATCTGCATAACCCATTTGGATGATAACATCCCAATTCCAAATGTCATGTTCTCTCTCATCTGGTACAACTCATTTGGATGATAACATTCCAATTTCAAATGTCATGTTCTCTTCCCCCTCTCATCCCAATTCCAAATGTGTGTTCTCTCCCCTTTGATACAACACATTTGGATGATAACATCTCCATTCCAAATGTTATGTTTTCTCCCATCAGGCACAACCCATTTGGATGATAACATCTCAATTCCAAATGGCATGTTATCTCCCATCTGATACGACCCATTTGGATTATAACATCCCAATTTTAAATGTCATGTTCTTTCCCATATGGCACAACCCATTTGGGTGATAACATTTCAATTCCAAATGTCATGTTATCTCCCTTCTGATACAGCCCATTTGGATGATAACATCCAAATTCCAAATGTCATATTCTCTCTCATCTGACACAACTCATTTGGATGATAACATCTCAATTTCAAATGTCATGTTATCTCATCTCTCATACAACCCATTTGGGTGATAACATCCCAATTCCAAATGTTATGTTCTCTCCCATCTGACACAACACATTTGGATAATAACATCTCAATCCCAATTGTCATGTTCTCTCCCCTCTGATATAGCTCATTTGGATGATAACATCCAAATTCCACATGTCATGTTCTCTTCCATTTGACAAAACTCATTTCGATGTTAACATTCCAATTTCAAATGTCATGTTCTCTCCTCTCTGATACAGCCCATTTGGATGATAACATTCAAATTTTACATGTCATGTTCTCTTCCATTTGACACAA
This sequence comes from Penstemon newberryi var. newberryi, assembly GCA_030819805.1. Lineage (NCBI taxonomy): Eukaryota > Viridiplantae > Streptophyta > Magnoliopsida > Lamiales > Plantaginaceae > Penstemon > Penstemon newberryi. The sequence goes on from JAUALY010000007.1 coordinate 19,663,551, forward strand.
CCCATTTCGATGATAACATCTCAATCAAACGTTATGTTCACAATCCATTTGGATGATAAAATCTCAATTCCAAATGTCATGTTATCTCCCCTCTGATACAAAACATTTGGATGATAACATCCAAATTTCAAATGTCATGTTCTCTTCCATTTGACACAACCCATTTGGATGATAATATCCCAATTTCAAATGTCATGCTCTCTCCTCTCTGATACAACCCATTTGGATGATAACATCCCAATTTCAAAGGTCATGCTCTCTCCCCTCTGATACAACCAATTTGGATGATAACATCAAAATTCCAAATCTCATGTTCTCCCCCATCTGACACAACTCATTTGGATGATAACATCTCAATTCCAAATATCATGTTCTCTCCCAACTCATTTGGACGATAACATCTTAATTCCATATGCCATGTCCTCTCCCATATGTCACAACTCATTTGAATGATAACATCCCAAATCCAAATGTCATGTTATCTCCCATCTGAGACAACCCATTTGTATGATAACTTCCCAATTCCAAATGTCATGTTAACCGGAAGTTCAACTTCCATATGTTTGTAAAATTGAATAGGATAACCTAACAATATTACTATCTTACCTAACGAAAATTGAAAAAATTAAATCCCTGAAAATATCAAAGTAAAATAAAATAAATATAAGGTAATCCAATCGTTGTTGACTGCAAAACTAAAGCAGCAAAGCAGCCATGGAGTCTCCAACATATGCGCCAATCACACCGAAGTGTTCATCTTGTAACTCTGGCACTGGTCAATAAAAGCAAGAATGAAAAAATCTATTCAAGTTCACACTCTAATCAAACATTTTATTTTAAAAGATCAGGTTATGTGTATTCCACCAATATTCCAAAAAAACCCTTTAGGCATTGGACTTCCATTGAAAAAACATGTAACTAAAAATATATAGGCATTTTGCTCTAAAAAAAGTTAAGAATTTTACATTTTGCATCAATTAACCTAAAAAGGTCATCTGCAGCTTCAAATGCTTTCATTCCATTTGTTAATTTAGTTCCAATCTTCCACGTCGATTGTAATGTCATTTCAAGACTAATGATGTATGAACGTTGGTCATTTATTGTTATGCAACAAACCCATTACATATGAAATTTACATGTTTTGATGTCATTATCATTCTTTTAGTAAAAAAAAATATTTAATTAAGTTTAATTATTTTATCATGAATTATTTTTACCTTAGCCACGCACCATAGAGAACGGTAGCCAACACTCTTCCTCAACCCTTCTTTGTACGCTTGCTCTAGCGAGTTTCTTCAGTATATCATCATATCTTAAATAACCTAAAATATATTATATTTTCTTACTCTTTTATCACCAAAATTACTAAGAAGAAATGAAATTCACCTTTCGATTTCTTTTGGTGCCGCGTGTAACTGCTCGCTTTCTAGTTGCTTCATCAAGCCTTTCTCTATCTATATAATGAAAAGAAATATTATTTCATATTATTAACAAAGTAAAGCAGCATATTGTGATTTACCTTAGACACTTCTGCTCCTAGCTCTTTAGCTTCCTTATAATATATAAGTTTACTCCTATGAAAGGGAAACAAATTTACATGTCAGCTAAATTAAATAGTTAATTTGTAAAATATCAATATAAAAAGCTAGAAATGAAATTAAAATAGAATCTAAACTTACAGGGCATATTTCCATAAATTGCCCAACAAAATAAGGCATAACGTCAATGCACTCATTCCTTGCTTGAATGAAAGTCTCATCGCAAAATGTATAGCGACAATCATGTACAAGGGATTTTATTGATGAGAGTAATCAACTTAAATCCAAACATGCGTATATTTGCTACTTGATTTCAATGTTAAATAACTACATATGCCTAACACAAGTTAGCGACCCTAATAAAATTACTTACGACTAAATAAATGTAATATTTTTAAAAACAAAAAATGCAACATGAAATGTTTATGCAGTGAGATGATACTCTTCTTGGGTTAAAACAATGAGTTGGTGCAAAATAGATTTTTTCTTTTTTTACTTCAAGAAACAAACATGATATGGACCCTGTGGAATTATAAGTCTCTTGTTGTTATTTTGATTCAAATCTCTGTCACAAAATCAACTTTCCAAAATAACGTAAACTATATTATATTTTCTTACTCTTTTATCACCAAAATTACTAAGAAGAAATGAAATTCAACTTTCGATTTCTTTTGGTGCTGCGTGTAACTGCTCACTTTGTAGTTACTCCATCAAGCCTTTCTCTATATCTATATAATGAAAAAAATATTATTTCATACTATTAACAAAGTAAAGCAGCATATTGTGATTTAACTTAGACACTTCTGCTCCTAGCTCTTTAGCTTCCTTATCATATATAAGTTTACGCCTATGAAATGGAAACAAATTAAGAACAACTCAGCAACCTGCACCTCCGAAACACAATAAATGGCACTTTGCACCCGGAAACACAAAATTAACACTTAACACCCTCAAATTAAGAAAAACTCAAACCCCTCGTTTTTTTCCTGGGACAAACATGTTGTGATGTTCTTATATACTGTGCTTGCTCTTGATTTTTATGGTTGTTCCAGGATTTGTCACCAATTTTTCCTCACAATAGCTCCATAATTTTGCATAATGCTCCATCTATGTGCCATTGTTTAGTTTGGCAGCCCCCGTTTTTGTTAATTTGAGGGGTTTGAGTTTTTCTTAATTTAAGGGTGTTAGTGTTAATTATGTGTTTCGAGGGTGCAAGTTGCTAAGTTGTTCTTAATTCGAGGGTGTTAAATGTTAATTCTGTTTCCGGGGAATTTCTCATTTTTGGGTGTGCAAAGTGCCAAAGATCTACAATTGAATTACCTATTTTGCCCTTGACTTTGGTGGTCATTTTTGTCTGAAAATAAAAAAAGGGTGCAAAGTGCTGAATTTTTTCATATTTCGGGGCTGCAAAGTGCTAAATCTGAGTTTCGGGGGTGCAAAGTGTTGACTCTGAGTTTCGGGGGTGCAAAGTGCCTATTTCCTATATTTCGAGGGTGCAAAGTACAAAAAACCCTGGTAAAACTAGTGTTTTAAAAATCGGACCGACCGATCGATTTAACTGATAACCAGTTGCCAATCATGTCCGGTTAACCCTCCAAAACCAGCTTTGTTCCTGACCAGATGAACCCCATAAAACTGGTAAAACCAATGAACAGTGAACCGATTAAATTACTGGTCCACTTATAAAAAGAAAAAGTTTACGCTACGAATTTTTACTAGTCTTCCGCGACATTTAAACTTCAAAAATATTATCACATCTCTTCTTCTATTTTTCACTTTGAATCAAACAAAATCAACAAGAAACAAAAAATATTTTATATATTAAGTTATAGAAATATATTTGAGCATCAATTTCATTAGAAAACTTATTATTCCCCAACTTCAAGTATTTCATTTTTTTTTATAAAGGTTTGGGTGACAAAATTCATCAATATTTTCTCTTTTCCATTTGTGATTTTGTAATAAAATTATTATTTTTGATATGGTGTTTATTATAATTTGATTTATTGTCTTGATATCATATTATCATACTTGTAATTTTGTTGCTATCATTCATTATCAACTCAAGATTTGTTGGGAAAATAATTGGTCATGAGATAACATTTAGTTTATGGAAATAAACTTGACAAAATGGATAAGATTTTTTTAAATAGTTAATACATTAAAACTAAATTAAATTATTACTTCGTAATGACGTCACACCGGTTGAACCAGTAATTAAAACGGTTAAACCGATCTAACCAGTAAACAGTAAGGCTACCGGTTCGATGTTCGGTCCGGTTTTAAAAACATTGGGTAAAACTAATTGTGTTGAAAATAATTGTAAATCTACTCGAACTCACTCGTGTTTCGTGCGAATCCATTCGTGCTAAGTTAGTTAAAGGTTCTGATGATCTTCAATTATTCATTAATGGCATTTTAGCCTTTGAAATACATAAAAAAATAAGCCTCTCATCATCAAAATGCATATGCAAATTAAAGCAAAAGAATGACATAAATTATCAATCAATGACAAAAACTTGAGATTGTGAGAAGAAATATGAAGAAGCCATGATTTCCGCCATAAAAATGCAAATATCATGTTCCTTATTTTTTTTTCTTGTCTTAATTTAATTAACATACTTTTTCATTTCTACTAAGTGTAATGTTATGATACATACTTCAATTTAATAGGGAGAGACGTGTCAATTATACATTTATGTGACACAAATATATAACACCGATATGTGATAGAAAATCCGCTCCGAGTTTCACGTAGTATATAAAAATTGACTGAGGAACTGAACAACGATGAAGGGTTGAATGACTGCAAGGTTAAATTTATAAACAAAAATAATTTTGGTATTATTATTTATAATGATACAATCATAGAGCGATTTAAACCAATGAGAAATCATTGCAAGAAAAACTTAAATATCCTCGTCACATTGATTGGGTTTGACATAGTTTTATTCAAGATAAATTTTAAATTATTTTCAAGAACTTTTTGTAAACTAATAAGTATTAATTTATTTAATGTGAATTATATTTTGGCTATGCCACTGTTTACTCCCACACTATCATCAAACGTTTCCTCCACCATTGAATCGTCACTTCATTTATCTCCGCCACGGATATCTTCCACGCTCTAGTGAAGTTCTTTCCCGCTCTCATCAACGACATTGTCCAAGACTACGAGTTTCAGCACAAGTCGATCATTGGACCTATACGTCTTGAAGTACTCGTGGCGCTTCACTTTCTCTTTTTTGATTATTAACCTTCCGTCGGTAGTATAGTATTTTCGCATTACCCATGGCGTACGAGACAAAAGATTATCGGTACGAGCCAACCATGGAAGTGGTGGAGGATACCTTTTGTCCACTCCATTGTATTCAACCAATTCTTCGTTGTGCATAGACATGGCTGGGAAAAAAGTGGAGTTCTAAGAAATTTGAGAAGTTTATTTTATGTTATTTTGTAATTATTTTTCCCCAAGTTTTTTATGGAGGGGTTGGGTATTTATATAGAGGAAAGACGAGTTCGGGGTAAATAATCTTTGTATTTCAAAAATATATTTACTTGAATAATTCACAAAATATTTATAGACATATAGATTAATTGAATAAAGTAGTTTTACTTAATTATTGTACATAATCTAACAGAAAATTGGTTTCAACTTTCAATTATATAACAAGATAAAGTTAGCAGTACTTGTCAACATTTCTTACTAACACATAATGTAAGCAACAATAATTATTATTTTTCAAACCTGTACACGTACGTAAATATTTCACAAAATATTTTGTACACATATATAGATTAACTATATAAAATGATCTAACTTTATTAATCTGCATAATCCAACAAAATCAACTAATTTTATAAGAGGACAAGTTAACGCTTAATTAAGAAGATTTCTTACTAAAACATAAAGTAAGTAATAATAATTGTTGTTGTCTAAAAACTCTTGCACTTAAATATTTCTTAAAAATATCAATGCGACATCGTTTAGGCCCTCACAATTCGATTATGTTTGTGTAGGGCTGTAGGCATTGTTGATTATAATATAATCGTGTACACGCAAGTGTACGTGGTTATAATATAAATAATAAAGTGTACAATAAGTATAAGTGCCCAACTCCAAGAGAACTAGGTTGATTTTCACTATTACTTGTTATTCGACTATCACCATGCAAGAAGTGTTGAGTGTCGTCCTAGCCTAGCTAATAGATAAGAACAAGTCTAAGGTATGTTACTACATACCTCGATCGAGTTTAGTTTGCCCTCTAAGTACCCATCGTGTACGACATAGAAGCACACGCATGCATTTCTCTTGTAATTTTACGGTACCCTCTTCAAAAGTCATATTTGCATGGCGCCATTCACCATGCACGTAGAAGAGGTTGGGCGGTCGGGCGGGAAGGCGGGCGGGCGGGCTAGGTGATTCCCAAATCCACATGGCTGTCCTCATAATCATGCTAACATACGTTCCAAGATGATTAATTAGAAAGAATCCTATGACTATTAGAAGTGAACTACAATTCACACAAGAAAAGTCATAGGCAAATTAAGAGTGAATTCAGAATCCAATATGTTATGTTGTGTTGTGTCCAGTCCAGGCCCATATTCGTCGCGGTTGGCAATTGCGACTTTTAATGAAATTTTATTAAGTTATTATCAATTACCAAAATATATAAGTCTCGCCATTGGACCATTTTCCATCTGAAGCTGAACCGGTCTTTTTGGGCCACAGCCTTTTGGGCTTAATATTGAGAATTCAGATGTTTTATTTTAAAATCCAAAACCCAAACTCCATACAAAGATTCTTGTCAACGAGGCTTTCATGGAACCACAAATTGGAAAGTAATGGCTTCCCCAATTAATTTGTGAAATTATTAATTATTATAAAAGATAAAAAAAACTAATACATGCATCTACGGTACTTTTCGTGAGACTTAATCCAAATAACGTCATAATTAGAGATCATGAAAAATAAAGACTTTCTGCATGTCCACGCGTATTGAAATTGAAATGTGCATGAGTTACTTATTTCGTCATGCGGTGTTATACATACGTTCAAAATTGTTATTGTGAATTTATTTAGATGTTAAAATGATTAATTTAACTCTTTTTTAATAATATATTCTCTTAACTTTATCATTTGTGATAAGCTTAATGAACAATTTATCCTCCTTGTGATATGTTTAATAAAAAAATTATTTCCTATGATATTCCTAATAAAAACTTATCCTAGACACTATATACATGAGGGTCTTTTCATCTAATTTAATATCAATATGTTTTTAATTAAGTAAAAAACAATTATCTATATAACTTAAAGATTTAGTACAATATAAGTCATAAACACACATATGTAAACAAAAAATTAAAATCAAATTCTCTTAAATATCATTCCGTTACACGAAAAAAAGAAGTTAAAATAGAATTACTTATTACTTATGAAAGAACAAAAAATGCATATGACATAGTTAATTACATAATTATTATTTGGCTAGAGAAACAACCTATAAAAAATATACAAGAATATCAAGCCATGCATAACTTCAAATTTTTGTGGAACACATATGAAATCAATAAAAAAAATGGGGATGAATTGATGAAAATTGGTGAAACCGATAAAGTTCGGGTGAAATTGGTGAACATTGGTAAAGTTGATGAAAACATGGATGAAACGGGTAAAAAAGAGCTTGTGAAATTGGTAAATACATGTAAATCGATGAAAATTCGAGTGAGATTCATGAAAATTGATGAAACTAGTAAACAGGAAAAGGAAAATCAGTGAAATCGATGGAAAAAAGTAAAGTCGGTGAAAACATGTGAAATCAATGAAATTTAGATGAAATTGGTGAAACACATGTGAAATCAGTGAAAAACTTGTGAAATATGTGGAATCGGATTAAACTAGTATAAATCAATAATATCAATAAAAAAAAAGTTTAACCGAAAAAAAGGGTGATACCAGTAGAAAAATAGTTTAAAAAATAGTCTAAACCAGAAAAAATAAAAGAAATTAATGAAAATGGGGAAATACAATGAAAGTGAGATATAATTGATTAAAAAAACTAGTGATTAAAAACTTATATACTAAACCAGTAAAAAATGAATTAAAGCAGCGAAAAAAATGGAACTAATAACTTTAAAAAAAAAGGCTTAGGCAAAAAAAAAAAAAGAAATGCATATATAACTCATTTGATAAAAAAAAACTAGGATCTCATTATTTTTATTGTCAAATAATGCAAAAAATTGAGCTAGATATTTCAAAATATATCCGGTCCAAATCCACCCATCCAAATTGGCCCTTATTATCTACATCAACATATTTGTATTTATTGTATTAAATTTTGTGTCGCATTCATATTACAGAATCGTGATGATAAAAACTTAAAGTATTTGACAAATACGAAAACAAATGATATTAATTGTTGTGTTTTGTTGTAATAAAAAATATTTTAATACATTATTTAATAATTTTATATTGATTCAATATAAATTAAAGACGTTCAATGATGTGTAGCACTTAAATATAACTTTTAAAGTGAAAACTAGCTACCTTCACAGAATGAACTATATAGCTTTCTTATAAACAAAGTTACAAGATCTTATGACTAAATTACTTATCATCTTATATTTGACTACAATAACTGAAAACCATTATTTTTTATAAAATAATAATAATTGTAATGTCTTTAGAAATAAACTGAGTATCGGTCACTCATCTGAGTTATTAACACAATAAAGTTAATTTTCCTCTGATTCATAAAATTTATCTATGAAATTATTTATACACATGCAATGTACTAATAATTGCACTTTTCTAGTAATAGTGAAAGCATAACAAGTCTTGTCTCTGTCTCTGTCTCTCTCTCCAGCTCTTTCAGTTACTGTTATTGTAAATGATTTAAATATTAATAATTCTTTTTCATCATTTTATCCATTTTCTTGCCTCTGCTTTTAACTCGCACTCACTCTCTCTGCTTCTGACACCAAACACTTCTCTTTGAATCCAAGTCTTCCCTCATTTATATGCGCCCTTAACTTTCTGAACAATACCAACTCTTTTATTTACCAGTTGCCTTTCCTTTAATTTCGTGGGTTGTTACTGATTCGGATTCAAGATTTTTTTTTCCTATCTTTAATTCTTTGTATCCTAGTGCGGAAAGAAAATAAGAGAATCTTCAATTTCCTCTCAAGGGTTTTCTTGAATTCCTTAAATTCTATCTTCATAAACCCCAATTGAACTACCTTTTTTCTCCTCTATTTCTCGTTAAACCCATTTCTTCAGCTCCTCAGTTTCTCCATTTGTTTTCTTTCTCTTATCATCTTTCGGGTATCTTTTTCTTTTTAGAATTTCGGTTTATTAGAAAATGTTGTTGAGTGGGTTGTGAAGTGTGTAAAAAGATGAAATCTTTTACCTCATTTCAAGTTCTATTGCTCAGTTTAGGACTCTTCATTCTGAATTGTGTTGCATTTCCGAAAAATGAAGGTAAATTTTAGTTGATTCTACAGATCTTAATTCTTGATTGAATTGCTGTTTATGAATTGCATTTTTACCCTTTGTAGAAGTGTCATTGCTAATTGTTCAATTCATTGAAATGTTGTAGGGATGTGGATAGTGTTGAATTGTAGTGCATAGTTTATAGGTATATTATATCTCTTATAGAGGATTCTTGTTTTTGTTCAGTTGAAGCTTTAATTTCATTCAAGAGAGCTATTATTGAGGACCCATTCTTGGTTTTGTCGAATTGGATTCCTTTAGACTCAAATCCTTGTGGTTGGAATGGCATTTCTTGTTCTATGGCAGGAGATCATGTTATAAAGCTGTAAGATTTTCATACTATATATTATCTTATTGATAAATGATAAGAAATTAGAGTAATAATAGTAGTTGTGAATGCATGTGCTTATATTGCAGTAATATATCGGGGGCATCTTTGAAGGGTTTTATCGCCCCAGAAATGTACCAGCTTTCGACTCTGCAAGAATTGTAAGCTTTTTATAAGTAGAATGTATTTATAATTTTGTTATTTTTAGCTGATTATGTACTCTTCCTCTGATTATTAGACATTTACATGGGAATTTGTTGATGGGTACAATACCAAAGGAAATCGGCATGTTGAAAAACCTCAAGGTATTGGATTTGGGTTCGAACCAGTTAACAGGAACAATCCCGCCCGAGATTGGGAACTTATCAGCCATTCTGAAAATGTTAGTGGAAAATGAGCGTAAATATAAAGTTGTAGACTTATGTTTTTATTTGTTGTTTTGTCTTTCTTAAGTTTTATTATATTTTATGTTCTTTTTACACAGGAATCTTCAATCAAATTGGTTGACTGGAAAACTGCCTTATGAACTTGGTAGCTTAAAATACCTTGAGGAACTTCGATTGGATAGGAACAAGCTTCTAGGAACTATCCCTGCTAGTAATAGCTCGGGATTTTCATCCAACACTCATGGAATGTAAGTTTATATACTTTTATACAACTTTATGATTCATATTTTATTCACGAATAGTTGTACTCAGAAAAACTAACTCTTTCAAAATCAGTTTTCATTTTATTTTGGATATTTAATTTCAAGACAGTATCCTGTTCTTATTATGGACGCTTTAAACAATAATGTTAGGTATGTTTCAAACGGAAGCCCTATGGGTTTTTGTGGTTCATCCCAACTAAAAGTGGCGGACTTATCATACAATTATTTGGTTGGAAGCATACCTAAGTGCTTGGAGTATCTAGCAAGGTATTTTATGTCTTTTCTTTTCATTTTTATGCACTTTGTTTCATTTTTGAGCTCCAATATCTATCTTTTATGCCTTTAACTCTCATTACATTTTGCATATAGATCAAATTTTCAGGGAAATTGCCTTCAAGACAAAGAACCAAAGCAACGTCCTGCCACACAATGTGGTAAGTAGCTATGCACATCACTTGAAGCCTTTGAAAAGTTAAGTAAATCAATAACTGATAAGACTTTTATATCAGGTGCTGCTTTACCCACTCAAGTACGTCCAGGAGTTAACACAAAACACAATCCTATTGAAGATGGATCCTCCAAAGGACAATCTAATAATTCGAAACCTGCATGGCTTTTGATTCTTGAAATAGTCACAGGAATTACATTTGGTTCTATCTTTATCGTTGCTCTATTTACTGCAGTCCGAAAGTGGAAGAGAAAATCTTCAATCGTTATCCCATGGAAGAAGTCTGGAAGTACAAAGGACTATATGACAATTTACATAGGTTAGCCTATATTTACATACCTTTTTTTTTATATAAAGTACAAGATTTTGTGCTCGGTAGTACTAAAATTAAGTTGAATGCTTCTGCAGATTCCAAAGCACTCAAGGATGTAGTGAGATATAGTCGACAAGAACTTGAGATAGCCTGTGAAGATTTCAGCAACATTATTGGGTCATCTCCCGATAGCCTCGTCTACAAAGGCACCATGAAAAGTGGGCAAGAAGTTGCTGTGATTTTCTTTTGCATCAAAGAAGAGAAGTGGACAGGGTACCTCGAACTATATTTCCAAAAAGAGGTATCTTGTTTGTCATTCTCTAAACATTTTCTTAATGTTTTTTTTTGCACATATACTTAAAAGAGGTGTAAACGAGTCAATTTTAGTCAAATATCATGTCATTTCAGATTCCTTAATTTTCGGGAAAATTGGATATTTGGTACCATATAATAGGGCACTCTGCAACCTTGGTACCACTAGATACTTAAATGCACATTTAGTACCACAGTTTAAATTGGATGGAAATGGACGGAATTGGCTTTCATCTCATTGTTTGGAGGGAAAATTATCACGTGATAACGTGAGGGAAACATTATCATTTTCCCTCCAAAAGACAAGAAAACATGATAATTTTCCCTCCAAAGGTAAGGAAAACGTGATTATTTTCCCTATATTATGGTCCAATTATTTGACGGTGGCATGAAAATTGCAACCAATATTTAAATTATGGTACTAAATGTGCATTTATGTATCCAGTGGTACCTAGGTTGCAGAGTGTTCTATTGTATGGTACCAAATATGCAATTTCCCCATTTATTTTATTATAGAGCTAGGGAATTTTGTTTGATTTTTAAATGAACCTGGCCTAAATGAGCTTTAGTTGAAAGACGAACACAAGTAGAACTTGATATTCTACCAAATTTTATCATTTTTAGTTTATTTAGTCGAGTTTCGCAAGTTGTAAGACTTGTTTGATATGTGTAATGAACTGAGTTCAAATGGTCGAACTTGAGTCGAGTATTTGGTTTGATTTCAGTCTTACAATTGTTTTGGAATACTTGAGCTTTTTAAAGCTTGTAAACATGATTTAAATATTGTGTTAATGATGATTCATACAGGTGGCAGATTTAGCTCGATTAAATCATGAGAATGCAGCAAAACTTCTAGGTTATTGCAGAGAAAACAATCCAATTACAAGGATGCTTGTGTTTGAATATGCATCAAATGGAACACTATACGAGCATCTTCATTGTAAGTTGATTTCTATTATGTTTTCCCTTCTTCTCTGTTTGTTTTGGGACTTAGATTATGAAGTTGAAATAGCTTCCACAAGCTGAAAGCAGAAGCTTTCTGATTAATTGCAGATGGAGAAGGATGCCAACTTTCTTGGACCCGGCGCATGAAAATTATTGTTGGCATTGCTCAAGGATTGAAGTATCTTCACACAGAACTCAACCCTCCATTTACCATATCTGAATTGAACTCTAACTCCATTTATCTAACCGAAGATTTCTCTCCAAAGGTGAGGCTACATCACTTGTCAACCTTATGTATTTAAGAAAATAAAGGGAAATTGAATTTTAGTTCCATTAGACTATGCCTTCAACAATTTTAGTCCCGTGTTTCATAAAATTGCACTTTTGGTCCTAATTTTTCAAAAGTGTATTGAACTTTTGTCCTATCTCACTATTTCCATTTTTGGTCCACATTTTGAAAAGGTTTTGAACTCTTTGTCCTATCGCACTATTTCCATCCAATTTGGGACCAAGAGTGCAGTACTGAGACTATTCTTTTTAGGACCAAAAGTGCCAAAAAATTGGATGGAAAAGCGGGCGATAAGACCATAATTGTAAAATACTTGCCAATATTGGGACCAGAAGTGCAATTTTGTGAAGCACGGGACTGAAGTGTTGAAGGTTCAATCCCGTGGGGACTAAAAATTCAATTTTGCCTAAAATTAAATTCTAGATGTCACTCTTCTCTATATATAACAGTAAAAGATATATACATTTTCCAAATTAAATCATTCATATTAAACTAATCTCAACTTCTCCTGCAGTTGGTTGATTTTGAGTGTTGGAAGACAGTCCTCTCTAGATCAGAAATGAGCACAAGCACGATAAGCAACGAAGGCGCTGTTTGTATCCTTCCAAACTCTTTGGAAAAACGCCTTCTAGATATTCAGGGCAACATTTATGCATTTGGGATTCTTTTACTTGAAATTGTGAGCGGGAGACCTCCATATTGCAAACACAAAGGGTACTTAGTCGATTGGGTAAGACATTACAAACTTCTTACCTTGACCAACATTATTTCAATCATTTTAAGGTTCCGATAATTATATTTTTACTGCAGGCTAAGGAATTTTTAGAGGTGCCGGATGTTATGTCTTATGTAGTGGATCCCGAATTAAAACATTTCAGATACGAGGAACTGAAAGTTATATTCGAGGTGGTGAATCTATGTATGAGTCCGAGTTCGAGTACGAGGACATCTATACGGGACTTGTGCGATATGTTGGAAAGTGGTATAGATACGTCTATATCGGCTGAGATTAAGGCATCTTCTCTTGCATGGGCGGAACTCGAACTTTCTTCTTAGTGAGTTGAAAGTTAGCACTGTAAATAAATGAGAGTTACATTGTAGAAATACTTTTCCTTTACATTGATATTCAATAGATATGAGACTTTTTAGTCTTAATAATAACAAAATGGATATGACAAGCCAAATTCAAATAGATTTTCATTATAAAGAATTTAAGAAATCTAAAGGTGAAGATACAACAAAAGTGCTGCTGCATAGTCTGCATTACAAATTTATGAAAATGAAACAGAGCATATCTTGCAGTTTTAGATGACCCAAGAAAGCAATAAAACAAGAAACACAAGAAAAATTGAAAGAAGAATTTTGAAATGTAACTATTACATGCATCTTCTCTTGGCTCAAGTCTAGCATTGAAAGCTTAAAATGCACGAGATTTGACGATGTCGAGGCTCATTTCACTCGGATCGGTTGCTTGCAGTTCGACTTGAATTCCGTCGAGTTCTCTCTTAAACCTATCTTTTGTACTTGCATATACCATCTTACTCCTTATTCTTGACGTATCAGGAGACCTGCAAAAATATTAATATGAACGCTTGCACATGAATAAACTAGTTGGGATTAATTTCGAGTTCAAGTTATAATTATTGATCATTTCAAGAATTACATGATATGAAAACCCGCGTTTTGAGAGAGGAAATGGCAGATTTGAAGGGATTAAGTGAACAGACCATCACCATCTCTCGTATTGTATTAAGGAAGCTTCTTGTAAATTTATTGCATAAACCCCTCAAGGTGTTTTATTCTTTGCAAACTTACCACATCTTCAGTTAATAAGTTAACTAGATCTGTTGGTTTCTAAACCAATTATCATTCTACCCTTAGTGTATAAACCTATCTAGATATTCAATTAAACAATTTAAGATTAAAGTAAGATTATCTAAAATAGGGTTAATGGCAATTTACCCCCTATGATATTCATAATGTTCAATTTACCCCTCCTGTGATTTGAAAAAGAGCAATTTACCCCCTTGAGCCGAATAGTGTAACCACTTGCCGAAATTGAGAGTGTGCAGAAAAAGTATTTTGTAACATGGGGGGGGGGGGGGGGGGGGGAGGGGGTTAAATTGCCATATTTATCATAACACAAGAGGGTAAATTGCCACATTATCATAACACAGGGAGGTAAAGTGCTACATATAAAAATGTCAGGGAGGCAATGTGAAACTTTTATAAAATTATAGGGAGTTAATATAGTGTTTTTTCTCAAATCACAGGAGGTAAATTGAACATTCTGAATATCGGGGGGGGGGGGGGGGGGGGGGGTAAATTGCCATTAACTCATCTAAAATATAATATTTAGTTAATTTAATTAAAAAAATTGATATTGTAATATATAAAATATTAATAAATTTTTTAATAGCAATACATGCAAATTAAAAATATAAAAATATACTATAAAAAAACCATGCAAAGTATCACATAAATGGTTTTATAATATTAAAAAATATAACAATAGTTAATATAGTATATTTTTTTATAAAATAAATATAAATCTAAAATAGAACACAAATATAATTTATTTAATAAAACTATAAAGTCGAAAAAAAATCTCAATTTATAAAACATGGGGAAAATGTAACCTAGACGTGACCACCACCAACACCTTTACCCATCGAGACCACAGTGGCTGGGTTCGAAACTCCCAGGCTACCGCGGAGTGAGTTCAAGCATGAATCAAAATTTCGATAAGTTTTCATCGAAAACATAAAAAAAAATCTGTTTTTAGCCAACCAAAATAAAAATATAAAATAATTTCTACTTAGACACATTTCTTTCATTTGCAATTTCTAATGTTTCTCTAAAATTTACGAAAAAATCAAAAAAAAATTTAGTTTTTAACTGACCGAAACATACTACGAAAAGGAAATTCTAACTTTAATATGAGCGAGCGAGCAAGCAAGGTTTACCATGCAATGAAGAAAATCTTGCTTTTCTGGCAGTTTTCAGCGGTTATGAAATCAAAGTCATAAACAGCGTATCGACACTCATTTTCAGGAAGGCTGGCGGTGAAATCATCGTAGCTTTCATTAGGTTGTCCTAACTTCTCGATTGTCACCTGTTGAATTTTCTCCTCTACCTTGAAAATTATGTAGCGAAAGTTCCTCTTTGCTTTCAGCTCCACAAACCTCAACTTGCATTCATCATCCACGGACATTCCAGAAGCGGAATTTGCCTGAAATTAATATTTTATCCCCATTTTTGTATTAATAATATGTATGATATAGCTTGAAAAAAATACCAAATAAATTGAACCATTCAAGAACATATTCTTCCATTAACAAAAAATTAATTATGTTTGCTTCATTCCAATTTAAGAAAATATTGCATTTAAAACTATTTAATTAACATCATATTAATTCTTTGTAACATCTTCAATTAATGTTTATGAAACAAGAGAAAAAGCAAACATACCATGTTGTCCAAAGATGAGGGAGGAGGAGCCTTAAGCAAATGTGAAACAAAGAAAGGGAAGAGAAAAAAAGAATGAAGACAAAAGGGTTATAGGTTAGAAAAACCAGATCCTTGGATTTAGGTGTTCGAGAGTCAGAATTTGAAGGGAAAAAAATTGATGGACACAAACAACTTTTGTAGGTTGGTTGTTTATTTTATTTTTATTATATATTATTATTATCTCTTTCAATTATATATCTTGCTTCCACGTTGTGATTGATATTTTTTAACATGTTCATGTACTTGTCATTACATTTAGTGAAGACATGATAAATCATGGCAATCCACTTGTGGAGAAGTTGATAAATGTTTGGATTCCACAACTCTAACGACTCGGTCAAAATCTCGTTAATCTATTGTGCATTTCTTTAATTTGGATATTTTTAATAGGGAAATAATTCCTTCTTTTGAAAATGTAAAATAAAAAAGAACAAATTGAGAAAGGTAGCCCCCTTGATCAATTTGTATCAATGTTTAGTTAATTAAAAGTGTAGGTGTCATTTACATCTGTCTCTTTATTAATTACATATATAAGCTGTTAACTATCTTTCAAATTCATATTCTTCATCATTTATAAGGAAAGATCCAATGTTTCATAAACGCGTCCTTAATAGGAGAATCATCCATAAACACAAAAATCTAAGGAATAGCATTTTAGGTGGATGCTAAACTATATCAAAAAAATTAAATTAATTATTTATTATTTTATTAATAATTTATCATCTTAATATTTCAATTTAAATCATGTTTTAAATATTTCACAAAAAATATTCAAATAAATTTTAAAATATCGAAACAAGGTCAAATAGAAGCAAAATGGACCGAGCTCATGTCCGGCAAGATCAGTCTCTGCTCCCAATTCGGCAAGTGCAAGCCTTCTCTCTGAACAGGCCCTCCTATAACTCCTTTGGTGCAGCCCATTCCCAGTGGCCCACCTCCACAAATGAGCTTCTGTTTCCCAATCCAATCCTTAACCCAGCAACCAATTAACAATATTAAGGCCCAAGATGTCCCTAAGCTCAGCACTGCTGATCCGCCTAAAATTACCAAACAAACTTCACCTAAACCCATTAACCTAGACCTCGGGATATTATTATCTTTTTTTTTTTTTTTTTCTATTTCGAAAAGTATTCAAATTTTAGAATTGACTTAATGCTAATGCATATCGAGACTCATATAACAAATCATATTTATTATCTAGATCCACTCCAAATCAAACCCACCTTAATTACCCATCTCCAACAAGCCCGACCCATCCCTCCTTGGGTCGGACCTGATATATGTGGCCCAAGTCTCTAGTGAAGCTATACTTCAAACTTAAAATACACACCCCTCACTAAATTCTTGCATGGACACTGATTGCATGGTGGCCATGGAGGATATAGGAATTTGGGGTAGTGGGAGCTAAAGTTCTACGAAAATTTAATAATTGAATTACAAAAAAAAAAATAATAATAATAATCAATCATTCAAACTTAAAAATTATATTTCATTCACGAAGAAATATATGAGGTGATACAAATAAGAGTAGGTGAAGTTTGACAAAAAAAACGATTTCCATAAGTTACTTTAGTGACATATGATTATCCGTTATAAAGGGAACCGTATTATAAAGAAAATAAAAGATTGTATTCTTTTTAAAATTATTAAGAATTTTTTTATTTAAATAAGTGCAATGAATAAAGAAAATAAAAAATCGAACTACAATTGTTATTGAGAAGGGGGGAAAAGGAACACATAATATTGAAATGTTATTAAGAAGGAGAAAAAAAAATACTAAAACCACGTAACCATTGAAATATTATTGAGAAGGAATTTTTTTTTTCGAAAAAACACTCAAAATATTATTGAGAAGGAATTATTTTTGAAAAAACACAAAGTATTGAAAATATTAGAATGACAATAAATTAAAAGAAAACAAAGAATAAGGTCAAACATGGGTTTGAAGTGTGAGCTCCATCCATACCTCATTTAATTTCTTCTGCATTCTCTCCAACCAACTATTACAATTATTTTACAAAACTAATCAGTACTAATATTTAATCCAAAATATTTGAGTGGGGTCTATAGCCCCCAATAGCCTCTCTCTAGATTCGCCCAAGATGGTGACCTTAAGTTTCCATTATAGATGGTCATTGTGTGATGCAAAAGGCGATTTTCATGAAACGAATGAGGAAAGTTCAATTTTATAACGATTGAAATCCTATATAGTTAGACCATGTTGATTATGTATGATTAAATAAGATTTCATACTATTGAAATGTGAGTTATCAAGCAAGATTACACTCCACCTCTCTTAGCGTGGACAATCCAACATATATTTGAGTTGGCACTTAATTGGTACATATTCTTTGTCCATTTAACTTTTATTCGCATTGTCTAAATTTTCCCACACGATATTTGATATTTTTTCTTTGTTGATTTTTGGATAACTAAAAATTTAACATTGTCGTAACTTGATTTTAATTAGTCGAGAGGACTAAACTTTCCGATACTAATACTAATATTTTGAATTGAAGTCGCACAAATAATATTTTGTACTAAAAAAAAATAACGAGTGTAAATTCTTGAAGTATATACCATACCAGAAAAATAATAATTCAAAATCACATTTATAAAATACCTTCTGATAATATGATACTACAGTTTAATTGCAAGTTGCAACAAACAATAAAAGAAATACCGAATCCAATCCTATAGGAACAAAAAGCATCCGCGTTACATATTACCATAACCCAATTTCAAAAGTTTTACCTTTTTTCCCTCCCCAATATATCCCTCCCTCCCTCTCTACATTTGCCCCATTTCCCTCTCTCACCTTTCCACTTTACATTTCCTCCAATCAACAAAACCCTAACGCACAGACTTAAAAAATCAACAAAATCAAAATGCGAGAAATTCTTCACATCCAGGGTGGCCAATGCGGCAACCAGATCGGAGCCAAATTCTGGGAGGTCGTTTGCACCGAACATGGCATTGACCCCACCGGCCGTTACCAAGGCGACTCAGATCTGCAGCTGGAACGCGTCAATGTCTACTACAACGAAGCCAGTTGCGGCCGATTCGTTCCCCGAGCGGTCCTGATGGATCTCGAACCTGGAACCATGGACAGCGTCCGTTCGGGTCCATTCGGTCAGATCTTCCGACCCGACAACTTCGTCTTCGGGCAGTCTGGAGCAGGAAACAATTGGGCTAAGGGACATTACACTGAGGGAGCCGAGCTTATTGATTCCGTGCTTGATGTTGTCAGGAAGGAGGCTGAGAACTGTGATTGCCTCCAGGGTAAATTACTATCTTGCCCTTAGGGTTTACTTTTCTTCTTTTTGAATTTTATTATATTTTTGCTGTGTTTATATTTGATTTTATGGTTTATGTATACATTTGGTGTGCTCTTCATTGTTCGCTTTGAACATGAGCTTGTATGTATATGCATTGAGCCTGTATATTATAAACCATGTTCACTTTGAAATTGTTTTGTGTAGATTTATTAAAACGGCATACTAAATGCAAGTAAAGAATATATGTTATGCTATTTTACTTTCACCTGATTTCATAAATTTGATTAAGTTGATATGTTTTGTCTTTGGAAATGAGACCTTGTCTCTTTTCTGCATAGTCATTGGTCTGAATGAGGATTATATTGGATGTCTTGTTTGTAATCCTTGAGTGCTATCAGTAGCGTAAAAGCAATTTGTTCTTGAATTAATATTAACCAAGTATTGAAATACTTTTACTGATGATATTTGTTATATTTTCAGGATTTCAAGTGTGTCACTCTTTGGGGGGTGGTACAGGGTCTGGGATGGGAACTCTGCTGATATCCAAGATCAGAGAGGAATACCCTGATCGAATGATGCTTACTTTCTCTGTTTTCCCATCCCCAAAGGTGTCTGACACAGTTGTAGAGCCCTACAATGCAACACTTTCAGTACACCAGCTTGTTGAAAATGCTGATGAGTGTATGGTCCTTGACAATGAGGCTCTCTATGATATCTGTTTCCGCACTCTTAAGCTCACAACTCCAAGTTGTAAGTCATATTTTTCTAAGTGAAAATTACAATTTATTTTTATGAATCATTGCTGAGGCATGTTCAACAAAATTGTCTATCTTCTTTGAGAGTTATATCTTGCTCTGTTGAGTAGTCATCAAGTCTTTGTTAAAAGAGGGAAGTGCATGCCAATTTATATCTGTATGTTGTATGTAATAGGAGAAGTGAAATGTTCATTCTATTTTCTTGAGAATGAAAACCCTTATATTCAACTACTAATATCTTCTTTTTTGCTTTTTTCTTTAGTTGGAGACTTGAACCATTTGATATCTGCCACCATGAGTGGTGTCACTTGCTGCCTTCGTTTCCCTGGGCAGCTCAATTCAGACCTTCGAAAGTTGGCAGTCAATCTCATTCCATTTCCTCGACTCCACTTTTTCATGGTTGGGTTTGCCCCTCTTACATCTCGTGGATCACAGCAATATCGTGCTCTCACTGTTCCTGAACTCACCCAACAAATGTGGGATGCTAAAAACATGATGTGTGCTGCTGATCCACGACATGGTCGTTATCTCACTGCATCAGCTGTTTTCCGTGGCAAGATGAGTACCAAAGAAGTTGATGAGCAGATGATTAATGTCCAGAACAAGAACTCATCATACTTTGTTGAGTGGATACCAAACAACGTAAAGTCCACTGTCTGTGATATTCCACCAACTGGTCTGAAGATGGCTTCTACTTTTGTTGGTAACTCAACATCAATCCAAGAAATGTTTAGAAGGGTCAGTGAGCAATTCACTGCCATGTTCCGAAGGAAGGCTTTTCTTCACTGGTACACTGGAGAGGGTATGGATGAAATGGAGTTTACTGAAGCTGAGAGCAACATGAACGATTTAGTTGCAGAATATCAGCAATATCAAGATGCCACTGCTGATGAGGAATACGAAGAAGATGAGGAATATCAAGAGGAAGAGGCTTAACCAACAACAATGGAGATAACCTTGGTTTGATCTATCAATACTTTTGATATGGGGTTTATGTGTATGCTTTATATAGCGTCTTGTTATGTTTTTTCATGGATTATTGGACCTCTAAATGTTTGAATTGTTATCTACGTACTGGAGTGTTTGTTAAAATTTCTGCATTTGCATCTTATGTTGTGTTGCAAACAATTGAATATTTACCTATCCTTTATAGCATCTTCTCAAGTCTTACTACAGTGAGTGTTAGATGTTGACTCAAACTTAAGATTATTGTTTTTGGAGTTGAATCATATACTAGTGAAAGTTCATTGAATCATACAAATAATTGTTTGCACTCTTCATATTCAGATAGAAACAATGTTTTGTTTATAGAATGACAGAACATGGATATTGAAAAATATACATGTAGATAGATTATCAAAGAACAAGAACATGAGTGAATGTTGGCTCATTTAAGAAATTACATAAGTCTTTAATTCAATGATCAAATAACACGATCAAATAGGCTTTACAACATATCTTCAAACCAACTTTTGAAGTGGATCTTATTCACCAAAACCTTTATATAACCAATCTTCTATAGTGACCAACTTCTTTGACTTCTTGAGTAATAAAGTCCCAAAAGCTGCCCAAAAGCTAACAATGAACCCAAGTGCCATGCTTATATAAAACCATCTAGTAATGAACATATCCTCGTGCTCCAGATCGTCTGTGACATTGCCATTAGAATTGGGCCTTTTACGCATCTCATCTTCTGGGCAAGGTTTGAATACAAGGGGAGAACCACATAATCCAGGATTTCCCATAAATGCAGAATCACTGAAAGTCTGCAAGTGATTGCGCCATGGAATTTTACCTGATAAATTGTTGAATGACAAGTCAAGGATTCCAAGATGACTGAGTTGAGTTAGAGCGAGAGGAATATCACCCGAGATGGTGTTATGTGACAAATCAAGAACATTTAACAAACCTAACCTACCAATATCACGAGGAATAGATCCAACAAAGTCGTTTCTTGATAGATTCATGGACATCAATCCTTCAAGACTTGTAATTTCGAAAGGGATTTCACCTGCTAAGTTATT
The DNA here is from genome assembly GCA_030819805.1 of Penstemon newberryi var. newberryi. Classification (NCBI taxonomy): domain Eukaryota; kingdom Viridiplantae; phylum Streptophyta; class Magnoliopsida; order Lamiales; family Plantaginaceae; genus Penstemon; species Penstemon newberryi. Next base: position 19,685,435 of record JAUALY010000007.1, read on the forward strand.
GTTCGAAAAATCAATGGCTTTCAACAATGTAAGAGAATGGACATACTCGGCTTGCTTTCCTTTCCACATAACATAAGCACTGTCGTAGATTGGCGTATCGTCTGAATATACAATATATCTATTATCGTCCCAAGTGTTGGATCCCAACTTTGAACTCAAAATAGTGAAATTGTTCACACATTTCGGTATAGTTCCGGTAATCTTATTCGTAGAAATGTCCAAGACTTGAACTTTTGATAGGCGACATAAGCTTAAAGGCAAGCTACCATAAAACTTGTTGGCTCTGAGACTTAAAACACCCAAATCCTTCATTTTTTCTCCTATCCATGCTGGAATTTTCCCTGTAAAATTGTTTTCTGAAAAATCTAGAACATGCATGAAACCACAATCTCTCAATGACATAGGAATCTCTCCCCTAAAACTATTGTTCCTCAGATGCAATGAGAAAAGAGCACAATACAAGTTGGTGGCATTTGGAACCATTCCAGAGAGATTATTATCCGCCAAATTAAGATACCTTGCACTCATCAAACGCTCAAAACAATATTCAGAAATATCTCCTGACAATTGGTTTTTTGAAAGATCAAGAAAATCCCATTCCAAACTAGAATTACAAAAATAATCAATCGTCCCCGAAAAACTGTTGTTTGATAGATCTATAGCCACATCTGCTGGGAATAGCGGTAAAGAACCATTAAGTTCATTAGAGCTCAAGTCTACTGAAGCAAGGCTCACAAGTTTGGATGCTAAATCAGGAAGGACACCATAAATCTTGTTTGATGACATATTAACAGTCAAGAGACTTTCAGAATTGTCCCAAAACCAACGTGGGATTGTGTCGTAAATTTTAGCATTGGAGATGTCGAGATCTTGGACTAGTGTTTGGTTTCGAAGCCATTCAGGGAAACGTGGCCCGAGTTCACAATACGCTAACCTTATTGTATCTAGTCGAAAAGGAGGATTCCAATTAGAGGCAACCCTTATAGTTAGATTTGTGTTGAAAGATAGATCCAACTTTTGCAAATTTGAAAGATTAAACAAATTGAGTTCTGAGATTATACCTTCCAAATGATTTGAACCAAGGCCTAGATACTCGAGTTTTGAAAGGTACCCTATACTTTGAGTCAAAGTTCCACTGAACATGTTATCAGTTAGATTCAAAACTCTCAAAGAATAACACAATGAAAGATTAGGTACACTTCCCGAAAATCGGTTTCCGGAAACATCTAGAACTTCTAGACTTGGAAGCCTTAAGTTTCCTTCCACAAACGAACCATTAAATTCATTACTCTGTAGTCTCAGTTCTTTCAAAAACCGAAATCTTGAGATACGAGGTAATGAACCATAAAATAAATTCTCACTAAAATCAAGAATCTCTAATATGGAAGAATTCCATAGCGAATTCATTACATTCGATGCTTGTCCACTAAACTTATTTCCAGAAAAATCTAAGAATCTTAAACTACTCAAATTCTTAAATGTAGGAACCTCACCTTGAAGTTGGTTATCAGAGAAGTCAAGTAAAGAAATGGAAATCAAATTCCCCAAAGAATCAGGAATCTTGCCTTCAAGTTTATTCAAAGAAAGATCAAAATGTGAAAGGGATAACATATTCCCTAAAGATTCCGGAATCCCACCTGTGAAATTATTTGCTGAAAGATCGAGATAGGAAAGGGATAAGTTCCCTAGACTCTGTGGGATTAAGCCACCAAAATTTGAAAAGTTTAAGTTCAAATATCGTAATTTACTTAAAGAACCGAAGAAATCAGGAATTTGGGTACCGTTGAAATGTTGGAAAATTTACACCAAAATGGGGATGGAGATTGCACCTCAAATTGCCACAATTCTGATCCAAAAATTCAACAATGTCGAAAAAGGAATTCCTCCAAGTCGCGCAGATGCTACGCTCTCCTTAAAACAATATTCGCCCCCACCAATGTGTAAACGGGTTGTGTAGCGAATTTGTCCCAGGATACAATGGAGCCCAGTTAAAAAAAACTGTTTGATTATCTACGAATTACACTTTCGGAGATAAACCCGAACACCAAAATATATATATAAAGAGCCTGTTAAGATTTTGTTGAAAGTAAAATATTGATCGAAAATTTCTCAATTCCCACGCTGTTATTTTAAAAAACTTGGATGAAATTTTCTATGTAAATAAATGAAACAGATTGAAAACTGGCAGAAGAGATTTGTATTGTGTTTTCAAATTCTTTCTACTTATCTCTTATTTACGAAACTGACATAAATAAGAAAAGAAAGTTTCAAATGGTTTTTCGAAAAATTATTCTTCTTCATCGGTGGAACTCCATGCTTTTATAGAGAATTCATACTTTTTCTCAAAAGGTACAACTCTTCACAGCACCACTCCAAACGTAAGTACAAATGAATTGAAGCAACACAACTTTTTGAAAATAAAAAGAAATTGCAACATTCTTAATTTAAAATTAGGCAACGGTCATTATCATATTTATTCAAATAAATTAAATTTTCTTTATTTTGAAAATTTTCTAACATTCCTCCACCATTTTCAAAAATAAAAATTTAGGCTCCAGAGTTCATATGGTTCAGTAATGGTGTCTCACGACTTGAACCATTACCTAGTGAAAATAATTCAAAGTCAATCAAAAAGTATGGTAGACTTGTCTTTGAACCAACTTCCTATATGATTAACCGGAAATACTTACACACATATATCTCCTATGATTTCGAGTGTTCTAATAAGCCGACACGTGGATAGGCCTTGTGTCTATATCCTGTTTCATGAGCGCTCTAGAGTTAAGCCCTTAACTCATAGAAGGCGGCACCACCCTCTACACTCATATAGGTAGACTTATCGAAAGTGCCCTGCAACATTTGCACTTTAATACACACGTATTGTAAGTCTATTAAGAGCATATTTCTCAACCTGTCTTTAGCATTACAGTTACAAGCACTATTTACTCGGGATGATGTCTTTCTAGTGCTTCAACCACATCATATGATGTACTTTGCTCATTGAACTCTTAGACTTGAAAAACAAGAATAGAGTTGAGTTTCTATCATTGGTGGTTTTTAAAAATGGGCTTAAGTCACATCCCTTTTGCAGTTTGATTAATCATATTTCTTTTTAATCCTTTCGTCAAAGGATCTGTCAGATTTTGACTTCGCACAAAATCAATAGTAATTACTTTTGTCCGGACTTTTATTATACACCTTATTATAGGCTCCTGACAGTGTGGCCTCACTGTCACAATGAATATAGGTGGCTTAGGCTTTGGTCATAACGAAATTTCGATCATTAAATATCTTATCAATTCCGCTAACTCCACCATTACGAGTGAAGATCCACCAACTTGTGGATGTATGATCTTCCCGCTCAGTTATCTTACTGGCATTATTAAATACTTCTAAAACCAAAGGATACTCTTTATAGAACGAATTACATAATCCATTGTTATCTTAAAAGGCTTTGTTTATCGTATTTCAATGATCATGACTACAATTACTAATGTATCTACTTAGTTTAACAACAAAAGCAATAGCATGTTGATTACTAGTCATAAAAATACGAAAGACAACTTACTACTCCAGCATTTTCAAGTTGATTTACATCTCTATCATTACTTCTACACAACTTAATGCCAGGATAAAATGAAATATTAACAAGAACGCAATTATAATAGATCAATCACTATTCCTAAATGCTTTTAATATCAAGAATCACATCATGTATGTTCATATGTTCATGTCAAAGTTACAAGCAAATAATAGCATTTCTATTACTTTAAAGATTACTTTAATTACAACTGTTTTATCAAATTTTTCGTGTACATAACCAAATAGATTTATTCAGCAATTTTAGCACACAAATAGGTTCTAGCAATCTAACAAATGCTCTACAACCCTAGAACTTTTAGATAATTTAAGTTCGGTCTATTTTCTTTTAAAGTTCATAAGGTATATATAATTTTGTTTTATGGAGTATGCCAAAAGACTCTCAAAACGGAGAAATCAGAAAAGTGATTCATTCATGTATATTTTCAACTTATCTAACAATTCATTTAATGAATGTAATACATGAATATGGCAATACTTTGAATAATCATCAAGTAAGGAAAATTACATGTCCTATCAATCATGCTATAAAAATAAAATTAAAAATCTACACTATTAATAGAGTCATTACTATTTAACTAATATCAAGTTTAAACATACCCTCATACAAATATCCTTTTCCGACAAAGGTTCCACTCTTGGACAAAACGAATTTATCAGATTCGAACACAAGCTTCAAACCATGCTTGTTCAAAAGGCTACCAGAAACTAAATTCTTTCTGAGTTCAGGGACATGATACACATCTTTCAAAGATAAAATCTTCCCCGAAGTGAATTCCAAATCCACTGTTCCTTTGCCTTTTACAATAGCCGTTGACGAATTGCCCATATACAAGACATTGCCTTCATGAACCGGTTCATAAGTAGTAAAACAACTTTTATCCTTGCATACGTGCCTTGTCGCCCCGGGATCAATCCACCAAGAACCATCATCTTGTACCATATTAAGTTCAGAAACTACAGCGATATATTTTTCTTTGTTACTTTGTTGATCAATTTTGTTCTTAAGTTCTCTACAATCTTTCTTGAGATGACCAAGTTTTCCACAATGCCAACAACATCCTTTTTTCTTCTTATTTTCATTATTTTGGTTATTAGTGTATGGTTCCTTTCTCTTACGATTTTCATTGTTTTGCCGGGAATTTTGGGGTTGTGAAAACTCTTTAGTTTCCTCCACCATAAGCACTCTAGAAGACTCTTTAACTTGTGGTTCTTCACTTTCTTGCATTCTAGATTGTTCTTCAATGCGAAAGATAGAACCCAAGTCTTTAACACTAACATCTTCTTTTTTATGCTTTAGACCTTTCTTAACAATTTTCCATGAAAGAGGAAGCTTATCTATTATGCAAGACACAACAATGCATCATCCATATTCATATTCAATTGTTTCATATGTCCTAACATAGATTGTAATTCATTAAATTGCTCACTCACAGATTTTTCATCGACCATCTTGTAATTCATAAATTGAGATGCTAAAATTTCTTACTTGTAGAATCTTCAACTAAGTACCGTGCATTAAGAGTATCCCAAAGTTCTTTTGCCATTTCAACATCTTGATAAATGTCAAACAAACTATCCGTCAATGCATTTAAGATATGACCCTTACAAATTTCATCGTCTTTCCCCCACTTTGTTCTTCTTCGAGATTCAGCCAATGTTTCGTTTTCACGTTCTTGCGGCTTTGGTGTTGTCAACACGTACTCCACCGAAAGTGACAATAAGAGAAAATGAATCTTCATTTGCCATCGCCTAAAATTTCCACCATCAAACCTCTCCAATTTGACGAAATCGGTAGTGAGTTGTTGCAAGCTTTGAGATGCCATAATATTGTTTTAAGATTGTTGGAAAATTTACACCAAAATGGGGATGGAGATTGCACCTCAAATTGCCACAATTCTGATCCAAAAATTCAACAATGTCGAAAAAGGAATTCCTCCAAGTCGCGCAGATGCTACGCTCTCCTTAAAACAATATTCGCCCCCACCAATGTGTAAACGGGTTGTGTAGCGAATTTGTCCCAGGATACAATGGAGCCCAGTTAAAAAAAACTGTTTGATTATCTACGAATTACACTTTCGGAGATAAACCCGAACACCAAAATATATATATAAAGAGCCTGTTAAGATTTTGTTGAAAGTAAAATATTGATCGAAAATTTCTCAATTCCCACGCTGTTATTTTAAAAAACTTGGATGAAATTTTCTATGTAAATAAATGAAACAGATTGAAAACTGGCAGAAGAGATTTGTATTGTGTTTTCAAATTCTTTCTACTTATCTCTTATTTACGAAACTGACATAAATAAGAAAAGAAAGTTTCAAATGGTTTTTCGAAAAATTATTCTTCTTCATCGGTGGAACTCCATGCTTTTATAGAGAATTCATACTTTTTCTCAAAAGGTACAACTCTTCACATCACCACTCCAAACGTAAGTACAAATGAATTGAAGCAACACAACTTTTTGAAAATAAAAAGAAATTGCAACATTCTTAATTTAAAATTAGGCAACGGTCATTATCATATTTATTCAAATAAATTAAATTTTCTTTATTTTGAAAATTTTCTAACATTAAATCGTTAGAACTAAGGTCTAGATAACTAAGATCAGACAACTCAAGCAAAGACGAACTTATGTTACCTCGTAAAGGAGCATACCTCTTTATAGGTACAGTACTAGGACCTCCTAAATCGAGTGCTACAACGTGATTAGTCCCGTTATGACATAAAACACCAGTCCATCTGCAACAATTTCGTTCGTGTTTTTTACTTGTTCCCCACGTAGAGAGACGATCATAATCATCTATTAGCTCGGATTTGAATTTTAGGAGGGCGAGTTTTTCGTTTTGCAAACAGTTTAGGCTATGAGTTGTTTGGAGTAGAAATGGTGTTAAAAAAATGAAGAGATGAAGAGAAGTAAAGAAGTTCATATTATTGACAATCATTTGATGAGTGAAGAATTAGTACATGAGGTGTAAAATAAATTGAGCGCCATGCATGCTTACTTATTAATTGGTACATGAGCAATAAATAGTGAAGACACGTGACTAATTTTTGATGATTTTCTTGGCTCAGTTTGCAGTGTACAAGTCATTGTACGCGGTAACGTGGACTTTCTAGATTTTATATAGTAATTTGAATTAAATAATGAATTGTTTAAAGTTTGATTTGAAGAATAAAAAATTGTTTTTTAACTTTTACATATTTAATACGAACTGAGTTGAATGATTACGTTTTTTTTGTTTTGGTGATATAATGATTACGTTTGATTTGGTCAGAATACTAATCAAGGTTGACAAGTTTTGTTAATTGATAAATTTGTAAAATATACGTGTATGTATCTATTGTGAATAAAAGAATGAAAATAAACTGAAAAACTGTATTGATCAATTCTTGAATGTTTACAGTATGAATGAATAATCGTTCTTAATGAACACGGACGGGAGTGTTTTCAAAACGAGAAATAGTGGGGCGGCTGGAGGCCTACTACTTAATGAAAGGGGGGAATGGATGTTTGGATTCTCCTCTAATTTGGGGAATGTCCCTATTACCACTGCGGAGCTGATCGCGGCAAGAGAGGGACTCCGATTGGCTTGGGACCGTCGTTTTCAACGTATTATTTTGGAAACGGATTCTGAGGTGGTTATCTCACTTATAAAGGATGCAAATGTTGACACTCACCCCCTGGGTTGTATTATACAAGATTGTAGGGACCTGTTGAGGAAACCTTGGACTACTAGAATAACCCATACTAGAAGAGAGGGCAATGGTTGTGCGGATATCTTGGCCAAGAAAGGACATGAAATTAGAGAAAGTTTTGTTGTTTGGGAGGAACCCATTGAGGAAGTGCTACCTCAACTGTTAGAGGAGGGATTGTAATTGTCTGTTGCTTTGTTTAGTTCTGTTTTTCTTCCTTTGTACCAAAAAAAAAAAAAAAAAAAAATAATCGTTCTTAATTCTACAAGCTCTCACCTATTTATAACTAGAAAACTAATTCTAGGGACAGAAAAGTAAAAACATATACAATATATACAACTAACTTAAATAAAGTAACTGACGCGCCTATTATACATATTAAACCATTCAAATCAAATTGGGGATTTAGGGCTCCTTCATTCCACTTGAATTTTGTTCTTCAATTTCAGCAATTTCCTTTAGCTGAATTTCTTTTTCATTTAACACCCCCCCACAAGATGGCGTGTATACATTTCGTACATCCATCTTGGATAAAATGCTGCTGAATTGAGGTCGAGGAAGAGGCTTAGTCAAAATGTCCACGAGCTGAGCAGCAGACGAAATTGGAATAAGTTTAAGGTGATTCTGTGTAAGATGATCTCTCACGAAGTATTAATCAATCTCAATATGCTTGGACCGTTCGTGAAAGACTGGGTTTTTGGCTAGATGGAGTGCGGATGCATTATCACAGAATATAGGTGGAGGTGTTTGCTGCTGAATCTGTAAGTCTCTAAGCAACTAACTTATCCAAATAATTTCACTTGTTATGGATGCTAATGCACGAAATTCAGCCTGGGCTAAGACCACTTACTTGGTTTGGGCCTAACTCAACCTCAAAAGCTAGCTTATAAGGTGAGGATTGCCCAAGACCTTATAAAGTAGCTTAACTATGATTTTCAACCAAATGTGGACATTTAGTCTCAATACTCCCCCTTCACGTGTGGGCGGGCAAGCCCAACTTCTTCTTAGTTACATGATAAATTTGGAGATGATCCCATTGGGTATAGGAGAAATACCAAATGTTATGGATGCTAATGCACGAAATTCAGCCTCTGCTGATGACTTAGAGACCGTAGGCTGCTTCTTTGATTTCCATGAGATTATAGAGCTTCCTAAGTATGTGCAATACCCTGTAGTTGATCTTCTAGAATCCAGACATGCTCCCCAATCAGAATCACAGAAACCTGATAGAGAACAATTAGGATTTTTAGCATAAAATAGACCCTGCCCTGGGGTAGCTTTAATATACCTGAGTAGATGATGGACAACAGCTAAATGTGTGATTGTAGGTTTAGATACAAACTGGCTTAGTTTGTGAACAACAAAAGTTATGTCTGGCCTAGTTATAGTGAGATAAATAAGTCTGCCAACTAATCTCCTATAAGGAGAAGAGTCAGGTAAAAGGTCAGAATCATTACTTCTTAATTTGTTTTTAGGATCCATAGGAATGAAGACAGGCTTACTAGCAAGATATCTTGTATCCTGTAGAATTTGGAGTGCATAATTCCTTTGAGAAATTATAAGACCAGTTTTAGAATATGCTAGTTCTATACCTAAGAAATATCTTAGTTTTCCTAGATCTCTGAGTTTGAACATAGCATTTAACTTTTGTTTAGTAGAACATATTAGATCAGTGCTAGGGCCTGCTATTATGATATCATCAACATAAACTAGGATGGCAATGAAGTTAATACCTGTGCCTGTACTAAAAAGAGAATAATCAGACCTGGATTGAGTAAATCCCATAGATGTTAGAACTGTTGTTAAAGATTCCATTGTCTGCTTGCTTGCTTTAAGCCATAAATTGATTTATTTAATTTGCAAACTAGATTGTCTGCTGTACCTGACATGTGATGTGTTGTTTTTGGGATGTATCCCTTTGGTAGCTGCATGTAAACTTCTTCTTCAAGATCCCCATTTAAAAATGCATTAGTTATGTCTAATTGATGTAGATCCCAATTTTTAGCCATAGCCAATGCTAACAAAATCCTAACTGTGACTAACTTAGCTACAGGGGAAAAAGTAGCACTATAGTCAACTCCCTCTTGTTGTGTGAATCCCTGTGCAACTAACCTAGCTTTGTATCTTTCAATACTACCATCAGGATTTCTCTTGATTTTGAATATCCATTTGCACCCTATAGGATTCTTGTTAGGAGGTAAAGAAACAATTGACCATGTATTGTTATTCTCCATAGCTTCTAATTCAGTATTAATGGCATCTATCCACTCAGGACTTTTGACAGCTTGTTTGTAGGTATTAGGTTCAGAAACACTGGATATATTAGATACAAACTATTGATGTGATTTAGAAATGTAGGAGTAGTCTAAAGCAGAAGAAATTGGATATCTGGATTTGGTGGAAAGAAGAAGATTATTACAGTGATAGTCTTGTAAGTAGGTAGGAGGCTTATGTTGCCTTAAAGATCTTCTTAGATCAGTAGACTGAGTCATAGGTGGCTGATGTGAATGATCTGAATATTCAGGAGGAATATTTGGAACATGCTCAGGAGAAGAGATAGAAAATTCATCAAAATGAAAAGGTGTTTGAACAGAAGTAGGAGTAACAAAGGAAGTATCCTTAGTGAATTTGGCATAGATGTTAGGATCATGAAATGGGAAAATATGCTCATGAAAAGTAACATTTCTAGAAATAAAAATATCAGTGGATTCAATATCTAAAAGCTTGTAACCTTTATAACCAGGGGAGTAGCCAAGGAATATGCATTTTGTAGCTCTAGGATCAAACTTAGACCTATGACGTTTTAAAGTTGATGCATAGGCTAGACATCCAAAAACTTTGAAGAAAGAGTAGTCAAAATCTTTGTTGAAAAGTGTAAAATAAGGAGATTTATTGTGTAAAACTGGAGAGGGGATCCTATTCATAATAAAAACTGCAGTTAAAACACATTCATTCCAGTATTGAATATGTAATTTAGATTGAAAAAGTAATGATCTGGAAATGTTCAATATATGTTGATGCTTTCTTTCCACCACAACATTCTGCTGTGGTGTTTCTACATAAGAAAAATGATGTAATATACCTAATCTAGCAAATAGGTCAGAAAATATAAGTTCCTTAGCATTATCACTCCTAAACACTTTAACAGATGAATTAAACTGATTTTTAATCATGGAAAGGAACCTAGGAATAATAAAAGAGACATCAGATTTGTGTTGAAGTAAAAACACCCATGTGAATCTACTATAATCATCAACTAAAGTAAGAAAGAATCTGAATCCATTATGAGATTGAACCCTATAAGGACCCCATATATCACAGTGAATAAGATCAAATGCATTAGATGAAGTAGAGTTGCTAGAATTAAAAGGAAGACATTTTTGTTTGGCTAATGGACAGATATCACAAGGAATTTTATTAGTTTTTGGAAATGAATGCATACCTAATACAGACTTTAAAGAAAGTAATCTCTCATGAGATAAATGACCTAATCTATGATGCCAAACATCCAATGAAACAGAATTACAAAGATTAGTAGAACATGAATAGGAGCTAGGTTGAAAAACATAAAGTCCATGTGATAGATCACCCTTGCCAATCATCTTCCTGGAGTTCAGTTCCTGAATAGTAAAAGAATTAGGTGTGAATGTAATGCTAAGGTGGAGAGAATTTAAAAGGGAACCAACTGATAAAAGGTTAAACTTAAAACTTGGAACAAATAAAACATCTGTAAGATTAAGTTGTTGATCCAGCAGGACAGAACCTTTAAAGTGAACAGAAATGATTGAATTGTTAGGAAGAGTAATAGAGGTATTGGTGACAAGAGATAATGAGGAAAAATATTTTAGATTGTTACATATGTGACTAGTTGCACCAGAATCAATAATCCAACCATCAAGGAAAGAAACATGATCAGTAAGATTAAGAGGAGAACATGTATGTTTAGTGACATTGAAAGAGTTGGAAGTGGATGAGGGTGTTTGAGTGGAGGGAGTAGTACCATGTAACTGATTGGAGAACAGATTAGACAGCTGATTGACTTGATCTGGAGATAATGTATGCATAAAGTCTTGTAAATTCTGGTTGATGGGTCCTCCAATTTTATTGTCTGTTTGTACTGTATTGACCTTTGAAAAAGGCTGTTGAGTAGGGCGAGGATTAAGGGGCCTGTACCCAGGTGGGAACCCATGAATTTTGAAGCAGGTTTCCATTGTATGACCAGGCATTTGACAATGAGTGCAATATGGTCTATTTTGCCTTCTAAAATTAGGATTGGTGGGATTAAATGGAGGTCTGTAAGATGGAACATGAGGTCTATTTGTGGTGAAATTGGTGGGGGTATTTGGTCTAGGAGGAGGGTAAGAAGGGTTAGTTTTGGCAGAAAATGCCAAGGAGTTTAGGTTGTCAGAATTCTTGTGGTAAAGTTGAAGAGATCTTTGTGTTTCCTCTTGAGTGACCAAGGAATAGGCTTTAGGAACTGAAGGTAATGGGTCCATTAATAGGACTTGGCTTCTTGTATGGGAAAGAGAGTCTTGTAGGCCCATTAAAAAAGTCATGAGATATTCATTTTCAAAATATTCCTCTAATTTGCCACATGTACATTTAGGCCTAACATTAGTGATTTCATCCCATAAGACTTTCAATTTGGAGAAGTATGTGGTGACTGATAGATTCTGTTGTTGTAGTGTCATAAGATCCCTTCTCAACTGAAAAAGCCTAGGACCAGATGCATGTTGGAATCTTTGTTTCAATTCATTCCATATTGCCATAGCAGATGTATGATAGAGAATTGTGTTATGAATTTCTTTGGATAATGAATTGAGTAACCAAGTAATCACTAATTTGTTGTTTCTGTCCCAGTAATTTGAAAGAATGGGATCATCTGTGGGCAGTGAAAGTGTGCCATCAATAAAACCCAACTTATTTTTGACTGATAAAGAAAGAGTCATAGCAATGCTCCAAGTTTGATAATTGTGTTCTGTCAATTTTTCAGAAACTAAAGAAATACCTTGTCCATCTGCTGGATGCAGATAGTAAGGGGGAAAAGGATCTTCTATCTGGGCCCTAATTCGGTTTAAATTGGGGGAAGGGGACACAGAATCAGATGGTGGATCAGAAGAGGACATATTGTCAAGAAAAGAGGATGATCAAGAAGATGATGAGAGATTGTATCAGGATGGATGGTTTGATGAAAGAAGAGTACTGATTCAGAAATAAATTGATGGTAAGTCTGAATATCTTGAATTCTTGAAATCTTGAATGGATTTTGCGTGTGGAATGAAAATTTGTTGGTTTGTGTGTAGTTGATGAAGAAAAAACAGGTATGAAGTAAAAGAATTAAGGAGATGCTTATGAAGAAGAACAGAGGAATAGGATATACCAAATTTCTGGATAAAGAACAGAAGGAAAACAATGGTGATTGGATGATGAATGGAGTTTGAATTACTGCAGATCTTGATGAACAATAATGGCAGCGGATGAAGATTCAAAGGACTACTGATACCATGTTAATTGATAAATTTGTAAAATATACATGTATGTATCTATTGTGAATAAAAGAATGAAAATAAACTGAAAAACTGTATTGATCAATTCTTGAATGTTTACAGTATGAATGAATAATCGTTCATAATTCTACAAGCTCTCACCTATTTATAACTAGAAAACTAATTCTACGGGCAGAAAAGTAAAAACATATACAATATATACAACTAACTTAAATAAAGTAACTGACGCGCCTATTATACATATTAAACCATTCAAATCAAATTGGGGATTTAGGGCTCCTTCATTCCACTTGAATTTTGATCTTCAATTTCAACAATTTCCTTTAGCTGAATTTCTTTTTCATTTAACATAGATATTCTTGAATGTTAAAATTGAAGAACAAAATTCAAGTGGAATGAAGGAGCCCTAAATCCCCAATTTGATTTGAATGGTTTAATATGTATAATAGGCGCGTCAGTTACTTTATTTAAGTTAGTTGTATATATTGTATATGTTTTTTTACTTTTCTGCCCCTAGAATTAGTTTTCTAGTTATAAATAGGTGAGAGCTTGTAGAATTAAGAACGATTATTCATTCATACTGTAAACATTCAAGAATTGATCCTAAAAACATTCATACTTGTGGGCCACCTCCTTCCGTGATGGGCTCCTCCTTATACGCATGATGGGCTTCAATATCTACCCACACAATTCATCCAGATAACAAAGGCATGGGTTGTCATTATTCCTCCAGTTATTCAAGGCTTGGAGATTCACTATTCATTCGGTTAACAAAGGCCCGGAGTGTCTTTATTTGTGTGTTGGGACTTCACCCACATATCGCAAATTCACAAGGTTGGGCTTTCATATGTCACGTGTTGGGCTTGTTTCTCCCACACATTCAGCCCGCCCACACGTGAAGGGGGAGTATTGAGACTAAATGTCCCACATTGGTTGAAAATCATAGTTAAGACCACTTTATAAGATCTTGGGCAATCCTCACCTTATAAGCTAGCTTTTGAGGTCAATTGTCGAACTCACAACCGTATCGCTGCAATTTTCTAGTTGAATTGATCGAAGAGTTGGTATTTCTCCTATACCCAATGGGATCATCTCCAAATTTATCATGTAACTAAGAAGAAGTTGGGCTTGCCCGCCCACACGTGAAGGGGGAGTATTGAGACTAAATGTCCACATTTGGTTGAAAATCATAGTTAAGCTACTTTATAAGGTCTTGGGCAATCCTCACCTTATAAGCTAGCTTTTGAGGTTGAGTTAGGCCCAAACCAAGTAAGTGGTCTTAGCCCAGGCTGAATTTCGTGCATTAGCATCCATAACAAGTGAAATTATTTGGATAAGTTAGTTGCTTAGAGACTTACAGATTCAGCAGCAAACACCTCCACCTATATTCTGTGATAATGCATCCGCACTCCATCTAGCCAAAAACCCAGTCTTTCACGAACGGTCCAAGCATATTGAGATTGATTAATACTTCGTGAGAGATCATCTTACACAGAATCACCTTAAACTTATTCCAATTTCGTCTGCTGCTCAACTCGCGGACATTTTGACTAAGCCTCTTCCTCGACCTCAATTCAGCAGCATTTTACCCAAGATGGGTGTACGAAATGTATACACGCCATCTTGTTGCGGGGGGGGTGTTAAATGAAAAAGAAATTCAGCTAAAGGAAATTGCTGAAATTGAAGAACAAAATTCATGTGGAATGAAGGAGCCCTAAATCCCCAATTTGATTTGAATGGTTTAATATGTATAATAGGCGCGTCAGTTACTTTATTTAAGTTAGTTGTATATATTGTATATGTTTTTACTTTTTTGCCCCTAGAATTAGTTTTCTAGTTATAAATAGGTGAGAGCTTGTAGAATTAAGAACGGTTATTCATTTATACTGTAAACATTCAAGAATTGATCAATACAGTTTTTCAGTTTATTTTCATTCTTTTATTCACAATAGATACATACATGTATATTTTACAAATTTATCAATTAACAACAGGGTATGAAGTAAAAGAATTAAGGAGATGCTTATGAAGAAGAACAGAGGAATAGGATATACCAGATTTCTGGATGAAGAACAGAAGGAAAACAATGGTGATTGGATGATGAATGGAGTCTGAATTACTGCAGATCTTGATGAACAATGATGGCAGCGGATGAAGATTCAAAGGACTACTGATACCATGTTAATTGATAAATTTGTAAAATATACATGTATGTATCTATTGTGAATAAAAGAATGAAAATAAACTGAAAAACTGTATTGATCAATTCTTGAATGTTTACAGTATGAATGAATAATCGTTCTTAATTCTACAAGCTCTCACCTATTTATAACTAGAAAACTAATTCTAGGGGCAGAAAAGTAAAAACATATACAATATATACAACTAACTTAAATAAAGTAACTGACGCGCCTATTATACATATTAAACCATTCAAATCAAATTGAGGATTTAGGGCTCCTTCATTCCACTTGAATTTTGTTCTTCAATTTCAGCAATTTCCTTTAGCTGAATTTCTTTTTCATTTAACAAGTTTGTTTTTTTCTATTAATTAATAGTCATGTTCAATTGAGGTTCAAAAACTATGAAATGAAATAACTTTTTATTGGTTTACTTACTAAATCTTGTATAAGTCAGTTTTCGCAGTAAAAATTTCATAAAATAATTATCAGAACAATAATCGATATCTTTAAAACACAGTAGATAACACACAAGTACAAGAGAGAGAGAGAGAGGTAAGCTCACTATATAAATGCTGGCAGATGAGATTCCATAACTGTTCTAAACCAAATAATCATAATAATTAGGGGTTAATGACAATTTACCCCTATGATTTGAAATATATTCATTTTACCCCCCTGTAATCTTATAAAAAATTTACACCACCTCCCTGACATTTTTAAACATAAAAAAATATGAATTCACAAAACTATCTCTCTTATATGTGGCACTTTATCCCCTGTGTTATGATAAATGTGATACTTTAACCCTTATGTCATGATAAATGTGGCAATTTACCCCCTGTATTATGATAAATATGATAATTTACCCCCCCCCCCCATGTTACAAAAACACTTTTCATGCCCACTCTCAATTTTGGCAAGTCAGTACTATCCGGCTGAAGGAGGTAAATTGCTCTTTTAAAATTTTCACAAGGGGATAAAGTGCTCTTTTTAAAATAAAATGGGGTAAAATCAACATTATACGTTTCACAGGGGATAAATTGGCATTAGCTCTAAAAATTAGTACTATTAACTTCAGATTAATTTATTTTGAGATGCAACAGTTTATCCTTCAGCTCATAAAGATAATTTTTAGTCATTCATATTTGAACCATAACAAGAACTTGATCTGCAATTACTGTAAAATCTGAATAAGCAGCTATGGACACTGTGTAAGAATTGAAGGGATTATTGCATTTTTGGTGCCACAACTATAGCTCGCTAGCGTTTCTACCCCGTATCTTTTCGGGCTGACACATTTGATGCCACAACTTCAGCATCGGTGGAAATTTTAGTGTCAAATGAGGCCTAAATCCAAAATTGACCTGAAATCTCCACACGCGGGCCAATTTTCATGTCATGTGGCCCGCGCGTGAGGGATTTCGGCCCAATTTTGGAATTGTGCCTCAATTAGCACCAAAATTACCACTAATTTTGAAGTTATGACACTAAATGTGCTAATCTGAAAAGATACGGGGTAGAAACACCATCGAGCAATAGTTGTGGCACAAAAAATGCAATAATTCCTATATTATCTACATTTAAACCATTTAGTAGGATCGGTCCTTCAACTACAAGTCATTATTAGTTTTGGCCCAACATATATGCAAAGGTTTTGGCCTGCTAAGCTAACTTGGGCCTATTGGACAAACTCTAAATCTTAGATTTTCTTTTTCCTTTTTTTTTTTTTTTTTTTTTTTTGATCTACTAAACTGTGTATTTACAACTCGGACCGAAGAGTGCAAAGGGTATAAATCCTCCCCAGTGTGATGTCTCCAGTAGGATTCGAACTTGAGTCTCGAATCTGGGGGTCCCAAGTCACTACCACTTGGCCCAACCACTTTGGGTATTTTTCCTTTTTTGTTAAAACATAATAAAAGAATTATTTACTATAGTATAATTGAATCTGAATGAGAGGCTCCAATAACTTGCACTAAAAGAAGAGTTCCAAATGAAATAATAGCGTGAATAATTGAAACTAGTCAAATTCTCATTTGTTGTTGTTAATTAGTTTTGATATTTATCACCATTTTAGTTACCCAATATATTTTATAATTTTGACAAGACATTTTTGCAATTAAATCTACCCATATAGTGAACATAGAACAAAAATTTCAAGAAATTCGACAATAGGCCAAACAAAGGTGGCAATTTGCAACATTTAGAACAGGTGAGGGGGTTAAGTGTTAACTACGAAAGGTTAGGGGTGAAAGTGTCAAAAACTCAATGTTTAGGGGGGAAAGTGTTTTTCCCCCAATATTTTATCCAATTTTCATTAAGCTCAAACTAATTTCCTATAATTTGTAATGGCCTTATCTCTCTTGATTAAACCATTTACAAGCCAAATAAACCAAAACTAAGGTACTCTGTCTAAGATGTTTATAAAACAACACCAATAGATTGCTCAAGGAAAATCATGCATGCAAAAAACGGTTTTCTAGTGAAATTTTGTATCTTTCATTGAACTAGTATAGTTTACGCCAACAAAAACTATTAGCAGTGTACATTACATAATGTATACAGTCAGGTTCGTATGTTATACTTGTGGAAAAGATGAAGAAACAACTATGAATTTATACAATTTCACAGCCATTTTATTTTAACTCTTCAAGTGCACTTACATCTTAGAATGCAGAGGAGCTTTTCTAATAGATTCTGGCTCACCAAAGTCGTTTTCTTTTGATCGCTGCTTCTTCAGTTTCTCTTTAAGTTTGAAAACGATTGAATGTAATTCATCAAAATGAGGTCTGGTTGCATTTTTTGTGTCTTCAATCCATTTTAAAACTCTCTTGTGAGGTCCTAATATTCGGTCCCGATCCTCGTCATCCAAAATCTGTAGAAAATATACTATAAAGTAATCACATTTGAGTTGTTCCGAGTAACATATACTATAAATAAATCAAACACAAGTGCTTAGTTGACCTCAAGATGCATAACTCCACACGCTAAACTAAGATCGGCTATAGAAGGTTGGGAGCTTCCAAGCAAAAAACGACCTTTTCCCTTGAGCCAAACAGATTCAAGCTGTACAAGAGAGGCCAAAAGAAGTTTCTCGCCTTCAGCTGCTGCTTTTGGGTTTAAAGGCAGCCCAAGTAGAGGTGCAAGAGTTGAATTGCGTACATACGTAGCTGGATACAAAAGCATTTGGAAGAAATATATGACCGATTTGAAAGATATACACGAGGAAAAATACTAAGCTAAGTAAAAAATGGATCATCAGTAAAAAAACCTGAACCAGGGCGTAAATTTGAATGGTACCAATCCAGCACAGAGTGAATTTTCGCTCTTTTGAAAACGTCAGCGGGATACCTTAAAGGATGACGAATTAATTGCATAATATAAAGCGGCATACATAATGTCTGACAATTTATTTATTTTTCAAAAAGGTCTTTTAAACATCATCAAGAGTTCTGAGAAGACATTCTATAAAGAAGACCCTATTTTATAATTCATTCCCCAGGAAAACATAGGCATTGCGTCTAAAATCCAAATTAAGGAACACATACTGTACAACTCCATTAATTATCTTGTACATTGGCAGTAATTGAAATAGATTCAAATAGAGTTTATGATGTAACAATGTATCCATCGTCTAAAAATAAAATAAAATAAAATAAATCTAAAGGCGCAACATTGTTCACACATGAAACAACTTAAAAAAAGACTTAAAACAGGAACTCTGGAATAGAATTACTCACCAATGATCGGCAACTCCCGGAAACACACCAGCCAAATAAATTAGTATTGCGTGACTGCAAAAAGTTAAAAGAAAAAAATATATAATATCTTAAATCTTTCTCGTTTACTTTTTGATACAGCTACAGCAAATATTAAGGAATCCAGTTTTTTGGAAGCTCAATTCAAGCAGGACAAACTATTACTATATCATTTGGCAGAATACAATCAAAAGTTTCAAATAATATGAACATTAAATGAACATAAGTCATAACCCCAAACTAAATTAAAAATGTTAAAATATAGAATTTGAGAGAATACCTCTCAAAAAGTTTGAACCGTCCATCTACAATAACCGGAACTTGCTTCATTGGATTTATTTCTGCCACAAAATTATGAACAAGTTTATGACTATACAATATACTACTGCAGCAGTTAAATTAGGTGTACCTTTAAATTCAGGAGTTAAGTGCTGGCGTTTGGCAAGATCAATTCTTACCTCTTCGAAATCAATCCCATTTAACCTTCCACAAAACCCACATCAAATTTCAGAAATAATTTTTTTTTAAGTATATGGGAAAGAAAAATCAAGATTAAAAAATAGGAAGAAAAAGTAATTACTTGCAGAAAAGGATAACTGTTCGTGACGGTTGGGACATCCGATCTGCGTACACTTTCAGCGTCATTTCTTTCTTCGTCTTTTCGTTGTTACACACTCTTCAGGAAATCAGGAAAATAATCACTTCCAGCTCACTGTGTGTACTGTGTGATATGAGAAATAGTCGTGAAAAATGGCTAAGGTACTAGAAATGGAGTGAACACTGTTGAAGTCAAACAAGGGCCTAATGGATCATGTTTCATTGGACCAAATTTGATATGGCCCAATAGAGGAATGGTTCAATTATTTTAATCCATTTCGTGTTCAAAATTTAGGACACGTCCAACATTGTGACAAATTTGATTTGGAGCAACATTTGGGAGTTGGCATTGCCTCCTTTTTTTTTCTTTTAGAAGCGATAATTACATCAATATTATTAAATTAAAATTTTTATTCAATTACAAATAAATAATTAAAAATTAACTAGCAACAAAAAATACTGGTATATATACTATTACAAAAAGAGATTAAAGGCACTACACTAATTTTCTAATATTCTTATTTCGCTCTTAATATTTAAATTAACTTAACTATATACCTTTTTAATTTATTCACTTTATCTTATTACATCATCTAAATAAAATTTAACTTTTTTTAAGAAAGAATTTTTTATTTTTTGCAAATAAAAAATTTAATGTACGCGATAACGCGTGTTGAAAATGACTAGTTGAATTAGATGAAAATCAACGTTAATTAGAATTGAATCCAATTTTTTTGGTTCTGGGACCTTATCCTTACCATTGAGTTATGACTTTATTGACAATATCGACTTAGATCAATCTAAGTGTATATTCAGGTCCATGTATTCTATAGGATTCATTTCATCTCAGGTTTCAAAATCTCTAATCCAAATCCATATTTACCAAAAACATAACATGATATATGTTAGATATTAGATGTTATTGAAAACCAACGATATTTTTTAACATTTAATTAACCGAAATATGTCAAGAAAATGGAGTTTAAATCCACCATGTTCGAATTTGACATTTGTTACCAAACCAAGTTCGAATTTGACATTTGTTACCGAAACTGGGTTGAAATAGCAAATGACCTGTTTGTTTGTTTGGCGTTTCCCAAAAAAATTTCGTGTTTGCGAAATGCCAAACAAACATGTTTTCTACTTTCTTAAATAAATTTTCCATCTCTCAATTTTCTCAAACTACTCTCTCAAAAGTCAAACAAACCACAATTTTCTTATCTCTAAACAAAATCTATACAAACTCTACTCTGATTTGACATAAGGTAACATATCTCTTATACAATTTATCTCACATAACAAACATGATTTGACATAAAGTCTTACACATTTTACACCTACTACCTAACTCTTCTAAAAAAAACTCACACCTACTTTATTTCTCAAACCACTATCTCAAAACTCAAACAAACAATATTACGCAAATCGAGATTATTATACAAACCTTCACTACTTTCCCAAACACCAAACAAACGGACCCAAAGAGTCTAAGTCCCAGTTTGCCTCGAAGTGGGAGTAAATGGGCACGTATGGACCCAAAATGTGACAGGACTCACTTGTGCAACTGCAGAAGATGAGGGTCACGAATTAATATTGCCCCATATATACTGTGCACAACACAATTCCAAATGTGAATATGGTTCCTTTCCCCAAGAACCATTAGTTAAGGATATGCCAAAATATCTCATCAAAATCTTCGGCCTCGTTTGGCCCTATTTGAGTGAAAATATATTTTCAAAGATTTTATGTGGTGATAATCAAGTAGTAATGTAGCATCCATCACATAATTATTTTACAGATTACATTGATATTAATACATCAATATCATTAAATCATAAATCTATTGAGTTTCAATCAAATTACAAATAAAATCAATAAATTCATTTAATTACATTCAAATTGCAAAGAAAATAGAAGAAAAACTCACATTAGTGAAAGTTGAACCAAAAACCTCTTGATTCAAAAAACTCAACCCCACCAACGGGCTATGAACTCATAAGTCATATCCATCTTAGATACTAGTGGAAACTATTTTCTCACAATTTTACTCAAAAAACTATTTACATAGGAAATTAATTATATATTTTCTTGTTTAGAACCATGAATAAATGTAAATATATAGAAATTGTTTCCATGATCTAATATCGATAATTATTATCTTGTTTTGAGTTCCTTGTCAAGCTCAAAGAGTTTTGCGCTCTTTATCTAGCTCTAATAATTTGGAGCTACTTATCTAGCTCAAAAATTGAGAGCAAGAGTTGTGTCGGGTCGTGTACGAACATGTACTTTTTGGATGAAACAATGTAAATTCAAACAGGACGTCCTTCAATGCAATTTTTATGCGTCTATAATTAAGAGACATAATGTGGTCATTTTGCATCCCATTTTCTGACAATCGGAAGCAAAAATACTCTCTTCTTCTTTGTTTTTTACTTAAAAATTATATCGAAGATATTATTTGCATCACGTACTTCGGCTTGAGTTCATTATCGCATAAATAATAAACAACAAACTGTTGTATCTTCGGAGATACCGGAAAATAAACTGCGCGCATGAATCGTGATAGTTCTCTTACAAAAACAATAGTCTTAAGAACATTGCTAATGCAAACCCCAATCTTTATTTCGTCATTTTGTTCGATGGACCAATGTTAATCCTAGTAAGTATTGATTACTGTTTGGTGTTCAATTTTATATACTATGATATTATTAGTGGTAATAAATGCTAGATTTTATTATCGATTAATTTTCTGCATTATAGAAAATAATTACTTCAAAAATTGTTAGACACCAGCACAATATTCTAGGAGATCGTAAAAGGTGGAATTGATGAATATGGATATGGGGCATGGACGATTTGTTATTGTTTTTCATTCATTTGAGGGGCCACAGTAGATTTTATGAAGAAATGCTCAAACTATCCCTAAAATTAAATATAATTATGTTGATCACCCTTCATGTATGAAAAATTATACGAATTGCCTATATGTATTAGATTCATTGCAATTATTCCTTATTGGCGTTAATATATGACGTAGCATGTTGACATCTTAAAAAAAAATTTATAATGCAAAAAAAAAAGGGTGAAGTTGGTAGAAAGAAAATTGTGAAATTGGGTTGAATTGGTGAAAATGAGTGAAATCAATAAAAAAAAATGGTTAAAATTGGTGGAGGAGCGGATGGAATCGATTTATCAGTGAGACTTGTGATTTCTTATATAGTACCCAAAGATATTAATAAAATTTAAATTTTCTTTGATGAAATTAATAACGTAAGAGGGTAATTATAATAAATCCAATACTTCATGGGATAGTTCTATTAATTTTTTAAATATGGAGAGTAGTTAATATAATTAGTTAAATCTTAAGGATAATTTGAATAATTTTCCCTAGATTTTACGCTTACCAATGAACAAGTTTTGAATATGGGTCGTTATCATCTTATTTTATTAAAGAAAACAAAAATAAAGAACATTGGTAATGAGAGAAAGATAAAATAAATTTAATATTGGTATTTTAAAATAGATTTAACAATTTCCTATTCTTTTCTGTTTTCAATTTGTGAAAATTTGCTAAATTAATATATCTATGGCTGGAACAAAAATGTAATTGGTAGTGTTAAGTATTTTGATACGAACATCAATTGGATATGATTATTATTTGCTTGACATACAATACAATAATATCATTCGTAATTTTTTTCTCTTGTACTTTTAAAGGGTATTTCGATATTTTACTTAATTTTTTTGAGATATATAATCACATTTCCTAACAGTAGTTCGAATCAAATTAAATGTAAAATATATCATCTTATACTCATTGTAAATATTTTAAAAAAAAATTATAATACGAGCTAATTTGTCGTATCCGTCCAATATAAGATATTGTATTATTTAGCACATATCATAAAAGGGTTATCCATTCACCAAACATTTAATTAGTGGATTGATTTTGAACTAGAATTTCCATGATGCAATCATGCAGGTTGATTAAAGTGTGCATAATACTTTTTTTCATGAAATGTACTTGTCTCCTCCTTATCCTTTAAAATATGATCAAAACATAATTTTATTCTAAAACACATTTGATGCAAGTCAATTATTAATTCATTAATCATATTACAAAATTACAATAACTATGAAAAAAGTCTAAGAAAATAGTCAAACTTCAACTAAAAAATAAAAATACAAATCAGTATAAATGGTACTTTCTTCCAGTATACAAATGATACCGTATCTCAATTACACTTGTACACCCATCCCACCCACTCACCTACCCGAACCTAAAGTTAATATTTCATTTTCATATACAATACAAGCAACCAAAAATGGTGTATTTAAGTGTGCTTGCATTCTTCTACTCCGATTTCACTCCACTGTCTAAAAATGTACTTCTTTTTTCGATAATTGCCGTGTGCTGATACGGAAACTCAAAAACAAGGTAAATTCTTCTCCGAATCTCGAGTTTCAAGAGTGGGTAATTAACAAAGGCAGCATTTTTTGCTTTTTTGTGCACCCATTTAACTGATATCTTCTCAGTTTGAGTTAATAAAAAAAAAACGATCTTGTTCGAAGATTTTGGACAACTCTTTCTGGGTTTTTTTAATTCATAAAAATAGAAAGTGGGCTTCCATTTTCTTGATTTTTCTCAATGTGTTCTTAGTAATTTGTCTTGATTTTATTATTTATACCTAATTTACCGTTCTATATATATAATCGTACTATCTTTGTGTGTTAGTTTGTAATCATTTCAAAGATGGTGTCTTTTTTGCTGACATTAAAAGTGGTTTGGCTTTGATTTTTTTTTTTTTTTTTGTTTTAGATAGATGAAATGCATGTTCCTTTTCACTCATTTAGTGCTTTGTGGTGTATATTCAGTTTGGAATCATATGTGATTCAAATTTAAAAGTCTTTTAGCTTTACATAAGGACACTTTTCTTAACATTTTGTAGAGTTTTAATAGTTTTTTTTTTTTTTTTTTTTTTGGATTTCAAAAATTCTTAGTTTAATCCCGTAGATCTCTCCACAGATATCATCACAGCTCTTTCAAGTTTTATGACCTTCGATTTATTTCTCAACATTATTTGAGATATTTTTATTATTTTACAGTTTTGATCTACTTTTGTAGAAAAAATATTGAGGTAAAAAATGTATTATTATTGCATACTATATACAGTATTATGTTTTATGCTTATCTTAGTAGGTGTCTTTTCAGTGAAAGTGATTTCATTCTTTATTAGTCTTCATGTGTTAATTAATTATATTAATACTACTTCATCTTGTGGGCCTGATTTGATTACTGTAAATCGCTGTCTCAAGACGAGAAAAGGGAATTAATAATTAATTTGTATTTTGCTAGATCTGTTTGTGTGCTCTAAACAATTATATAAATCACCCACCCTGCAGTTATGTAAGAACTAAACCTTTCATACATTTAGATTAGACATTGTAACTTAGCTTGATTTTGTCTCTATTTTCAATGTACTAAACTATAATGCTCTGAAGATCTTTATATATGCTCTCATTATCTTTCCTTTATCTTCGGTTTCTTAATTTCCAGGTTCCTTCAACTCATTCTTTACAATGACTATTAGCAACTTGAAGCTTGGAGTAGATGTAATTAGTGCTCATAACCTTTTGCCTAAAGACGGGCAAGGTTCATCTAATCCTTATGTGGAGATTTGTTTTGATGGCCAGAAACACCAATCCACAATCAAAGAGAAAGATCTTAATCCCGTGTGGAACGAGAGCTTTTACTTCAACATATCCGATCCTTCCATTCTCCAGAGTCTTACCCTCGATGCCTACATCTATAACAACATCAAAGCCACTCAATCTAAGTCATTCCTCGGAAGGGTTAGCATTAGTGGAACTTCATTCGTACCCTACTCGGATGCCGTAGTCCTTCACTACCCTTTGGAGAAACGTGGTATATTTTCACATGTACGAGGAGAGCTTGGCCTCAAGGTCTATATCACAGATAATCCTTCCATAAAGTCGTCTACCCCCGTTATAGACTTGGCTCAAAGTGCAAGGCACACATTCCATACTCTCCCAAAACGAGATAACTCCGAACAACCTAAACACACTCCAGAAGCTTCTTTGCCTCATCATGAAACTAAATATGTGGTAAATGAGATGAAAGCACCCGAACAAATACCTCCGAAGCTTATTCACACGCACTCGGGCTCATCAGCACAACCGGTCGATTTTGCACTTAAGGAGACAAGTCCGTTTCTTGGTGGAGGAAGAGTTGTTGGAGGACGAGTTATTCGAACCGATAGGAATTCTAGCGGAACCTACGATCTTGTCGAAAAAATGCACTTCTTGTTTGTTAGAGTTGTTAAGGCTCGTGAGCTTCCGGCAATGGATGTTACTGGAAGTCTCGATCCATACGTCGAGGTGAAAATCGGGAATTATAAAGGAGTTACAAAGCACATCGAGAAACAACAAGATCCCGTTTGGAATGTAGTTTTTGCCTTCTCAAAGGAGAGGATGCAAGCTTCGGTACTTGAAGTTGTTGTTAAGGATAAAGATCTTGTGAAAGATGATTATGTTGGTTTTGTAAGATTCGATCTCAATGAGATTCCGATGCGTGTTCCACCCGATAGTCCTTTGGCTCCGGAATGGTACCGTCTTGAAGATAAGAAAGGGCAGAAGATAAAAGGCGAGTTAATGCTTGCTGTTTGGGTTGGAACTCAAGCGGATGAAGCTTTTCCAGATGCATGGCACTCCGATGCAGCTACACCTATTGACAGCTCAGCAGCTTCATCGGCTCTTATACGATCAAAAGTCTATCATGCACCACGATTGTGGTATGTGCGTGTTAACGTTGTTGAAGCCCAGGACTTAGTTCCGACTGAAAACACTCGGTTCCCCGATGCTTATGTCAAAGCACAGATAGGAAACCAAGTTATGAGAACGAAGCCTGTTCAAGCTCGGAACTTCAACCCTTTATGGAATGAGGATCTATTCTTTGTTGCTGCCGAACCTTTTGAAGACCATCTCTTTCTTACGGTTGAAGATCGTGTGGCTCCCGGAAAAGATGAGATAATCGGGAGGGTCATTATACCGTTAAGTATGGTGGAGAAGCGTGCGGATGATCGCATAATTCATTCTCGTTGGTTTAACTTGGAAAAGCCTGTTATTGTGGATGTTGATCAGTTAAAGAAAGAAAAATTCTCAAGTAAGCTTCATTTACGGGTCTGTTTAGATGGAGGCTACCATGTTTTAGATGAATCGACACATTATAGCAGCGACCTTCGACCTACGGCAAAACAGCTTTGGAAGCCACCAATCGGGATTTTGGAACTCGGAATCTTAAATGCGGTGGGACTTCACCCAATGAAGACACGTGATGGAAAGGGCACTTCGGATACGTATTGCGTAGCTAAATACGGTCACAAGTGGGTCCGGTCTCGTACGATAGTTGACAATCTGTTCCCAAAGTACAACGAGCAATATACTTGGGAGGTTTTTGATCCGGCAACGGTACTCACAGTTGGTGTTTTCGACAATACTCAACTAGGTGGCGAAAAAGGTTCAAATGGGACAAAAGATGTAAAGATCGGAAAGGTTCGTATTCGAATTTCTACACTTGAAACGGGCCGAGTATATACGCATTCTTATCCTTTACTTGTCCTCCACCCTACCGGTGTTAAGAAAATGGGGGAATTGCATTTGGCTTTACGATTTTCATGCACTTCTTTTCCGAACATGCTCTATGTATACTCACGACCTTTATTACCGAAGATGCACTACGTAAGGCCTTTTACCGTGATACAATTAGACATGCTAAGGCACCAAGCCGTTAACATAGTGGCAGCACGGTTGGGCCGGGCCGAGCCCCCACTTCGGAAGGAGGTTGTTGAATATATGTCTGATGTAGACTCACACCTTTGGAGCATGCGTAGAAGCAAAGCAAACTTCTTTCGGCTAATGTCTGTGTTCTCAGGATTATTTGCTATTGGGAAATGGTTTGCCGATATTTGCACGTGGAAAAACCCTATCACAACAGTTCTCGTGCACTTGTTATATCTCATGCTCGTTTCCTTCCCGGAACTAATCCTACCAACGATCTTTCTCTACATGTTTTTAATAGGAATTTGGAATTTTCGGTACCGACCGAGGTATCCTCCTCATATGAACACGAAACTCTCACAAGCGGAGGCGATACATCCGGATGAACTCGACGAAGAATTTGACACATTCCCTACTAGTCGTAATCCGGATTTGGTTCGAATGAGGTATGATCGCCTGAGGAGTGTGGCGGGTCGGATTCAGACGGTCGTGGGCGATATCGCAACCCAAGGAGAACGTGTCCAATCGTTGCTAAGCTGGAGGGACCCGCGTGCTACGGCTATTTTCGTGACTTTTTGCCTTGTTGCAGCTTTAGTTTTGTTTGTCACACCTTTTCAGGTAATTGGAGCATTGGCTGGTATATATATGATGAGGCACCCGAGGTTTCGGTACCGGTTGCCGTCAGTCCCGGTTAACTTCTTCCGGCGGCTTCCGGCTAGGACTGATAGTATGTTGTAGAACAACTAGTACTAAAATGCTCTTTTTAGTCCATGATTTTAGTTGTTGTCTGTTTCTGTTATGTTTTAAAACAGGAGTTTATTTGTTGTGTGCTTCTAATATGTTAACATGTACCATCATTGCATAATATAAACTCAATAGGCCTTCTGTGTAATAATAATCTGTACTCTTTTCCTCTGATCTTTCATTCTGCATTTAAAATACTGATTTCATGATGATTTTCCTCCTCGTTACCTAAGTATTTAAATGTGAAGAATAGGAAATTAAGAAATCCAACAAACTATAATCAAAGGTAATTCACGAGTCACAAAGATGGTGTGAAATATCTTTAGAAGCTGATTTTGTAACCCAGTAAAAAATTAATTTTTATAATATTCATCAAATGTTCCAACAACATCCATTGTGAATGCATCATGTCAATAAAAATAATCTCATGCAAATTGATTATTACTATAAGTTCATAATTTGATCATGTACTTTATGAATCATGCAATATTGAACACTATTAATCATTAGTAAGTTAATTACACGTTGACTTTCTATATGATTCCCATATTTCTTGACCAACCAACAAATATTATTATCATTTAAGTCAAATAATCTCTACGACGTGCTTCTATGTTTGAAATAAGTCTTCACTTATAAATAAGCTAACAATCTATAATATACTTTTAATTAAAAGAACTACTACATACAAAAAATGTCTGTCTCTGTTTCTAGGAAGAAATCAAGAACAACAAAAAGAGTTAAACCCAATGATTTTGGTTCCTTCCATTCATTCCTTGCCAAATTTATAATTTTCCTCTTAGTTTTCATATACATATGGTCTTCTACTTCTACTATTTTTTCAGGTAATATGGTTCATGTTTGTGTATCGTCAAGGAAACTCAACAACCAATATTGTCTCTCTGCTGGAACTCGACCCGATTTTCCAATCCCCATTCCACACATCAACGGCACTTCCACTTCCGTTGCAGAAGAACACCAACACGATGTCAATGTGAAAGAAACCATCGATTTTGATGGTAATTTCGATACCAAGAGTTTGAATGGTACATCCGAAGTTGCTTTCAAGGAAGTCGAGAAGCTAATACAGACGCAAAGATCTTTGGTGGTCCCCACGTATTCAAATCACACGACAACATGTGAAGGAAAAGGGATTTACGTCTATGACTTGCCATCGAAATTTAACAAAGATTTGTTGTCTCAATGTAATGAAATGATTCCGTGGCATAATTTTTGCAAATACTTAAGCAACGGAGCTATGGGGGAGTTGATACAAAAGCTCGGGAGTCGATGGTACAACACTCATCAATACTCGTTGGAGGTTATTTTCCACAGTCGAGTTTTAAAGCATCCGTGCAGAGTGTACAATCAAAACGAGGCAAAGCTATTCTACGTTCCTTACTATGGCGGACTCGATATCTTGAGATGGCATTTCAAGGATAATGTCTCGAACGAGGTCAAGGATTCGTTGGGATTAGACCTTATAAGATGGCTTGAATCTCAGAGTCCATGGTACAAGAACTTGGGTAAGGATCATGTGTTTGTTCTAGGTAAAATTTCTTGGGATTTTAGAAGATATGATAAATCTTCTTGGGGTACTAGGTTGTTGGAATTCGACGAAATGTACAATCCTGTAAAGCTACTAATCGAGCGACAACCGTGGCATGTAAACGATATCGGGATACCTCATCCGACGTATTTCCATCCTCAAACGGACGATGATATTGTTACATGGCAACTGAAAATCATGAAATCGAATCGAAGAAGTCTAGTGAGCTTCGCTGGTGCAGCTAGACCCGATTCTTCGGAAAGCATACGATCGTTACTCATCGAGCAGTGCAATTCAGGAGGCAAGTTTTTGAATTGTTCGACTGGACAATGTCATGAGCCCGATTCCATAATCGAGCTTTTCTTGGAGTCGGAATTTTGTTTGCAGCCTCCGGGTGATAGTCCGACTAGAAAATCGGTGTTTGATTCACTTATATCGGGTTGTATTCTAGTGTTCTTCGATCCCTTTACAGCTTACTATCAGTATCCGTGGCATTTGCCGGAAGATCGCGAAATATATTCGGTTTTTATTGATAAAGAAGAGGTGAGGAACAAAAGTACTAATGTTGTGAAAAGGCTTATGAAAATTTCAGCCAAGGAAAAGGAGAATATGAGGAGATATATTGTTTATGAACTATTGCCTGGATTGGTTTATGGTGATTTGAACTCAAAATTTGAAAAGTTTCAAGACGCATTTTCTGTAGCTATCAACAATTTGCTTGAGAGGGTAAATAGAATGAATGAATTGTAAAGAATAAGGTTGACAGAACACAACTATTTTGTTAATAATAATATTGAGAAATGATTTGATTGCATGCAATTGAATTCATGTAATGATACAAGTAGATTTGCAGACATTCCCTTAAGCTTTCTTGATGTATTTTATTATTGCCACTTGCTGTATAAGTATAAGGGAAAAATACTTTTGATACCAAACTTTAGTCTAAAAAACATATTTGATATCAAACTTTTCGGAAAAACACATTTCATACCATGATTCACACAATCTTGACACATTTACTTTTGCCGTCAATTTTCGGACGGAATTCAGCACGTGCCGTCAATTGTGAGTCTTTAAAACCCATACATGTGTTCCCTACCATTGTCAACTTAACGGGCACATGAGCGGCACGTGTTGAATTTCGTCCTAAAATTCACGGCAAAACTAAATGTGTCAAGATTGTGTAAATTCTGATATGAAATGTGTTTTTCCAAAAAGTTTAGTACCAAATGTGTTTTTTGAACTAAAATTTGGTATCAAAAGTATTTTTCCCTCCATATACAATTCAAGGCAACCATAGAGATCAAACCACGCATATCATATAGTCAAAATTCGGCTTAATTAGTTGACATTATCTGCAAAATGAGCATTGGGATAATCAAATCAATGTACTACAAGGCTTTTTATTGATTTGTTAGTTCATAGTTTCTATTTTTAAGTTTTTCTAATTTATAGTTTTTTCCATATACAAATTTCTAGCATATGTGTATTGTAAACTACAGTACGTGTGTTCTTATTTTTGACAAGTTGAGTTTATAAAATGTTAAAAGAGAGAATTACTCAAATTACCCATGAGATTAGTATAATTACATTAACCACCCTTCATGTTTGAAAAATTATTTATACTACTCCTGAAGTATATATTAGACTCATTACAGTCACCCCTTACATATATTGTTAATTTCATTAATTAAAAGAAAAATAATTGAATTCTAGAAAATATAAGTTATAGGCTGACATTTAAATCATAAAAAATAGTGGAAATGGAAAAATGTGAAATGAGCCTAATTTTCAAGGACATTGGCCGGGTGAAAGAGCTATTTTTATTGAAATTCGGAACAACTAGAAAATACATACAAGAGCTCATACCAAGAATCTCAAATCCAAAATAATTTTTTTAAAGGAACACAAATGAGCCACTAAATGAGGAAATGGAGAAAGGGAACAAGTGGAATAAGAGGTCTTAGTAAGGTTTTTAATTTGTCACCTCACATATGTGGATATGATACGGATGGATTATCAACAGGTGATTGGTCTAGTGGAAGTGACTAGTCATTACAAAGTAGCGAACCTATGTTCAAATTCTTTTGGGAGAGGTTCCCACATAATGTGTCCGACGTGTCTCGAAATGGATAAAACCCTTCCAAAAAAAAAAAATTCGGATGAATTACTGGTCATACTATATTTATTGTGTAGGTCATTGATTATTTAATCCAATCAGAATGATAGCTTATATATATGTCTTCCACAATTTAAAAAACTTAATCTTAATCAAAAAAAAAAATTCAGTTTTGAATTGTTTTTAATTAACTTAATAGTTTGAACAAATAATTTTAGAATTGTTTAAGGTACTATTTTCCGGTAGTTCAATTCTTTTAATTTAACTATTCATGGTGCAATTTTAGTTTGCCATAAGTAATTAATACATTACTGTCAAAATACAATTAATTCACATTACACCAACGATTCTTTTTAATTTTTTATTTTATTGTCATAACGCAGTAAAACATCAATTACTATAGAACAAATTAATAATCCAGAAAAACAATATTGAGAAAATATATTTTCTTATTGTGCACTTTTATTCAATATAACATAGTATATATGTCTAATGATCACGGTTGCAATCATGTTGACATAAGCAAATACGACCCGGATATCCAGGGAACTTGTCACAATATCCGAATGGATTGGCGCCAGAATAGTAACTGTTGCACTTCCGCTTACAACAAGCCTCGTTACAATTTTCTATACTGCAAGGTCCCAATCCTTCAAGGCACCTCCTTTGAGCTTTTATGCTAGGATTAGGCGCTAGGTCATGATCATGACCAACCTCTACATTTGCCTTAATTGAAATCACATTAATGCAAGCTGCATTATCATAAACAAATTAAGTGTATTAGACTATTGATGCATGTTAGAAACTTTGTCAAATCACATAGAGGTCAATTGAACATTATGAATATTATAAGGGGGTAAATTGTCATTAACTCCGGAGAAAAAATTGAGTTTGGTATGAAAGTTGCAATGAAAACTTAAACTGTGATATCAAGTTTGCATTTCGTATGCAATAGTACCAAAATTGCAAGATGAAATGTCCTGTGGTACCCAAGAAACAAATTTCCATAGTGAAAAATAAAGAGAGAGCCACATATGCCCTAACACAAAGTAGAAATTACTTCTTATTTGTAACATTTGCATACAAGTTGCCTCTTAAAAAATTAAAAAACAAGTAATGCTTCTTAAATAAATAAGAAAAAAGGAATTATGGGTCAATTTAACTTACAAATCCTATAAGAATGAACATTTTTATGGACATATCTTTGATCATTTTAAAGTTCCTACAAAAATATGTATTGCATGATACCTATGAGACATAATGAACTATACCTGAGGTGAATAAAAGGAAAAAACAGAAGCAAAAGAATGGAGAAATGTTTGCCATTTGTTTTGATAGCTATATGGTACCAAGACGTTAACTTTTTCTTTTTGAGAATTCTTTTGTCAACTTGATATATATATATATATATACACACATTAATAACAACATACCTATATTATGTAATGAGATCTGAAATATCTGCTAATTATATAATCTAACCACGAAATCTATTGGTCGATTGTTTGGTAATTAAAATTTAAGAAGTAAATTAAAACTGGGAATTAAAATTTATCATGCAACATTGTATAAACAATTTAATCTATATATATATTTTTATTATAAAAGTGTGAATAATTTAAGTTTTTTTCGTTTTTTGTGAAGATTAATATACTCTTATTTGAGTTGTAAAGTGGTGTTTAATTCAATGGTAAATATGTAAAAATAGTTGAAGAAGAATATTAAGACATGAAATCTTTTTATATTAATTATGGTAAATGTACAAGTAGACATGGAATCTTATTATATTTATCTTCTACATAATTTTCTAAAATTGAGAAATTAATTATGGTAAAGGTACAAGTAGACATTGAATCTTATTATATTTATCTCCTACATTATTTCCTAAAATTTAGAAATTATCTTTTACATCAAATTTTATAATTTCAATTTTCTTCTCATATAACACATAAAATAAAATAAACCATAAGAAAAAAATACCGTTATTTTAAATAGCTCCTAAAATATAAATGTAAAATTATTTTAAGCAACAATATGTTTTAAGTAAAAATATGTTATTCGTATCTTTGAAAGATTCAGTACAATATAAATCATATACTATCCTCCAAAAGAAAAATATTAAAATCAAATTCTCTTAAATATCATTCTACTATACAGAAAAAGAAAAAAAATTAAAAAAAAATAGAATCGCATCTTACCTATAAATGAACCAAAATGCTTATGACTTAGTTAAGTACTGATTGTTTATTTGGCTAGAGAAGCAAAATATAAAGAATATCAAGACATGCATAACCTCGTACTTTCATGGAATTCGTTTCGTGAAAAATGAGTAAATTGGTCAAAAAACTGGTGAAATCGATGAAAACTATTGAAATCAATAAAAATATATATATTAAATCAATGAAAACATGTGAAATCAATGAAAGTCCAGGTGAATTGGTGAACACTGGTGAAGTTAGTTAAAAACAGGTGAAATCGGTAAAAAAAAAGTGCATGTGAAATCGTAAATACATTTGAAATCGATAAAAAATTGGGTGGAATTTGTGAAAAATAGATGAAAACGGGTAAAATCGGTTAAAAAAAGGTAAAGTTTGTGAAAATATGCGAAATCCATGAAAATTAATTAGAGTGGAATTTGTAAGAAAAATGATGAAACGTGTGAAATCCAATTAAAAGGTGTAAAGCCAGTGAAAAAGGGTAAAATAGGTCAGAAATCGTAAAGTGGGTAAAAACATATTTAATCAAAGAAAAATTCAAGTGAATAACATGTGAAATCAGAGAAAAATATGTGAAATATGTGAAAACGAGTTAAAATGGTAAACACGAGTGAAATCAGTTAAAAAAAGTTTAACTAACAAAAACGATGTGAAATCGGTAGAAAAATGGTTCAAGCCGGAAAAAAAATTGAGAAAAAATAGAAAAACAATGAAAAAGGTTATAATCGATAAAAAAAAGGTTAAATCGCTAAAAAAAAAAATAAACCGATAAAAAAATTAAACACTGAAAACATATGAATCGATGAAAATTTGGGTGAAATTTGTAAAGAAACGGATGAAAACTGAAAACGAAAAACGAATAAAATCAGTGAAAATGGGTAATATCAGTTAAAAAAGCATAAAGTCGGTGAAAACATGTTTAATCAATGAAAAATCGGGTGAATAACATGTTGAATCAGTGAAATAGGATTAAAATTTAACCTACAAAAACAAGCTGAAATCGGTGGAAAAATGGTTTAAATTCGAAAAAACATCGAAGAAAAATGGAAAAACAATGAAAAATGTTATAACCGATAAAAAAAAGTGGAAAAATCGCTAAAAATATATATACATTAAAACAGTTGAAACATATGAATCTATGAAACATCGGGTGAAACTGGTGAACACTGGTGAAGTTGGTGAAAAAACTGGTGAAACCAATAAAAAAAAATGCTCGTGAAATCGATGAAAATTTAGGTAAAATTTGTGAAGAAACGGATGAAACATGTACCATCGGTGAATAACGAATAAACTTAACATGAAAACTACTATTATAGAACAAATTCTATAAGATGTCTCGAGTATATCAATCATCATTTTATATTTTATTACAACTATTAAGACCATCATTTTTTTTTTGGTAAAACAATAATAATATATAAAATAAATTTCATAAAAAATAAATTGAATATATATGATATTTTATGGCATAAAAAAGAAGAAGCTAATTTTACTCTAATGTATGAGAAATAACTATGAAATTAAAACTAGACACGTATAACGTACGTGCACTTTTCTAGTATACCAAAATTTATCATGCAACATTTTTTTTTAAAATTCTCAAAAAAAAAAAAAAAAAAAACATATTACCCTTTTTTAAAATTGTATTGTTCTTTAAATGTATTTTTCTTATACAATGTGTACCATATATATATTAACTAGCATTGATTGGTTAAACATTATAATAAAAAGCTTAAAATTATTTTAGTTTGTGCATGCACGTAAACAAGTTTTAAGCAGATCTTCTAAAACTTTTTGTGCAAATATATAGGACTTAAAATTTTGATATTTATCAGCTTGATTGTTAATTTTTTCAAGTTATTAATCATAATTAGTTTCCAATCTAATAATCTATAAAACTGGTTTATTACTAAATAATTGGATTGTCAAAACACA
The DNA here is from genome assembly GCA_030819805.1 of Penstemon newberryi var. newberryi. Classification (NCBI taxonomy): domain Eukaryota; kingdom Viridiplantae; phylum Streptophyta; class Magnoliopsida; order Lamiales; family Plantaginaceae; genus Penstemon; species Penstemon newberryi. Next base: position 19,721,133 of record JAUALY010000007.1, read on the forward strand.
CTTTTGTCTATGCTATGTAAGAAAAAATTGTATAGTAAACTATGCAACAAAATAAATATTTGAAATTCATATTAAATTATATTTTCTTTCCGGCCAAAAGAAATATTCTTTGTAATGAAGTACAAGTATGATGACTACTCGTGTACTTTTTCCTATCATATGATGCTCAAATTCACTATCTTTTAGAGTCACTAGACAATATTCATTATTGTTTACATAAAGGAAAATTTTGATTAAAATTCATTTCCACTATACTTATGGGATTGTTCTTTTCGAACATTTGTGATGTTATTCGTTCCGGTTCATTCTCAAAATATATATATATATATATATATATATATATATATATATATATATATATGATACCACACTAGCTTATATTAAATTATATAGTCTGAAAATCACATTGAACCGTATAATATACTTTGGTTTATATCCAATTTCAATATCACATTCTGGTGTTAGCATTGATAGCATGAGGAAGTTCTTGAGCAAGAAAAATATTGTCACTAATTAATTAAACTTCATCGTACTAAATCATTTTGTGTGAGAGAGGTTAGTTTAGAGAAAATCACATTTAGCCTATGCTTTAGAAGCTAAGAAAGTACTATTTTATTGATATATTTTAAAAATTCCCCATCAATTTGAGCTCGAGAACGACCAAAGAATTAAATGATGAAATTCATCTCGCATGACCGATTAAGTCTTGAAGCTTGGAGGCAAACCAAACTAGCTCGAGGTGCATTTTCATAACCAATTAGTTGAGAATTGAGATCATCAAATATAACTGTTATCCGTTCCCGGTTAATAGTAAGATTATAGCCATAAGTGCACAAGTATAGGTCAATAACGGTAATTTACTTATAATTTTCAACTTATCTCCATGTGATTTGAAAAAGAGCAATTTACCCTTCTGTAATTTTATAAAAAATTTACACAGTCTCCCTAATATTTTTATATGTGATACTTTATCCCCTGTGTTATGATAATGTGACATTTTACACCCCCCCCCCCCCCCCCCCCCCTTCCGTGTTATGATAAATGTGGTCAATTTAACCCCTGTGTTGTGATATATGTGGCAATTTGACCACTCTCAAATTTGACAAATGAGTTGCACTCTCCGGCTAAACGAGGTAACTTGCTTCTTTAAAGTTTTCACAGATGGTAAAATGTTCATTTTTAAATCACAAGGGTTAAATTGAAATAATGCATTTCACAGGGGAATAAATTGACATTAACTCTATTTTTTGGGAACTCAATTTGAATTTTTATAGAGCCTGAAATTATGTTAGAATTCAGTTTAATTGTTAAACGTATCGAGTTCTAACGAGGTTGAGTTGGGTATCAAATAATTTGATAGTGTTACATATAACTTATCAATTTTAGCTAAGTGAGTTGAGCTAGAGGTGAGATTCAAATATTATTCAAGTTTATATTATATTGAAGAAGATTAGTTTAATTTAATTTTCAATCCTAACTTTGATCGTGTCCAAACTCATCTCAACCCCGAGAGCATGGACACGTTACACCCACGTGGCAACTTCTTGGCACCATCTTCAAAATCTTTGCAACTTTTCTTTCATTTCATATGCGAAGTAAAAATTGTTTAATTCTATTTATATACAACTATTCTTTATCAGTCGACATGCCTCGCTTTCTACTAAAAAACAAAAACTTTATCACACCCAGAGTTTTATCTTCAATTATAAAGCAAACCCAATTTAATTCACCGCGTAATTGTTTGATTTCTCACCCAATAAAACCTAGATTTTTGCATTCTTCAGCTCACCCCTCTGAAATTAATTCAAGAAAGTTCTTATTTTTCGGCTTGAGAGCAGATCACACTATGGCCACTCAATCAAATCAGCCTCAATCAATCCATGAATTCACTGTTAAGGTATCCCTTCTCTCAGTTTTGTAAAGCAGATTTGATTATATTTGCAAAAGTATACGAATTTTAATTTTGGTATATTTGTGATATTTATTGTGATTATAGCATATTTGGGATATTTTTCTGTTGTTAGTGAAACATTGTTTTGTATTGCTTCTGAATCTAAAACCATGATTAAAACCATGGATTAAAGTTTTGTTTTGGTGATATGTTTCAGAATTTTCGGGGATTTTCGGAAATTTTTGTGAAATATTTGGAAAATTTGTAAATCAAAGTAACATGTTGATGTAGAAACTACTCTGTATTTTTGTGCTGATTGACTAAAAACAGAAACATTTATGTATTTCTGGTGGAAATGTATCGAAATTTTGATCCATTTCTAAAACAATATTGGTTGCAGGATGTTAAGGGGAACGATGTAAATTTAGGCATCTACAAGGGAAAGGTTTTGTTAATTGTCAATGTTGCATCGCAGTGGTATGTACTATGTACTGGCTTTTCCTATCAATTTTTTTTTTTATCTTTTAAGGTTTTTTCATGTTGGTCTAGAATTATTGTAAAAGGCAAAGCTATAGCACCAGATCATAATTAGGATTAATGTGAACTATGTGATGATGGTGCTTACTGTGCTCTCGATCGTGATGTATTTTTATTTCTTTGTATGTTTGGATAGTGTTTTTTTTTTTTTTTTTGGAGATAACTGCGCACTCTTCAAAAGATGTTCTTCTTGTCTGTATAGGCAACAAATTTTTTTTTCGAGGCAAGTAAAATGATATGATGAAATCCTTTAAATTCTACCCACCATTGAGATATGCTTTTCGTTCCTAGTTTCAGGTTCGAGTTTGTATATTTCCCACTCATTTTTCCTCATATTACATCTTTAAGGCAAATAAGGTGCCAGAGTGTAATTAAATTGAACATACTCTTATCCATTCTCTTTTCTTTGCTTTCACTTTTGGGAGCATTATTGCAAGAAATATTACCAATCTGTGCAAGTTTTTGTATTTCTCAATAATGTTATGATTTTGGTTTGTTTGTTACATGAATATTTTGAATTCATTCTCCTGAGAAGAATTATTATCTTGTTCCCTTCTCTGTTGTAGTGGGCTTACTACTTCAAACTATACTGAGCTGGCACAGTTATATGAGAAATATAAGAATCAAGGTTTGCTTCCCTTCATTGCATTACAAATTATAGTCATTGACACTCGGTTTTTGGGGTGCTTTCGGGGATTTACAGCTTTGTTTGGTTGTACAGTTCTAACTGTGATTAACTGATTATTCATCATTTACGGATTTCTCAGGTTTGGAGATACTTGCATTTCCTTGCAATCAATTTGGCTCACAAGAGCCTGGCACCAATGAAGAAATTCAGCAGTTTGCTTGCACTCGCTTTAAGGCCGAGTATCCCATATTCGACAAAGTAACATTTCTACTTTTCAATTGATTACATATATATGGACTTTGCAATTGATAAAGTGTAATTAATTGTGTTTCTTGATTTAGGTTGAGGTAAATGGTTCAAATACCGCTCCAATATACAAGTACTTGAAGTCGGCAAAAGGTAGCCTTTTTGGGGACAACATCAAATGGAACTTCTCCAAATTTCTCGTTGACAAAGAGGGAAACGTTGTGGATCGTTATGCTCCCACCACATCTCCTCTTAGCATAGAGGTAAAGATATCATTATAAATACTGTTCAACAATCAATATTTGTTAGTTAATAGAATCTGAAAACTGAATCTTCATTTTATGTTTACCTATACAGAAGGATATAAAGAAGTTTCTAGAGAAAGCATAAATGATCAGTGCAGTGCAAGAGTTTCAAGTACCAAATAGTAATAATCCAAGTGAGGATGTCAATATGAATAAGCATCACAAGTTTGAGGTTGCCATGTTTAAGAACTTAATTAACTTGATGTACTGTTACTTAAGCTTTCTTTTAATTTGAGTTAATATATTATGTTAATGCTTTCTTTTAATTTGAGTTAAGATATTATGTTAATGATTATGGTGGTGTTATGCTTTAATGATGATGATTTGGTCTGGTTTGGTACTCTTATCAAATTTAAAATAGTTTTTGAGCTTAGCTTGATTGATATTATAGTCAAGTTTGAGTTAAATATGAGTAGAACTTGATTGGCTTGATATTTTTAGAATGTGTATATAATATTTTAGTTTTGAAGTTGAGCTCGAACCACCAAATTATTAAAGTTATACTTCGAGCTTGATTTTATATATGTCGGATATGACTCGAATAAGTTTTATTTTAACAAGAACTCAGGCCGAGTCTTGAATAAAATAGTTTGAATTTCAACTATTAAAAAAAATGTATTAAGAAATGAACAAATCAATGTATTCATATTACTTTAATCATATTATAACGAATTTGAAATTAGAGAAAATATAGAGTACAATTTAGAATATATTGATTAAATTATTGTCAAATTGAGTTTATAACGAATTTGAAATTAGAGAAAATATAGAGTACAATTTAGAATATATTGATTAAATTATTGTCAAATTGAGTTTCAAAAGTTTCACTCAAAAATTTCAATCCGTCTTTTGAGGTCACAAAACTTAGTCAAACTACTTTCATGGCAAGTATTTTGTACTTTTAGAAACCAACTGATGAATATTGGTATGTTGCACACACGGCCGTATTCAATATGAGTACCACGATATAGATTTTCAAAAGTTATGAAATTCAATACGATTAAAATATGTGTGTATATATTAAAAATTATTGTTTAAAAAATGTATAATAAAGTTATGAAATGTAAACTTTAATTTTTATTTCATTTTGAAATGAAAAATGTTTCTATCATCTTAATTAAGTGTTCAAGTATAGCTATAGTAGTAACATCGTATACATGCAAAGTCTTTGGCTTTTTGAAAAGTTTCAAATATTTCATGCAGATCACTTTTCTTTAATTGAATTCATGAAGATCACTTCAATCATATATATAATTTAAAAATTATTTACAGAAATACATGTCTTTAAGTATCCTGATAGGTCTGATATATCCATCGGAGTATTCGATACAATATCATTTTAATTTTTTATTTTCTTATTTTCTAAAACACCACATACGGTGGCGTATCTATTATGTATAACACGAATATCTGAGTATCAAATACGTTATTAATATTTCACTGTGAATAATTATGAAGTATCCGTGTAAACTTTATTGAAAGGGAGAAACTAAATCACGTATGTACTTACATACATTTTGTTTATCAAATTCACAAAAACCATACTTTATTATATATAGCAGAACTAACGAATTTAGTATATGATGAAATAGTATTTTGTTAGTCAACTCTATGTTGACAGCGAAACTTAGCACATTATATATGTTGAATGTCGAATTTAATATGTCATGTTGAAAGTTACTTAGAGGTTTAGTGTTTTGCATATATTTATTGTATTGGAAAAATGTTGGTGTTTACGTAAGTTATGGAAAATGATTTTGGTTTATGTGGAATTTTTTTTTTTTGGTACAAAGAGGTGAGGGGAAAAACTACAAATTATCCTCCAAAATGAAAGGAATAAGAACAGGGGGAATAACATCCCAAACAGTGGCTCTCTCCTGAAGCTCATGTCCCAACTTCGCTAGGGTGTCTGCGCAATTGTTGCCGCTTCTCCGTGTGTGGGTGATCTTGCTTTCCCACGGTATCCTCAACAACCTTCTGCAATCCTCGATTAGGCATCCCAGCAGATGGGAAGCCACATTGGCATCCCGAATGAGTTTGACCACGACTTCCGAATCAACTTCCAATTCAATACTGGGAATGCGCCTTTCCCAAGTCAAATCCAGTCCCTCCCTAGCTGCAAGAAGTTCCGCCACCGTAATAGAAAGGTCACCAAGTTTCCTAGTAAATCCAGGAACCTAATTGCCATTCTCATCACGGAGAATTCCTCCACACGCAGCACTCCTCTTGTGGGATAAAACGCTGCCATCGGTGTTGATCTTGTGCCATCCCAATCTTGGTTTAATCCACTTCCCCGGTCCACGTTATTCACAAGTTTCGTGCATTTAAGTCCAAAGATTCTTGTAAGATCTTCCGCAAGCATTTTGACCACAAAGATAACATGCTTCTTGTTTTCCCGAATATTTTGAAAAACAAACTTGTTTCTAGATTTCCAAATCGACCAAATAGTGGCGCAAAAGATGGTGTGCCAAGGGGCATTCGGAATAAGAATGTTGTCAAAGTGTTTATTGGTGATGTTCTCCTTGATCCACCAGGTCAAGAAGTTTGAATCTCAAAAATTGAGTAGGAGTGATGATGAATTCCCAGATTTCCAAAGCATTAGGGCAGTCCCGTAAGGCATGATGAATCGATTTCGAGCCAAGTTGGCATCTTTGGCAAGTGTCCGATGTCGAAAGATTCCGATGGAACCTCAAAGCGTTGGTGGCCAAGCTGTTGTGAAGACAGGTCCAGAGGAAAAAACGAATCTTTTCAGAGCCTTTAAGTTTCCAAAGCCATTTCCAATTCCCATTACTACCTAGGATATTGTCATTCTTGTAAGTAGGAGTCTTATAGGCAGATTTACAAGAAAAAGAGCCATTTTGGGAGGCCCCCCAAATGCGTTTGTCTTTTTGGTTGCGATCCATAGGGATCGGGGTTTTCACGATCATATCCCAAACTTCCTCCGGGAGAGGGGTTTTCAAAATATCTCTATTCCAACCTCCATTACAATCCAAAATATGAGCCACTTTCCAGTCCAATTCGTCCTCATGAATATTCTCTTCAATTTTACCCGCAAGAGGGTCCTCTCTAGTCCATCTATCATGCCATAACGAGATAGATTTACCATCTCCTAATCTCTATCGAACACAAGACTCCACTTCCTTCATACTCCGAACCACGCCCTTCCAAGTATACGAGTCACTACCTTTAATATCATAGGTGAGTAAATCTCCTTCCTTAAGATATTTTTGTCTAAAGGTATCACTCCAAAGTAGTTTTTCCCCACTCATAGTTTTTCATCCCACTTTAGCGAGCAAAGAAATGTTATTGTTTCTAGTTGCCGGATCCCGAGGCCCCCACAATTTTTACTCTTACTTAACCTTCTGCCAACCAACCAGATGTAGTTTTCGTTGGGAGATATCAGATGACCAAAGGAAACTGCGGTTAATCTTATCTAAATGATTACAAGTCGAGCTAGGCAGCCACGTTGTCTGCATCACGTGGTTTGGGATAGCAGTGATAACAGCTTGTATAAGTGTAGTCCTTCCCGCAAGAGAAAGAAGTTTAGCCTTCCAAGAGTTCAATCTATTGGCCACTCTATCAACAACGTCTCGAAATATACTAGGAGACACCCTGCCATGAATAATAGGGACCCCCAAGTATCTTCCCAAGTTGCTCGTACGCCCCACATATAAAATAGAGGTAATCTCCGGTTTACTCCTTCTTTCCCCTTTTTTTGCAAAAAAGACCCTGGACTTGTGAAAACTAATTTTCAGTCCCGAAGCGTCGCAAAACGTGTTAAGAATGCCCCAGATGCATCTAACATTTTTTGTGGTCGCTTTGGCCATCAATTATAGATCGTCTGCGAAGAAAAGATGGGAAATCTTGGGACCATTTCGACAGGGGCTAAGTGGCTGCCACTTTTTATTTAGCACAGCCTCCCCTATCATGTAAGAGAGTCTTTCGATGCAAAGCACCAATAGATATGGGGAAAGAGGATCCCCCTGTCTCAAACCACAATTCGGCTCAATAGGCTCCAATTGGCCACCATTCCACAAAATCTGAGGTTTTACACATTTAACACAATGCATAATAAGCTTAATGAAGTTAGTCGGAAAGTTGAAAAAGGTAAGAGTTTGTTCCAAGAAAGTCCAACTCACCCGATCATAAGCCTTTTCCAAATCTAACTTGATAATCATGCTTCTAATTTTGTTTTCTGCCTCTTGCGTAAACTGTGCAAAATTTCTTGAATCAAAATGATGTTGTCATGGGTTCCTCGACCCGGTATAAAGCTACTCTGAAGAGGACTGGTCAGGTTCGGCATAAGGGGTTTCAGTCTATGGGTTATGGTTTCAGTGATGATTTTGTAAAGTACGTTGCACAAGGCAATAGGGCGGAATTTTGTGATAGAATCCGGGTTTGGCTCCTTCGGGATAAGGCATATGAAAGAGTCCCCCAACTCCACACTGAAGCTGCCAGCAATAAAAGCATTTTGCACCATCTTAAACACTGAATCGCCAACTGAGTTCCAATACTTTTGATAGAAAAAGGCCTGTAGCCCGTCGGGCCCAGGGGCTTTGTGGGGGCTAAGCCCTTTTATCGTATTCAGTACTTCTTTTTTAGTGATCGCTTTACACAAATTCACCCCGTCTTCCTCATCTATGCACTTTTGAATATAACTCATCTGAAGCCGAGTATAAACGACATCATCCTCCAGTCCCGAGAAGAAGTCCTGAACATGGCTCTTCAGAGAATCCCTATTCGTAATCCAGTTACCGTCAATCTTAAACACTGAATCGCCAACTGAGTTCCAATACTTTTGATAGAAAAAGGCCTGTAGCCCGTCGGGCCCAGGGGCTTTGTGGGGGCTAAGCCCTTTTATCGTATTCAGTACTTCCTTTTTAGTGATCGCTTTACACAAATTCACCCCGTCTTCCTCATCTATGCACTTTTGAATATAACTCATCTGAAGCCGAGTATAAACGACATCATCCTCCAGTCCCGAGAAGAAGTCCTGAACATGGCTCTTCAGAGAATCCCTATTCGTAATCCAGTTACCGTCAATCTTAAGGGAAGAGACTTTATTTCTCCGTCTCCGACAAATAGTTGTCATGTGATAGAATCGAGTGTTCCTATCCCCAAGCTCCAACCAATTCGTTCTTGACTTTTGGAACCACATCAATTCCTCATGTGCAAGGACCTTATTATAATCTTCAATAAGGTCCCTCTCAAGGGTGTTAAGAAAATTATTCTCACCTCTACAACGGACTTTTTGAATCCCGTTAATCCTTGCTAATAAAATATGTTTTCTAGTAAAAATATTGCCAAAGGAGTTTATATTCCACTCCTTAAGCACCATTGGAAGATTCCCCACTGCATCAAGAATAGAGGCAGAGTTTTCCCAGGTATTTTTAACAATCTCATCGCACTCTGGGTCCGTAGTCCAAGCCAATTCAAAGCGGAACGGCTTAGCAATTGAAGGTTGGTCTATCCCATTACAAAGTGTGAGGATCGGGTGGTGGTCCGAGTGAGTGCGTGGTAGGTGGAGAACCATACCTTTCGGGAACAAACCACGCCACGCCGCATTAGCTAAGGACCTGTCAAGTCGTTCCCTGCCTTCGCCAATCATTGACGCCGATTGGTCCAAGTGAATTTTGGACCTCTAAACCCCAAGTCAATCAAACCACATTCATCAATCATATCTATGAATCTCATACATCTCCCAATTCTCGGTAAACGACCACCCCGTCTCTCGTTTGCAGACAAAACTTCATTGAAATCTCCGGTGAGAAGCCATTGCAGAGCTCAAATCCTCCAGTTTTCTCCAAAAATCGTCTCTATTGGTGGGATTGGGATTGACGTAAATGCCAGAACACATCCACTCATTATTGAGGTTAGGGCCAATAATAGATTGAATAGCCTGGGAATCAACCCCCAAAATTTCTACCCGAATATTTTCTTTGTTCCAAAGCATCTAAATGCCTCATTCTCTTCCCACAATAGGAGCTCTACAAACCCCTGAAAAGCCCAGCTGACCAGAGATGATACGAGCCATTTCTTCAGAAACCTTAGTCTCAAGGAGAAAGACCACATCAGGGTTATGGGTCTTAACCAATTCATTGAAGTTCGTACGAAACTTTTTATTCCCAGCACCCATACAATTCCAAGTGAGTACCTTCATTAATAACGATTTGAGGTGAAGTGCCCAAAGAGTATATAAACCCTTCTCCCTATCCAAACTTCCATCAGTTGAAGTATGATGGTTGCTATCACTTCCCCATGTCTGAGCTTGAAAACCAACCCCTGGTTCAAATCCCCCTCTGATTTGTCGAACTTTCCCGACGCAAGACCCTGCCACATTAGGGGTGGACCATTGTCTCCCTCACCTTGCGTAGGAGGGCAAGTTGGGATATAAATTTCCTTGGATACAATCTCTCTACTAGAGAGGGATGTTTGATGCTGGATTCCATTTTCTTGCTCCAGAGATTTGTCACATGATACGTTAATCAGAGAAGGGGATGTATGAGCGTTTGGAGAAATTAGAATATTCATAATATTTGGGTCGCTACTGGTTTGGGCCAACCAATCCATGTCGTGGGTCAAATGGGATTCGGGTTAGGTGTGTCGGAATGGGCCAGATGATGTAAAATGGACTCATTTAATTTACTTGGTTGGGTTAAAGGTCCATTTGTATCCAGATTAGTTTTAAGTGTGGGCTTGCTACCCAAACTCCTAGGGCCTTCAGATGTTGATCCAATCTCCCTCACCTTAGATTGGCCCACAAGATTAGCCTGCTTAGTCCGCGCGTCAGCCTTCAAACCATTTAAGTTCACGCGCATGTCTTCTCCAGCAGCATGTGGCACTTGTTTGTCTCTAGTTTCAGAATCTGACACCTCATTGACCCTACTAGTCTCCTCAACCGAAAATTCCTCTTTTTGTGATAGGGATTGAAACCTATTCCCTTTTATCTACTGTCGGTTTAACCTTAATTTGTTTTGCCTGCAAACGACTGCCCCTTTTTTTTTTCCGTTGCACCTGTGTCCATTCACCATATTTTTCCGTACAAATTTTAACCCCTGGCCGAGTCGACTCAGTTATAGAGACAGAGTCAACTCGCTAAGATACGTCCAACTCCATAGCTTCACCGGAGGCTCTTGTTAGTTTCGGACAAGTTCCGATGCGATGGCCCACCCGTCCGCATTCATAACATAGGACATGGAAATTTTCATACTTCACAGGGTATACCTTCCCCATAATCATCACTCCTTTCTCAAGCGGTTTTTCCAGATTAACCTCGACGCATAGGCGAGCATATTTTCCCTTGGTCCCCCAGTAGGTATCGTGGTCAATCTTGATCGGGTTCCCAACTCCCTTAGCTATGGAATAGAGAATAGCTTCCTTATAGCATTCCACGACAAGTTCTCCAATACAAATCCATGTTATAGCCGTAGTGAGCCGATCCGTAGATGCATGGAAGTTTGGCATCCATTTCCTAACAACTAAGAAGTGTCCGGCAATCATCCATGGACCTTCCGTGAGGATGTATTCTCTCTTAACTTGGTCCTCCACTTTCGAGATATAGCAATTTGAGCCAAGGTCGATGAGTTCAAAATCACCACTAAGTTTCCACATAGTATCGATTTTAGTGTATAGCCAGTTGTAGTTCCAAGCCCTACCCATAATTTTCAGAATCAAGTCTTCTTGCTGATAGAAATAGTGTCCGGCAAGCCAACTGTATGGCTGTCATTTATTGCATTAAATGAAGGAACTATTCAATTTAGATTAATAAATGCATTTTTATTATATGGTCAACTTTATCTTATGTAATAATTATCTACGCATAAGGATAGAAGTCCTTAGATCACAGGGCTATGGGACAACCCGTGGACTGATCTCCAAGGCCGTGATCTAGAACATATTCAAGAGTCGTAGAATCCAATCGAGATAGGACATCGTTGGATTCGGTTAGACTCTCACTAATGTGTATACTCCGATGAACTGGAGAACGTTGGGGTCCACGAGCGTGACTGGGATAGTCGATACACATAAGTGGGTGACTTGCTGGGATGGCAAGTGCACTGAATACCCCAATTAGTAAATAACTCACCATGGAAGCGGTAGTCGCATATCGTAGTTGAAGTTATTCCAATTTACAATAGTATACGAGGAATGATCCCTAATACTTGAGGTGATAGGGTTTATCTGGTGCGATAACGTCTATACTTAGATGTGAGTTCCGACCGACTGGAGATTACCAGAAAGTCTCTGTGGATTCACGTTGGGTATAGAAGGACTCGTATGCAGGTTCATATCATCAACAAAAGATCCATTGACCCGACTTGATAGGTTGGGAAATTCTCCTATGGATTTTTGTGAGAAATTAATTCTGGTAAAATCCTTGGCCAAGGTATCTGACGACTTTATGAAAGTAGCTCATAAAGATTAAGTCAAAGAGAATTATTTCGAGATCAGAATGCATAAAGTCAAGACAAATTAAAAGGGAACCGATGAAAAATCCATGCCCTTAAGTTTTGACTGGGAGATCGATCGATGGAGAGATTATGTCGTATATGGTAATTGTAAAGGTTAAAGGTTCACTGAATTAATTCACCAGTGATTGGGCTCCACGGGCTTGTGGCCAGACATCGACTGTGGAGTGTGGGAGAATTCCCAAATTAGCAGGGGTGCTAATTTTCTGCTAATTTTGGAATGGTCAATCGACAGAGTGTTCGATTGATTTAGAGTATAAGTTTACTCGAATAATTAAATGCACATTTAGTTATAACCCGCGGCCAATTATGTGGTGAACCTACGGGGACATACACAAACACATCGAGCGGAAACAGGAAACGAAGAAAGTTGGACTCGACTGGGTCGATCCATTTGGGCGCGAGAATCCGATCCAATTGGGTTGGATCAAAATGTCAAATTAAATAGGTTTTTAATTTGATAAGAATAATTAATTAAATTAGATTTAATTAATTGAGGAGAGAGAAGATTTAATTAATTAAACTTGTAGTTTAATTTAATTAAATAAAAATTAATGGGAATTAATTAATTGGGCTGGTCCAATTTAATTAATTAGGATAAATGGATTATTAATTAGTGGGCCAATTAATCTTGGAGATTTAGATGGGCCCAAGACTAATTAAAAGACAAGACCATTTAATTAATGAAGTCTTGCATTAATTAAAAGGCTTAGCCAATTTAGGAGTTAGATCTTGTTAGGAATCCTAGTAGGGCTAGGATTACAAGATCTATAAATAAGCCCCATTAAGTCTTGGAGAATACACAAGACACAATACTAAGTATACACTTTGTATAACTCTTCAAAAGCAAGAAAAAGAAAACCCTATCTCTCTTCACTAAGCCCTAGCCGTCGCCGCCCTACCCTGACAGAAGTCGATCGACTTCTGTCTTTTCTTCTCGAGTTTCGCATCTTGATTTCTTCTGTGTTCTAGCCGATCAGAGATCTCAAGGTTTTCGTGTGTATGTGGTGTACTGAACCGTAGAGGCGCAACACGTGGGGCGTTAAGCAAAAGCTTGGGACTGGAACTGTAATCTTGAGGGCGAGTTCGTGGATCTTTAGGATCTACTTCTACAGCATCAGAGTTTGGCTCGGAAGTGCTAGGAAGCAGGTATAACTTAATCTAGCGATTATTATACTTGTTTAATATTAGTTTAAATATACACCGGATTGTATCCTGGCAAGATTCCCAAGGGGAGCATAAAAGTTTTATATTTCCGCTGCCTGAGGCTCGTTTTCCCGTAAGAATCCCAACACTTGCCACGGTCTTCTAATACTCTCTATGAGGTCCTCATCAAGAACCACACTTGGAAATGGGCATTCCTCAGTTGGACCCAAAACCTTAATCTTATCAAGCTCAAACATAGTGTGTAGGACCTCAGGCGCTACCAGTTGCCCCAAAACCAATTGGTGTTAGGAAATGCGCATACCCTTCCCTTATAGTGCATTCATTCAAGCGCCCACGATATTCGATTGTGACTCCACCCGCACACTCAGTTTGAGTGCCACCCGCACACTCAGTTTGGGTGCCACTGGACAATTGTTGTCACCCGCACACATAGTTTGGGTGCCCAACAATCTCCCCCTCAGCAATTGCTCCAGCTGGGAATCGAACACGTGACCTTGGCTCTGATACCACTTGTAGGACCTCAGGCGCTACCAGTTGCCCCAAAACCAAATGGTGTTAGGAAATGCGCATACCCTTCCCTTATAGTGCATTCATTCAAGCGCCCACGATATTCGATTGTGACTCCACCCGCACACTCAGTTTGGGTGCCACCCGCACACTCAGTTTGGGTGCCACTGGACAATTGCTGTCACCCGCACACATAGTTTGGGTGCCCAACATAGTGCTTTCATCGAATCTCATTGCTTCTCTACGACTCTTGATTCCAGTAAGTTTGTTCAGGTAAGAGGTAGGAGGTTCAGTTGCTGGTGTATTTGGAGGTTCAGTTGCTGATGTATTTTCAGTGGGGGTTTTATCCCCTAGAAATTTCTCTCCTTGGTCACTTTCCATGGGGCAGTGCTCACTAGGAAGATCTTGAACCCTAACTTTCTTAGAGAAGCGTTCCTCCGAGGGTGGGGGAAAGTGATGGCTCATGGGACGAGATGGTAGCAATGGAAGAAAATCTCAGGCAGAGAGCAAAAGGGCGGACTTTCTCTCTCTAGAAACCATTTTGAATTTTTGATATTAAGCTCATTATGTGGAATTATTTTGTATATAACTAATATAAGTGATTTGTGGAAGATGGGTGTCACATCACATATACAAAATACAAATTTCCATAAGAATTAAAAAAAAGGCAATTTTGTAATAAGGTACTACCATTGGACCTGATTATAAGTTCAAGGACGAAATATTGTGATTTTTACATAAGGAATGAATAGAAATTGTTTATAAACTTTAGTGACCATTATTTTAGCATTTTGGCTAAATTTATAATTTTGGTTCTAAACAATATTTAAAGATATCTAGATTTTGCAGTAAGGGACTAAAGTGAGACTAAATTGTAACTTTACGTGTTTAGATAGGGGTGGATATGGGATGAATTTTCCGGAATTCGGGTATTTCGGGACGAAAATTCGAGTCTCTGGATCTCAAATTCAAATCCCGAAACCCAATAGATCAACCAAGGTCCCGTGAGTTTCGTGTACCCGATTTAGTTTCGGGATTTTGGGATAGGTTCGGGTGTCCCAGTTTTTAAGCTGCAAATACAAATTTAAATAGTGCATATAATTTTTTTTTGAGCTTTAGTGCAACTGTTAAAATGTAAATGAAGGAAAGAAATATAACTACTATACAACAAACCACTTTTTTTTTATTATTATTCCCCAAATAACCCACAAATATTTCAACTTTCAATTCCACCTATGTATATAAATCCCAGTGCAGGCCCAAGTGCTAGGCAACTTGGGCCGGCGCCTCCAAAATTATGTGTGTTATTAGTGGCCCGCCATATAGATATTATTTATACATAAGTACTGTTATTTATTTTCAAAGTTCAAGCTAGCACACTAGGTAGGTATGGTGTTGTTTTTGGCTTTCAGCCTTATGCCACGGGTTCGAAACTCTACTTAGACATCTCACTTTTTTCTTATATCTTGTGTCTTTTTTCTTTCTCATTGAGAAGATGATTAATACATTTTAATCTATATACTATTAATGTAATTTATCCAACAAAAAAAAAACCCTATATAGATGATTATACATATTAATATATTAACGTTTAATGTATATCAATAAGCATTTTTTCTCGGTTATTTTATGCTTTTTTTAAACAAATTCTTTCTTCCGGTTTCAAGGATTTTTTTACAAAACAAACATTTTATGTTATGATTTTCACTAAAAACAAATTTTATAACATAATCGAAAACGAATTTTTATTTAGATTACAAGCTTCTATTTATTTTTAAAAAAATTTTTTTGATTCTTTTAGCACGGGCTCGATCATAGACCATTTGTACAGATCAACAAAACATTGTCGATACAATTTAAATGATACTATTTTTTTAAGATATTTATATTTTATGGTTTTTCGAACAATTATTACTTTATTATGACTTTTGTTGTCACTTATTATTACTTGTTATATATAACTAATAACTAATCTTAATGAGGAAAAATTTAAAATTTAACGACGTACACTTGTTGTGGAATTATATTTAATTAGTACATATACTTGTAAAATTCTTTTGTTAAAAGAGTATGTTAAAATTAAAAATTATAAAAATATATTTACGAGTAATTCAATGAAAAAAGTTTAAGTGGATTTGTCATTTAATTATGTACCTGGAATAATGTCAATAATTAATAAGTATTGCATTTAAAAAAAATAAGTATATTTTTTTATAATATAGGGCCCCGATTTTGTAAATCGCCTAGGGCCCCAGAATATCTAGGACCGGCCCTGATAAATACACCCCTGTTTTCTTCATTTCATACCCAACCAACTGAATCTTTATTTCCCCAATATTACCTTCAAATCATAACAAAAAGAAAAGAAAAATAGTGAACTTTCATTAACCACGAATTATCGTGAGCTTAGGAGAACCGAGAAGAACCATAGAGGAATAGATAACAGACGCCGTCGAGCAACATTTCAGCGGAAACGGCGGACAGCTATGGCGATGCGGGAGTTGAGTTGTGGTGAAGTTATGGTAAGGACTTTGGACTTTTGAGAGTGAAGAATACGTAGAGTGAGGTAATTGAATGGTGGGTTCTTAGGTTAGTTATTATCCTTTAAGTTTAATTGATATATTTACTTATATGTTTTTTTTTAATTAATGTATGTAATCGGGATGGGTTTCCCGATCTGGTGGGTTCAACACCCGAAACCCGTCCCGATTATTCTACCGGATTTTCAGGTGTCCCGGAAACTCGGAATTACCCTTTTGTCCCGTCCCAAATGGGAAAATCCGATTGAGACGGGACGGGTACACTAAACTCTGTCCCATTTACCCATCCCCAGTTTAGATCATCTCCCACTCAAAAGTTAAAACATCCATTTTCGACATTAAATTGGAATCTTCTTCAAATATAGAGGTTTTAAGTCCCACATTTCCACATTCCATCTCTCATCCAACACTCCAAAATATTATTCCACGACCTTCAAATTACTATTAATTTATTGAATATATAATTTTATCCACATCCATCAAAATTAAAATTTATGTTATTTATGAAATAACATTAAATCAAGTTTAAATAATTTATTTATAAAAAAATATCAAAAATTACAAAATGTAAATTCAACTAGAAATAAAATTACTACACCAAAAAAACAATATATACTAAAACTAAATGCAAATATATTAATTACAATATTGCAAATAACATTGTAGATTGAAGATAAATTGTGACATTAAAAATTATTAAGAATAGAGAACATACATTGATTGAAACATGAGAAATTATTCGATAAAAATAATAATATTAGTTTCGTATAATTATAGTCAATTTACTATTTATTATTAATTTAATAAAATGATTAATAACATAAGAAGCTATGAAAAGTATTTAAGTTTTTTGAAACATATATATATTTAAGGACAAAATGAGACTTAAAAATAGTGAATAGTGATTTGGAGTAGCTAATATGGAGTTTACAAATTAGTCATTTCTCCAAATTCTCTAGATTTAGAGTTGGATGGGAGCATGGTTTTGCTCCAAATTCCAATCCTCCAAATTTGGATAGGGGATGCTCTCAAGGTTGTGATTTAAACATGAAGGGTGAATGTGAAGGTTTCTTAAGACATTTGGGACCATTTGTTATGTTTTTTCAGAAAATAATCATCAAAGTTAGTTTCAATAAAACTATATATTTGCAAGGAAAGTTGACAAAGTAATGTAAATTTCACATCATCAATTGGTAAGTTTAAAGATGACCTACATCACACATAGAAAATAAAATCATATTTTGAAGTTATTTTAAAATAATGCATTTGCTGGTAAGGATAGTCGTCTAAGAAGGTTTTACCCGACTAAACTTTTACTTGTAGAGTTTTGTTAAATTAAGTGTAAAATTACTTTTTTGGTACCATACACTGGATGGGTCAACACATTTGGTATCATGCTCTAATATTTGACACTATAATGTATCACCAAACTCAGTTTGAATAACAATGTTACATTTTGGACAAAAAAAGCCATGCGCGACGCAGTGGACGTTAACTCGTCTTTGATTATTTATTAGAGATAGTTTTATGCTACAATAGATATTTGTAACTAAAATAAAATTTTTGAGTAAAAATTTTGCTTTCGTCCTAAAAGAACAAAAAAAAGTGTTCTATTAGATATTTATAAAATACATTCATCTCAAAATATTCTTTTGAGAAGCATATATTTATCGGCCCTGAGTGTAAGCCGCACATGCGGCCGCTTAGGGCCACCGATCTCCGAGGGCCTCAAAAAAAAAATTATTATATATATACATATAAATAAATATATTGTATTGTATCTAGAGTGAATGTAGTTGAGTGAGGTGCAAGGATCAATCCCCCTCATCTATATATTGTCTTTACCTATTTTTATTTTTTTTATTTGTGGAGCATATATTTTATTATGGGAAGCCCCAAGACATTACCGAAGTTTTGAAAATCATGTCCAATACATTCACAAATAATTCAGCGGAACCCCATATTTCCTAGACTAGTTGATCCATAAGTTAAGATAAATATTGTCTAAAAAAAAAAAAAAGTATATTGCAATTTCAAATGTATTTGGAGTTGTAAGCCATGTGACCCCAAAGAATCCATAGGAATATATCAGATTTAATTAGTTTAGTGTCCAACCATGCATATCTAATCATCATTTTCAAAAAATTTAAATAAATTATACTAATATTTTTTATATCATGGATATGTGACGTGACTTTAATATTAATTTGTTGTTTCATGCTCTAAAATTAATACATGTCTACAGTTAATCGCATCAATAAATTATGGTGCATATGTTTATATATTATATATAAAAATAATTGATAAATATAATTCTCACGGAAAGCCAAAATACTAAAATTTAACAAAACAATTAAACATCATTTCATTTTCACAATTTGTTACCAAAGCGAGATTAATGTTTTTTCTAAATTTTAGTAGGGGTTTTGACTGTGATGAATTATTTCATGATATATGAATAAGTTAGATAACGATGTAGTAAATACATTATCACATACCAATATTCAATATGTTTATTAAGAAAAATATTTAAGAACTTACTATGTTATGAAATGTGTGGACTGAAGTTGGTCAACTCAAGAAGAGACAAAACCTATCAATTGGAGTTGCCATATTATCTTAGACACTAACCTCTATGATTTTTTGATGTTTAAGTGCAATGTGAACTTAAATCAAACGTTGACTAATTAGATAAAATGATATAAAAATAAGTCAAAAATCTAATTTTGGATCCAGTTTATACAAACCTCGCTCGAGAAGTTAGTATAAATATACAACCTCTGTGTTGTATTTAACCCTCAATATTTTTGCCCTGAACTTTCTTAAACCACCTCTAACCTCTGCAAAGTTCTTTTTATTATTATTATTATTATTTTGCTCATTTTCTATACTACTGGTTGGCCTCATGCATTCTTTTTTTTTCCAATTTTTCATTCTCATGATTTCCTCTTTTCAACCTAATTTTTAACTTGTACATCTATACATTTCTTTTCTAGGTACATATACATCATGAGGGAATTAGGTAGTCTACGGTCAGAAGGTCAAGACACTCAAATGGGTTCATATTATCCAGATCTGCATACGATTCATGTCTTACTAGTGGATCATGACTCTGGAGATCTTGTTAACACTGTCAATTTGCTTGAATTATGTCAACATAGAGGTAAACAATCTTAGTTAATTGTCTTTGTAAATTTACAATAGCTAGAATATATTGTCTCTAAACCTTATTTTTCATTTAATTTTCCACGATAAAGTTAGTTTATATGGAGCAACTACATTGTATTATAGTTTAGTAAAGATTGTATTTTTCTTTTACATTTTAACACATAATTTTCATTTTCAATTATATGGCTTCTCTTCGACTCTAATTATTTTTCTTCATTATTCTTACCACATGGATCGATATTATGAGATTTTGGTTTATAGTGGATTAAATTTTGAATATTATATATTTCTCAATTTTCTCATGTGTTCTATTTGTTTGTTTTCTTTTGGATTTGAACTGATTTTTAAAACGTACAAGAATTTGCATGCTCAAAGATTTAAAAAAAAAAAAAAGATTGAAATTTTGATTATCTTGTTATTGCGACATTTGAATAATTTATTTTTTTCCGCGCTCTAACACATAAATGATTGAGTGTAAATTGTTTGATTCAACTTACCGTTGTAAAAAAAATATGAAAGGCAATAAGACGCATATCAAATGCTTATACCAATATATACTTTTTATCCAAAAAATTACAATTTAGAGAAGTTATTTAAAGATCTTTTGATATATTTTCATTCTCATTTTTTTTTTTACTTTTATTTATTACTGAAGCAATGACTTATCCCTGTCAACATAAAATTTATTTTTCTTTACTAGTTGATAAATGTCATGAAAATCTCATCACTGATAAAGAAAATTCACTAAAATAAAATTTAGAATTTATCAAAAAAAAAAAAAATAGCGGATATATGAGGGTTTGTGTGCGTCAATATATGCATTCCAACATTTGTTTGTTTCCTAAAATTTATTGATCACTAAATCAAATAAATCCTAAACATTAGAATAACTTTATTAGCAACATTATTGGACAAAATAAATATATATGTTGATTCTTATATGAGTGTATTTTTACATATGCACATATGATATGTTTTTTTATGTTGTATTTTTTCTTTATTTACCATGTTTTGCATATTCTTTCAATTCATGCTCCTTTTATGTTGCGGATCTTGCAAAAAAATTCTTAACTAAACTGATTTGTTTTTTAATAGTGAAAGAATAGACTTCTCACAAAACTTTCTTGTCCTCTAGCAAATATCACTAGATAATCATTTATATAATTTTCTCATAAATAATTTAATAAAATGATACAAGAAGTATATTGTTTATAACATAAGACAAATTACAAATTTTGTTCAAATATTTATGTTGTCCAAAGAAAGATAATTTAGTTTTCCTTGTCTATTTTTTGTTTTGTTTAATAGTAACTTTTGAATGGAAAAGAACCAATATTAATTAGCTTATAACCATTCTATATAATATTCACTAATTTGATTATGCTACAACCATTATTAATAATTTCAATCAGTATTTTATTAATAAAGTCGATGAAAATTGACCAAGAAATTTCTCCAAAGTTTCAATATGCATAATTGTTTTTAATAAACTACTAAGGGAAAAATCTCCATACACAATAATAATATTTACACTAGAATATGCATGAAATTGTTTATTTATTTAATTAGGAAAGGTACCCTTGCACAAACATAATGTGTATGCACATAAACGAATAGATATATAGGCTTAACAAAATATTTTTCACATTAAAAATCCGTTGTGTTTTTATTAATAACATTCATATTTGTATACTCATTATGACTTGCATTTCGTTTGTGCATTTACATTATTCTCTTTGGCTTAGTTACTCCTGTAGAATTGGCTTCCGTTGCTATATCAATCCTCTCAAGAGGAAATGTAAAATTTGATATGGTGATAGCAAATATTAATTCGCCCGATTCCCATGGAAATGATCTTCTGCAACAAGCAGTTAACATGGACCTGCCGATCATTTGTAAGTAAAAGAATATATTTTATATTCTGGGAAAATAAGACTTATATTTCTTATAGTCTATAGTTGTTAAGCTACTTTTTAATTCTTTAATTTTAACGTGCTTCTATTTCATTAGTGATGTCAGTTGATGATAATCCAATCATAGCCATGAGAGCACTAGAAAATGGGGCATTTCTTTACATAAAGAAACCAACAACAATTGAGATGATAAACTGTTTGTGGCAACATGTGTTGAAAGAAAAAACAAGAATGATAAGAGAAAGAAATAGATTAGCCGCATCCAATTACAGTTTCAGAGGTATTGAGTTTAATGAAGGAATTTGTCAAGACGAAAAACACCTCAATAATATTGCAGATAACAATATGCTCATGATGATAAACCATGGAAAGTTCAAGAAAAATATTAGGGAAGAAAATTCCATGAGTGAAGATGATGTGTATAATTCGAAGAATGTCAACAATAATAGGATCAGGACAAAATTGCACACAGTGTGGACAAAAGAACTTCATGCAAAGTTTATGGATGTTGTCAAACAACTTGGTCCAGGAAGTATGTTCTCAGTTGCCTTATATATTTTATTCTTG
Source organism: Penstemon newberryi var. newberryi (assembly GCA_030819805.1). Classification (NCBI taxonomy): domain Eukaryota; kingdom Viridiplantae; phylum Streptophyta; class Magnoliopsida; order Lamiales; family Plantaginaceae; genus Penstemon; species Penstemon newberryi. The sequence goes on from JAUALY010000007.1 coordinate 19,743,070, forward strand.
AACTTGTTTATTTATTTTGTGTCAGTACATTCTTGAAAAAAATATATAACATCTTTTTGTGGAAAGATGTATGTGTAAGTATGCATTTTTATGTGATGTTTATTTATACAATGGATTAATTAGTATACATGTTTGGAATTTATTTTTGAAATAATATATTTTCCATTAGATCCTTCCATTTTTTATTAATCTACTTTGTGCATATGTGTATACATGCCATACCTAAAAACATTAAGATTATTTTATGTAATCATAATTTGTTATATAGATATGTTCCATTAGAATTTTGCATTCACTTTTCTTTTTGTGTATATGTGCATATCTAAAAGGATCTATTATGAGGCGACTAATTTGTTATAATCATAGGGTGTTTCCCTAAGGAAATTCGAGATTTAATGAAAGTAGACGGACTCACAAGAATGCAAGTGGCAAGTCATCTCCAGGTTAGTTTTTCCATTTGTTTCAAATGAACTCAAGATTGCATATATATACATACATATATATATATGTATATATCAAATATGTTATAAGAGGTCTATTTGGATGGGTTATGGCTCGGTTTCGCAGGTCTCGGTTTTAAAAAAATGGTTTGGGTGGTTTCAGTGAAATCTTTGAAACCCTATTTGGTTAGTTTTTTTATGTTGGGTTTTGTGGTGTTGAAAAAGTTGAAACCCCACTCGATTGGTTTTGGATGTTGGGGTTTGGAGAAAAAGTAGGTAATAGGTGTCAAATCAATGTCTTTTTTGGGGAGTTTTGGGAAAAAAAATAGATGGTAGTTGTCAAATCAATGTTTTATATGTTTCAAGAGTTTGGAGAAGATTTGTGATGAGTTTCATGGGTTTGGCGAAAACTCATTTGGAAGGATTTTGGCCCGGTCTTGCAAAACCCGCAAGACTGGGCCAAAACCCATCTCCATACAACCACAATTTTTTAAGTTATTTTTTTCTTGAAAACTTAACTACTTATGTTGTTTTTTTTATAGAAATGTCGAAATGATATTTGGCGTATTTGGCGATCGTTAGAAGAGAGAAAGTCTAATCAAACGACTATTGGATCTTCTGACATCGATGTGTTCCAATCGAAACGAAGAGGGTTTGGGTCGATGCCTCGACTAGACGAGGGTCTTTCATGCTATGATCAGGTTCAAGAGAGTAGCGGAGCAGGGCAAAGTCCCCAAACTCATGTTGAAGTCGTATTACCAAGTAATGATGTTCAAATTATGAACAATACTTCCCATCAGCATTTTTTTGGGTCCATGTTGCCCGGTCAGAGTAGTGTCACACTTTGCACAACCTCTTCAACTAAACACAAGCATCCATCTGAAGACTTTTTCATTTTTCAAGATATGGATTGCTTGATTGATAATTACTCTACTCAACCTCAAAGGTCTAGGATGAACAACTCGAACCCCCCTCCTCGACCATATCACCTTAACCCGAGTTATCAGGTATTAGATATTGAAAAATGTTATTAGTTGCTTACACTTTTGTTTTACCATTATCAACATGCCACACATAACAATAAAAATATTTTTCTATAGTTGGTTACTGACTTAATTAGAATATTGAAGATCTAACCAATCAAGATTTGCAAAGTTTGTTTCACTCATTTTGCATTTCATGGTCAAATAAGTTAGATATTATTTTCTGATTAAGCTTTATTGTTGAACAAATTTTATGTCTAAATCATTTTCTTTGTGAAACCTTTGGTAAATTACCTTAATTATAAAAATAAAAAAATAAAAAACTTTGGAAAATTTAGTGATACATTTTTCATTGATGGATTGATTTGAATCATTATTTTGCAGAACTATTTTGTGCCTAGCATTGGTACTCAAATTCATGGGAGTTCAGAGACATCAAATTTTCAAGTTGATGAATCAGGAACCAAAGACAGTGAATGACTTTTTAGAATTAATAAAGAGAAGTTAAATAAAGTATGAAGTCATTGTGCCTGCAAAATGTTAAATAACTTCATTTGCGTTTTATTATTCAAAATAATAATAATAATTGGTCATTTGCCAATATCTGGAATGGAATAACATGTCTACTGTAAATTTTGGACAATGATGTTTAGAGTTGATTTGGACAATAATGTTTAATGTTGGTGTTAATTAAGGTTTGATGTATCTAATATAAATAAAGTTGGTCTACTACCATTTTATTTTTGTTTAGAATATGTAGCATGCATGTTTCTATGGGATACATATTTATGTCATAAAATAATCATATTAATTTCTCATAACTATATATTTTAAATAATATTGAAACGAGAAAATAGATTATTGCTCATTAATTATCTAGAATGGGGCTTTCATATACAAATTTCATGTGGAGTCGGTAAATTAACGTACAAATAAAAATCACTTCGATATAACTTTAATTTGTTTGATTTTTCTTAATGATTTAAAATTTTAACGTTGATAAGTGATAAAGTTGTAGATGACTTGATACCAATGAAATTACATTAGCAAGTAAAGATATTTAAAGTAACTAGAAATATGCACAGACTTTGCACGTGACTGGTCAATTTTATACGTCAATTGCGTTTTATAATAAAATAATTGTTTAATATATTATGGATTATATGCTAGTTGCATTATATAATAAACAACTAAAAAAATGTTAGTTAAAATATTCGAATGCGATGCACATGCACTTTTCCAGTATATATATTAATAGCAAAAGCTTTTAAGTTTAAATTTTTTTCTTTCTATTTTTACTTAAAATATATTTAACTCGGTTCCTAAAGTCGTTAAAAAATGTACATTACTATATTGTCCTGGTACCTTGACTCTAAATTCTATTTCAGTTCTCCAATTTGTTGGATCATTCATTTCAATGTACCGACAAATATTATGACATAACTAAATATTTTTATCATCAATTGAATGAACAAATAATTCATATGATTTGGTAATTTGTCTCTGATTTGTGCATATATGAACATGGAGCAAATTTTTGTTACATAGTTAAATTTGTATTAATCCGAGTTCATTTTTTAAGGAGTCTATATTTTTTTATCTATACTATTATAGAACTTAATTACAATAATCTCCTACTAACTATGAAAAATATTAGGGTAAACTTAGACACACCTACCTATTACCTAATTATCAAGATACACCCTATTGTTTCAGAAATTACCAAGACACACCCTTCCGCTAGAACCATATTACAAGAACACACCTTACAGCATTAATGTTTGACAATTGCATTTTTCAGGAGAAAAAATATACTTGTTATTCAAAATAAAACCAAATTGGTCCTTGAAATAACTTTGTTTAAATGAAACACATCAAAGATTCATGAACACTAAACATTAACAAATTGTCTAAATTGTGCAGTAAAAATGTTGTAGACATTGTCAAAACAATTATTATTATTCTTAAATATATAAATAAATAATTAAATTAGTTATTTAATTTTTTGTAGGCATAATTGCTACATGATTTATTGAACTTATCTTAATTAGCTTTGAAATATTACTCACGCCGTTTGGCTTCTGATTCATCTCCTACAATATTATCCGTTGTCTCTGAACTTCTCTTCCTTACGGCGTCCATGAAGGCACATAGGAGATCAGCATAATCATAATCCAAAATAATCCATTAATGCAAAATACACCAAATTTGAAGGTTTCATGGAAAAATTGCTTTAGACATTAATTTCAACAATGAACTTTATTCGCACAATCATGTTTAACATAAAACTTTACTATTACTTAATTTGCATTGCAAATTGATTATGATAAAGCAAAGTGTGAGTAGTTAGTGATATTTTTCAATTGTTGAGTTCATGCTCGGGATAAATCGGGATAAAGTGATATGGTCCACGAGAGGGTTGGTTTGGGTTGCTCATCATTCCGGATCCTTGAGGTCTACTATAATAACTTTCATTAATCAAACAATCCACGTCTGGAAAATTAAAGAAGTCATCAAATGGATGGAAAATATTATTCTTTACGATTTGTGTAGTTTCCATGTTTCCTTGACCACCACCATTACTTGGCGATATGATGACTTCAGCACGGGGTTGAGAGATTTGTCCGGCTCCTCCACTACGCCCAAGGGTATGAATGACCCTTGTCCAACCGAAGCATCACCCCAAACCTTCTTGGTTTGGATTGGGGCCCATTAATGTCGAAAGATGTAGTAAACATTTTGGTTAGAATTCCTATCTTCTGGTGACCGCCAATTAGCATTTCCCTTTCTGAAGGGGAAGTTGTTAGTTTTCCTATTTCAGAAGAGGAAAAATGATCCAGTAGCACTAGAAATCCTAGCAGGAAACATGTTAAAGTAAAAGAACTTTTATTTAGCATAGATGGAGAAGTATGTATTTACTTACACATACATTGTTGGTGTCGGAATTTCAGTATCATACCCACGATGAGTCAAATAGATAAATTGGACTGTTAAATTGGATATTGTACTACCCACGCCCTAGTCCATATGTTGTCTTTGTTGCTCCACCACGGTGCATAGTGGGTTGTGGTGGCGGAGGATGTCTGACTCTTCCTCTACTTGATTAATGTCTTCATTCCTCTTTTGCTATTTTCTGGCATCATTTTGTCCTCTATTGTGTGCCTTCGGATCAACTCCTAGCTTTGAATATCTAAAATCAATTAGAAACTAATTTTCTCGACTCTACTTACAAACTCGAATCTAAATGAAAACTAAGCTAAAAACACCCAAGACTGATCAAAACTCTCGGGAAAGTCATTGATTAAGTAAAGGAAATAGCATGAACAACACTATAATTATCCTTGGACACTCTACTTCTCTCCCAACTTGGCGTACTTTTTCTCTCCTTACGAAAAATTGTATGTCGCATTTCTCATAGAATTTTTTGTGTGATATTATCTGGATTATAGATGAGTGTTATTTTACTAACTGACACACATAAATGCACGCAAGTATACATATCACACAAGTTATATTATTCACCGCAAATTGTCTCATTCGATAGTTTAGGGACCAAACTAGTACAAACCCCATACTTAATGGTGCAAACTGTATTTAATGCAGCATAAATTCTCTTTCAACAGTTCTTCTTTTCATAACTAGAAAAGTGTTTGGTTTGTTAATTGTGTATTCATTCCTCTAATTTGTTATCGTGAGTTCAGATAAATGGCCTCCCCACAATCAATATTCGATTTCACTGTTAAGGTCAGTTGCTTTACTAAACACACACACAAATGTACTATATTTCCAAACTTCTTTTTGTTAGGGTTCTTCGAATTGATTTTGTTATTTACTTACTATTTGGGCTAATTTTGCTTCAAGAAGCTCAAATCTGTTGAATACTTGTCTTTAATTAATTTCTCAATTTTCAATTGATTTGTTTTAGTTACCAAAACTATGTGGGTATTTTTTGGCCTCTGAATTCTATTTTGTTCATTACAGGATGCTCAAGGAAATGATGTGGATCTTAGCATTCACAGAGGAAAAGTAGTGATGATTGTCAATGTTGCTTCAAAATGGTATTTAATTGGTACCCTAATTTTTGGTCTTTTCTGATAGTGATTTTGTTATGAATTTCATCACAATTTGGAAAATATAGTTGCCAAATCAAAAACTATACCAATTTCTAAGTAATTTTTTCCTTAAAGGTATGTTTGTCTATCAATGATGATTTTATTTTTCGATTAATTACTGCAGCGGGATGACAAATTCAAATTACACTGAGCTAAATCACCTATATGAAAAGTACAGAGATCAAGGTAGTTTTTTCTTAATGATCTGCAACATTACAACCAGTTCTCTAGTACTTTATGGTTTTTGAATGTGAAAACAATGTACAAACTTATACCTGCCTCCGTATGTATTCATTTAGGCCTCGAGATTCTTGCATTTCCATGCAATCAGTTTGGTGAAGAAGAACCTGGAAGCAGTGATCAAATTCTCGACTTTGTCTGCACTCGATTCAAGTCAAAATTTCCGATCTTTGATAAGGTAAATCCAAACTCAAATAAGAAAAAGTATCGATCCATAGGCATTCCAAAGTCGTATGTGTTGTAGCTTTTGGACATTGTATTCATTGCATGTTTGCCTTTCCCGAGTTAGATTGAAGTGAATGGTGAAGATGCTGCACCACTGTACAAGTTTTTGAAGTTGGGAAAATGGGGAATCTTTGGGGATGATATCCAATGGAATTTTGCAAAGTTCTTGGTTGATAAGAATGGGCTTCCTGTTGATCGATATTACCCCACAACATCGCCTCTTACGATTGAGGTATGAACCATCTTAATAGTTTTCAAGAAAATCATATGATGATGTCTAAAAACATTTGCTCTTTATATACCGAATTCTAATCCTTTGTCTTGCGTGCGTATTATAACCATTGATGATCATTCTTTGTAATCTAATTGCAGAGAGATATTGTAAAGCTCTTGGGGATCTCGTAAGTGTAAGTGATGAGAAATCAGCCTTCTCTATTGTTGTGCAACTAATGTGGTTTGTGCTTGTCTACCAATATCCATAGTTTTGTCTACCTATTTTCTGTGTTTAATTTTTTTGTAATACAATGGCAAATAGAAGATTGGGGCATTCATTTGAATGTGTTATTGAAAAATGTTATATGGAAATGGTTTATGGAGGTAAATGTGATGCAAAACTTTATTATTATCATGAGAAGGACGGCTATTCACAGTTGCCTCGGCCAATTCTCGTAAATCTTCCTTGTTATGCTGGAGTCAATTTCTTGGTTGTATTTGCCTTTTGGTGGCTTTAACGAGAGATTTGCACTCGTGGTACCAAACTATATATCTATTGTCACTTGTGGTACAATAAAAATTGAGGCCGACACATTTGGTACCACAATTTAAAAATTGAATTACTTTTGGTACCCATTGTTAAAAATGGACGTTAACTGATTACGTGGCAGTTAAGTGTTATTGCAAAATTGATATCATTACTTATGTTGACTGACAATTCTACCCCATAACATTTTATGTTGTCAAAATAACCCCACATCTTCAAATTTATTGACGATTTTAGTCCACATTGTTGCCTAATTTCACAATTTGCTCGAATAAGACACGTGCGGACCAATTTGAAGATTTTACTTATTATATTTACATATCTATTTAACTAATTTAATTTTATAAACTATAAACAATATTAATATATTTAATATTTAATAAAATAATAAAATTATATATTATTAATAAATATTTATAAAATTTTTTAAAAAGAAAAAAACCCATCCCCTCCCCATCCACCCCACCCCCCCCCCCCCCCCACCCACCCCAGATCCCAAGCCACCGAGGCCTGGGACTTGTAGCTTTATTATATATGTAAATATATTATTTTATTAAATATTAAATATATTAATACTATTATATAAATTTAAATTAATAAAAATATTTATTTTTTGTCGGATTTATATTAGAGTATTATTTGATCTGTTAATATTGTTTATAAAATCAAATTAGCTAAATAAATATGTAAAATAATAAGTAAAATCTTCAAATTGGTCTGCACGTGTCTTATTCGAACAAATTTTAAAATTGGGCAACAATGTTTACTAAAATCGTCAATAAATTTGAAAATGTGGGGTTATTTTGACAACCTGAAATGGTCCGCACGTGTCTTATTCGAGTCAATTTTGAAATTAGGCAACAATGTGGACTAAAATCGTCAATAAATTTGAAGATGTGGGGTTATTTGTCGGTCAACATAAGTAATGGTATTAATTTTGCAATAACACTTAACTGTCACGTCATCCGTTAACGTTCATTTTTAACGGTGGTACCAAAGTGATTCAATTTTTAAATTGTGGTACCAAATGTGTCGGTCTCGATTTTTATGGTACCACAAGTGAAAATCAGCATATAGTTTGGTACCACAAGTGCAAATCTCTCTGGCTTTAATTGTTGGAAAATTCTTACCACGAGTCTCGGCCAATTGCATGTGTTATGTGATTGGTCACTCTCGATAGAACATTACCCAACCACAAAGCAAGTATAATGCATCTGTCATTTAGTTGTATTAGGTTAGTCAAATCTAGCAAGTAGTTACCTTTAATGGTTCCCTGGTTTTGCAGCTAGGCTTTCATTTTCATCCCTAGCAGCTGAACAAGCTATTATTAGATCGATCAGACGAGAAATGCAAGAATTTGCCTAATGCAATATCCCATTTATTTTCGAGTATTTGGTAATGTTGAATAAAAAAATACATTGTTTTGGTAGTTAATCCAAATCTTGACACTTTGTATCCTTGATTTGTAATTTTTGGCAACGTAGTGGCATTTTGGGGTGCATTTAATCGAACATATGCAATTCGATGGTGCAAAGTGTTAAAATTTTAGTTGTCAAAAAGATGTATTTTCAGGGTGCAAAAAGTCAATTACTTTTTTTTCTTTTCCATAAAAAAAAAAGTTTGTATATTTTTTCTGATTTTCTTCCAAGATTTTCATAATATAAGAATAAGAGCATCCAAGTAATTTTGACGGGCGGAAAACTAAAATCAAGGAAATTTAATCCATAATTGTTCGGTACTTCCCTTATGTTATTAAATTTTTATTATTATTTTCTTTTTGGAATGTTACAAAATATCATGCCATTTCTATAACTGAAATTATGTTTTTAAAAATACTCTCTTATATAAAATAATAATTTGACTGCACTAACTCTCAACCATTCCTTTTAAGAGCATATATGTAAAAATATCCTTTTAATGGCATATATGTAAAACTACTTAAAAATTTCCCTTTTTAACTCATAGTTAAAACTCTACCTTTTAAATAAATAAAAGAATACAAAAGAAAAATGAATGGAGTAATAGTTTGTTGGGTCTGTCTAAAATGAGATTTTGAGGGATGGGGAGCACATGAGATATCATTTATCTTGGTGACACATGTCCCCTTAAAATTTATTTTTAAATAATTTATTTTCTTAAAGACAAATTTATCCTTTTTAATGAGTGAATTCAAAAACACCCTTGTGTTTTGTCTAACTATAAAAAAAAACCTATATTATTTTTATTAGCAACAAAACCTTGTATTTTTTTTTCTTAACAAAGAAAACCCCTCTCAAGTCGAAGAGAAAATTTTACCCCACCAAACAATGCAAAAACATCCCTATTACCTAAAAGGTTACCAATAACCCCTGGTAACTTTAAAAATTGGGAATACACCCTCTCCTCCCCATTTTTTTTTTGAAAAAATTGACAAATTCTCCATATGATTTATGAATCCCATATAAAAAAATTGACAAAAATCTTATCCCCCACAGTTACATGTTTTGACACTTTACCACCCATATGTACAAAATAAACACTTTACCCCTGAAAAATAAAATTAGTTGCACTTTACCCCCTCAAATGATTTTATGCAATTTTTTGTTTGACGGAAAATGTACATGTGCCCCTCACATGAATTTTCAAAGGGTAAATTAGTCACATTATTTCTTATTTGTCCAAATACTTGACTCATGTCTTGTGAACCAAAAATCTAAAGTTAAGTAGAAAAAAAATTATTTGTAAAGAGAGAGGGAAAAATGCGCGTCAGTGAAATATTTGGGCGAAAAATCGATGTTGGAACTAATTTACCCTTAAAATAAAAATTGAGACGCATATCTATGTTTTTGGTGAACGGAATTGTAAGTGCAACTGATTTTATACGTGCTTATTTAATTTATACTTTTGGGTGGTAAATTTCAAAATATGTAACTTTGAGAGGGGGTGTAAAGTGCATTTTTCCTAAAAATATTTTAAATGATCTTATACTGATGGTCTTAATTGTCAATTCGTATAAAATTTTTATTACTTGAGAGATTTTTTTCGTATAAAATTTTGATTACTTGATATTTTTTTTTTTGGGAAAGAGATGAAATTAATTAGAGATAATGGATCAATTTTTAAACATATTAATTAAAGGGTTAATATGTAATTTAACATATATTTATTTTTCTTAAATGTCCGATGCCACTTCATCATTGGACATTTTGACCAAAACTTGTGGTTCAGATTTGTTGTTGACTTTTTTTAATGGTTGATATGGGGTATCTCATGTACACCTATGTTCCATAAAATCTTATTTTAGAAAGACCCTAGTTTGTTATATAGAACTTCAATTTTACTTGTCAACCAAGCAGTGCTTGGAATTTATTTGTTTGTTTTAATTAAAAAGGACAATGGCATCATCATGTATTTTTTTTTATCTACTAGACTATATATATACAGCTTGAACCAAAAAGTACAAAAGGTATAGGTCCTTCCCAATGTGGTGTCTTCAGTAAAATTCAAACTTGAATCTCGTCTCTGAGGATCGCAAGTCACTACCACTTGATCCAACCACATTTTCATGTTCACTACCACTTGACCCAACCACATTTTCATATTACATATATCCTAAAGTCGCACAAACCATTTAAAATATATAAATAAATAAACAAATACGAGAAACTGAAATATGATTTAGGAAAGCTAGAAAATGTCTACTTATTGACTAGAATACCAAAAGATTTCAATTCCCATAACCAGAAGTAATACGTTTGAAATTACTCTTATCACTAACCTAAAAAAATCGAAGTTAAAAATACATCATCATCAAAGAGTTGCTGAATTTGAACTTTCTAGTTTGCAACAATGGAGACAGATAATAAAAAGATAAGGAAATCCCACCAATGTACTATGAAAATCCCAATTTCTTATGAATAAAACATTTAAACACATTAAATATATCAATACCACCACCAGCTTCCACCAACAAACATAAATTCTCTACCACTTCTACTCCTCGTGAACCTAATAAAAAGGGAAACTTTGTTACAGAATTTGTTAGCACAGCTCACAATCTACTAGCCGGCAAATCCACCCGATCCTTGGTGCGCTCATTTACAACAACACATATATACAAAAACTGCCAATGTGCCTGTTGTACCCTTTTGTATTATCCTCGCATTAAGTCAATATCCGAACTTTTAACATCTGGTCTTGAACTCGATGGCCAAGCACTAGTTCCGGAATTAGGAGTAAGGCTTTGACTAGGAGTCGCGTTATTTGGGGTCATCGACTTTTCAGCAGAGTGTTCTAGTAGAAACTTTTCATCTTGTGTTCCGGATTCGGTTTTGTTCTTTCCCTTAGTACCACCGTAAACAAAACTGCACCCAACCACCTGCAGAATTTATAAGATTATAAATGACAAGTTAAGAATTTTACTTGTGAAAGAAGAGATAGGCTATGGTTTTTTGTTAGACCGAATGCAAAATTACCCCTTGTGCTTTGCTTAATTGGCAGAAAACTGTGATATTGTTATTAACAAAACCCCCGCTTCTTCTTTTATTAGCAAAAAACCCTATTTGAAATTCCTTCATAAATAAACAGGGCGGTTATTGCCCATTTCCAAAGTTAACATGGGGTTTATTTCAATTTTTTAGGTGAATAAGGGTGTTTTCGCATTTTCAGTGGGGGTATAATTGTTGTTTTTCCTTCAAAATAAGTAGTTCGACTTGGGAGGGTTTTTTTGCTAATAAAAAAAATCGTGGGAGGTTTTTGCTAACAAAAATAACACAGGTTCTTTTTTCTTGCTAATTAGAAAAAGCATGGGGTATTTTTGCATTTCACTCTTTTTTATTTGGATTTTAGTGAGTAGAAAGAACGCGATGGAAAATTGAGCTTCATTTACTGTTCATTCCATTTTCCCCATAATCATTTTACTCACAGATTATTTCAGTCAAGAACCAAATATAGAGCCACAAACGAACTGGATTCTATATTACCTGCACTGAGTTTGCAGCAATGAGCCTACCACCTATTGCACCCCCAATTATGTGCCCATCTGGACTACAAACCGAAATGCTTATACCACCGGTTCTTTCGCGAGGACCGCTATTTTCATCGACCAAGTAAGAACCAGACAAACATAGAATCTCAAACCGTCCCTAAAAGAAATAGCAAGCTACAATTAGATCCTTGCACATTTTGTCAAGTATATATATATATATAATTATCCAGTTTGCATTATCGTAAACTTTTATGAAGCAGGAGAAAGAAGCTAAGGTGATATTTAATTACAGATTCCTACACCTTGAACCAGAACGTTTTGTACTATAGTCCTAAACAAGAAACAAACACAAATTTTAATTTTTAGAATATTTTGTACACAAGTTTCTCGTCAAAAAAAGAAGCGTCAACCAAGGGTATATGACTCACAGAATGACAATGATAGACAAAAGAACACCTTACCCTAGACTATGCATTAGAGAAATATCTAAGAGATCATGAGTTTTTAGGTTACCAAGTTGATTTGTATGTATTCCGCGATGCATTGAGGCATAATCAAGTATTATTAAGTTCTCAAAGAAGATTGAAATTTTGAAGATGTGTACTCCGAACACACATCATGAGGCAAAAATATAATCTAAGTGAATTAATCAAACTGACAAGGTTTAAGGATTAATCATCTAAATAGGGTGCAAGCTCGGCAGAATTGTATGAAGGATTTACACTAGAATAAAATATTAATCTTCTAGTCTACAAATTCTTGAAACTGATTGAGAAAAAAATCCCTTTTCCGTTTAAAATCAAGTTGGAAACTCCATAAAGATTAAGTGAAATATGTAATAACAAGATGGGATCGCATGAAAAAGGTCATTTTGACCAAAATGTTTAAAACTAGCCCATCAGTTTCAAATCTCAGCCAATTCTGAATCAAGTAATATGGAGAACAAATGTCCATATATTCACCCAATCTTTTTAGAAATGCCACAAGAAAAGGACCAATTTTCCTAATTACACTAATCAAGCACGGTATCTTTAATTTGCAAAATCTTTCCAAAATATTAGATTTGGAGTCCACAAACTCTTTTGCAAACTCGATCAAGTACGAAAAAGAAGCCTGATATAAATGAACCGAAACAAAGTAATAGCCATTTGACAAGTAATTCATTGTTTATCACCAAAAAAATCAATCAAGGTGCAAAAAATGCAATGCTAGGGAGTTGCTTTAACCTCATAGGTGACACAGCCACCAGAAGCTGCAGGATGGCTTAGAGTAACTGCAGAAACTGATCCATTTGCTGATAATATGCATAAAGCTCTGGGCCTCTGTTTAGCAAATGCCAATATCTTTGCAGCAACATCCTGCACGCATGAACAAGTAAAGCTTTCTCTTTTTACAAGGTACAGACGATGATACAGATTCACTATTGCATGTGAAAAATACATATAAGATTATCCAATCAAAGGCATGCCCAAGAAAATAACAGATAAATAGATTTTAACCCAAAAAAAAATTACAATCAAAATGATCACTCGGTATCATATATTTGTGAAGGACAACTGTGGTATTTATTAATTTTTCATTGGAATAAAGAAAAAAGCATAAAAACTATAAGAAAATTCAGGTATCTAGAAGAGATGTGTAGAGCATTTTTAGGAATGAGTACCTCTCCAACACCAACATGTATAACGTGTGGTGTAAAAGCTAGTCCAGCTGAGCTGTTCATCCAGTCACCTGAGCCAAGGAAAAAAAAATTGAAGGACCTAATGTTTCCACAGACACAAAAATCGCAAGGGACGAGAATATTGATCTAGTTCAAGAAATAACTGGCAAGCAAAAGAGCATTTTTAATCAAATAAGGACCAGTGCTAAAGTTGCAATTCTCTGCTTTTATCTTTAGCTGAGTGGAGGAACTCAAAATTTCTGACATCAAAATCTTGAAATAAACCATTGAAGCATGTGCCAAGTAACTTTTGTCAAAATCCCATTTAGGTGCACTAAATTTAAAAGCTAAACAATGCACTGACAACCCAAAATTCGCCAAACTTTTATACTTTCTGCAAGAAATTTGCGTATCAAATTTTGAAAGCAATAAACAACTAAATTATAATACTAAATCCTCTTTTCCTGCTTTTAACCTTGATACTTATATACTCTACCTTAACATTTTTTTTATTCTGTGTGTTGCTTGGACAGGCTCCAATATGGAAATAATGTAAACCACTCTATCCAGAATACATTGATTTGCAAGAAAGATCATGACCATGGCCTATTAAAGTGGCAATTTTTTAAGTACAAGAGTAATCCTGCTAATACCAAATACACACACAGGACCAACAGTTCCAATTAACTCGGGGCAAAAACATACCAAGAGGAGCGAGCTTCTGCTTCCATCCACTCCCAGGCGGTCGACCTCTGCGCGCTCTCTCCGCCGAGGAAATCTCCCCAGAGGAAGGCTTCGAGGCAGACATAGGCGACAATGCTAAGGACATATTAGCTCCCTCGGGTGCATATTTTCTAGGCCTACCCCTCTTCTTCTTCACCGTCTCCCCAACCTGCGACCCACTAGGCACCATAGCCATGCTCATCCCATGTGAAAAACTATGAGATGGGTTCTCTACATGGAATGATGAACCACTCACACCACCACTACTGACCCCTATATTTTGATGGTGCACTTGAATGTTGGGATTTGAGAGATTCTTGAAAACCGATGAGTGCTGCATTCCACCATCGTGTGGAGCACCCGAACCCCCACCCATGTTATGAACATTAGGCCCAGAACCTGAACCACTAGAGCCCCCAATCCCTCTGTTTAAGTAATATGAAGCTGAACCTTGTAATGTCATCCCTTCTCTCCCATCCATTCATTTACTTTGTTACCAAATCACTAAAAAATCACACTAAAGATCCAATTTTTCTATTTCACCCTACAAACCTGCAAATCTGAAACAGAACCATCAGATAAATTAGGGAAAAAGATCCTAACAAACAAAAAGAAAACAAAATTACAGCACCAAAAGAGGAAAGTTCGAATTTTGAACAAGGGTTTAACATGGGTTTTTCAATAATTAAGGAAAGAAAGTAAATTAAACAAGGAAATTAGAAAGTATAGGTCTTAACCTGAAAAAGAAAGGAAAGGAACTCAAAAAGGTTGAATCTTTGAGTATCAGGAATACACATCGAAGCTTATTCTGATAATGTGGAAAACCATAGCTACCTAACTACTAAAATTGTGCTCAATTTCAACAATTCTTCAACTAAACTCAAACATATATTGGATAGAAAAATAAGCGAAGGGAATGAAACCCTAGATTTAGAATGTGAGAAAGAGAGAAGAATGGGAGTTTGGGAAAGAGGAAGGGGAGGGTAAAGACAAAAGTGAGTGAAGAAATAAAAGAAAATTTTGAGCTTTGAATTAAAGTTAAGGGGAGGCTACCCTTTTCTTTTTAATGATATATATATATCTATATATCTTTTAATTATTTAATGGGGTTTGAAGGGGGTTTAGTTTAGTTTAGTTTTAGGACGAAAAGGACTTTGAAAGCATTGGGCGACAGTTGGGTGCACCTAAGTACCAAACATGTCCTTATCAGTACAATACTTCTGTTTTAGTATGTAATTTTAGATTAAAGATTAAAAAATAATCTTTTAATTGTTTTTTGAAATGGTTGTTGAAAATTTGTAGATATTGTTACTATTGTTTTAAAATTTAGGAGAAAAAGATTCTTTTTTAAGATTATAATTTTTTGTGAAAGAAAAATATAAACATAAAATTTGTTTTTTTTTTAGAGAAACATAAAATTTGTTACGAAAGTGGTGTTTTACTCTACTTAGTAATGAAAAATATTTCTTCGTTTCAACATTTTTTGCCGGTAAATTAAGATTTTGATCTTGTGTTTAAGTTTTTAGCAAGTGATTTTACACTTTCTAAATCCTCAAACAAACAATATTTTATGTTTCTGAAAAACAGTAACAATTCTTGAAAGTTATATTATTTTCATTATAATTTGGAGAACTTTTCCAGAAGAACGAAAACTGATGAAATCTCAAAAGGCTCTTCAAATCTCTAAAAACACTCTTAGAAAACACAAAGAAACAATCCCAAATTGTAATTTGACCATTAAAATTTAGTCCGAAATTATATGGATATATATGTAGGACTAGTTTGTATTGATTCCGATTTAATAATGATGTGTCTTGGTTGGATACTTAAAATTTATATTTAAATATTTATAAAACTTTTAAAGCATGAATTATGTGTAATTTAATTGGAATATTCATAATGTAAAACATATGTTGAAAAATGAGTTCGTTAATTCTATAATTTCTAGATGTGATTTGAATATGTTTTAGATTTTATGATTAAATATAGGTCGGTAAGTGTGAAATGATTACATCAATTTGTAATTTAGACGATAATTATGGGTTTTCAAGTGTTTGGATGCCCCACGAGACATGAATTTCATAGTTCTTATTGGACCAAGATAAATACAAATTAGTCTATAGTTAGTTTTCGATAAGCCAAAATTTAATCAAATTTAATCCTAGCTTCAAGCTAAAACGGATTTAAAACATAGAAGTGTTTGACTATTTCAATATGGCCTAGAATTTAGGCTAATCCAACTAAGCCATAGCTTTAGCCATTTGGTGTAACGCAGCATTTAGAAGCATCATAGTTCACAGAATTTAGATGCTGCACAACGTGCAGATTGCATCTTAAATGACATATTGTCAACATTTTTTATTTATTCTCTAAAAATCTACTTTCTTATTGATAATTTTTTTTCCTTGAGGGACCTTGTTGATGATAATTAATAAAAATGACATATGTCATTAATAAAGTCACTAATGCACTAGATTGTAAAAATTTTAGGATACCTAACTGCAAAGGACCCTGTCCTTGTTTTCCCTGTCATGGGGTTTCATATAGTACCTACCTGCTGGTGGATTTAAATGTGGTTGACGTGTTTCTGCTTTGTCTTTGGGATATTAAAGAGATCCATACAAGGACAAGAGTCAAGAACTCAATCATGGCTCGGGGGAAGAACAAATATATCCAAAGTTTTTCTTCTTTGATAATTCATATGGGATAATTACACCTATACCCTGATATTAGATAAAATAATCGAAATGCTTATATGATTTCAATTAGTACTATGAAAACCCTTTCAATTTTTGTTTTTATTTATTAAATTGTGGATCACAGTTCGAACTAAAGAACGCATTGATCAATATAAGTCCTCCTCAGTGTGGTGATTCCAATAGAATTCGAGCTTGGGTTTCCCTTTAGGAGTCACATGCTGCCGTTAGAATGTTTAAGAAGACATGTTTGCCCTCTTTCCTATTTTCAAAAGGTATAATTACATGTGTGAACCCGGATGTTTGTTGTAATTACAAAAGCACCCCCTACATTTTGCTAATCATATCAATATCATATTCCAAGCAATGAACGGCAATTTCAACATTCTTGGTTCGTCAAGTTCTCGTCTTGCTAGAATATTTACATACCAAATATGTCATCTATTACTAGTCAGAATATGAAATCAAATGAAAAATATCGGGTGTATTACTCCAAAAAATTCTCCTACTTTGGAAGTAAGAAAAATGAAAATTTGCAATTTTCATATTACTCGGAAGGTGGACCTAGTTGTTCCACGCCCTCACTTTTGAAGTTGGTGGTACATCCTTTACTGTTTTAGTATTACATGCGCTTTTAGATATTTTAGTATTTCTCAACGTTTTTTGTTCTTTTTACTTTACGTTTCACTAAAATCCAAATAAGATTTATATAGGTTATTTATACAATTGGCTAAAATTCTAGGACCGACAACAAAACTACACCAAATTGAACTGTAGTGTTGGATGTTGCAATACAAGTTTTGAGATAGAATAATCAGTTGAATAATATTTATTTATTGTTTGATAACTTTTGAAACTAGATTAGAAAATATTTAAATTGAACAAAACTATATTGTGTATGGGGGTCTAGGAATAGTTTTAGGAAATCAATTTACCAAAGAATGGAGGGGTCTTGTTTGTTAAGGTGCTCTGTAACACACAAAATTCCAGGAAAATATCATAAACCCTCATAAAATCTGGAAAAATCTAACTAGTCAAATAGGAGTATAAAATAGTCCAGCAAAATCATAAACTTAAAAAGATTCAGGAATTACAACCTTACATTCATTACAAATACAGCTAATAATTTAGGACTCACATCGATAACTCACGGAGATTGTGAATCATCTTCATTATGTAACACACGCCGACTAGCAAAATCCAGGTACCCCTGCACCAAGGATTCAAAGATCATTTACTAAAATGCTTTCGATCAATGAATGAATTATTTAGTTCTGTATGTCGACATAACTATAACAATTGTGAAGCTAAATCCAAATTTATCACCACAATAGAAGATTGCATTTGTACCTGAAGAATTCCAACAGCAGCAAATTTGTCTATAACCGTCTTAAATTGCACAGGGTGCAGATTCAAAGGCTTCAAGAGGAATTCAACATTCTGTTAACAACAAACAGTTACATGCGATACCAAATCAATATTTGATGGGAAAAAGAAGTTAGATTTCTCGTAATTGGAAAGAAAAGCTAGCAATACAATGAAACTTGGAACAAATAACTATCTACAAACTATTAAATAAATACAAGAAAGCTTTGACCTTTGACGTGAAGCACTCATCCCAAAAGGTGTACTTTACATTTTCAAGTTTCCCTGTCTTTTTAAGTTCATCAATGAAAAGCTTCACTTGCACTGCCTGCACAAAGAAGGAACACATAATAAAATGAAATGAGTTAAATGACAGCAAGGTAACAAATATATATCATCTACTTTGAGAAAAAGCACAGACGTCTGGGCTGCCCTTATGCCTATCAAAAGGATAGCCAATTACGAAGCCTTCCAGGGAAAGATTAGAGATCTGCATTCGTAGAAAAATGAAAATATTCAGAGAAATTCAGGATAAAGGACTACTGAAATTTTGTAAACAGCTGTATCATTATGATTCTTCAACCTACTATAATGTAAATACATATATAGAAGCGAAAATATCAAATATTTCATGGTAGAAGTTCACAATGACTTAATCAATTTTACAATGGTGAAAAGTCTAAAGACAATAGTAACAACAAGAAGAGGGATGTCCTACAATATAAATTATAAATGCCTAATTTTAAAAAGATAACCGTAGATATTTATACCCAGATAAATTATTGTGGTAACAAAATTTCCTCCCATTTTACTAAGCATAAGCTTCCAACCTATTCAAAACTCTGCAGTTCAATATAAATAGTTTTCCTGAAAATGCAACAAAAATAAAGAAAACTACTTACCAAGATTTGGAAATCAGTAGCCATGAAATCAATATTCGTTTTCTTGCGAAGCAGGACACTGCAGGTAAGTAACAAAAGCATATTAAACAAATTCAACTAAGACTGATTTTGCAAAAAGAATCACATAAATAAAAGATAAAGGGTGTTGCATTAACCTTAAGGGTGATGCAATTTTGTTACTAACATCCGAAACGGAGAGCCCCACGTACTTATCACCCACATCCAAACCAAGCAAACGGCTTTTCTTTACTTGATTTGATTTTAACAGATCATGATACAGCTTCATTTGCTTCACGTACCTCATCTGTATGATTTGATTTTAACATCATGGAATTGCATTGCGTGTGAAAATCAAATGGAAAAAGAATTTACTTTTCATGAGCAGGGAGCAAAGCGTTGTTCTCATTGAGACATTTTGTCAAACATCTCTTGAGTATAAATTAATAACTTCAAAATACGACATTTTTCGCGTGTGTGATATTACATTTTTCAGGAGTAAGTGTGGAAATTTACAGTACGATTACCTCTAGTTGAAATTCCTCTTCTATTTATAATTATAGGTGAGGGGGATAGAAGAGATGAGTCTTATACCCTTGAATATATTTAATAGCAAATCAACTCTCGTGTGAATGATACGGCATCATATGAGGTAAAGTACTTAAGTGTGCATAAAACAAATAAACAATAAGGTGAAAGAATTATGTCATATTTGGAGGGTTAAATTGGTATTTTCTCAAAATGCAACACTTTGTCAAAGAAAAAGGTAAAACATTACTAATAACAAATGTGACCCTTAACCAAATATACATAGCCCATTACTCTATTTGCTATAAAATTAGGAGTAATATTTTTACTTACAACTAAATAGATTTAGCCACAGTCTTATTTAGAATATTAAAAAATAAGATTTCTAAAGGTTTAGAATCTAGGGTCTTTCTAAAATAAGATTTTATGGGACAAAGGTATATATGAGATATTTCATATCAACCACTAAAAAAAGTCAACAATCAACCTGAACCACAATTTATGGTCAAAATGTCCCACGATGACGTGGCAATGGAACATTTGCAAAAATAGACATTCAATAAATTACATAAATAACCCTTTAACAAATATATTTCAAAATTAGAATAAATTTTCTCTCTCCTTCATTATTCTTGTCATTTCTCTCTCTCAAATTTTTCTGTTTTTATCACCATTTCCATCTCCACATCTCCAACCCCATCTTCACCTTGACATGCACCTTCATGACTAACTATAAAAATCGCCCAACCACCATTTTTTAATATATTTTAATCACTTTCATTTTTTCCCAAAATTCAACCACCATCTTCACCCACAGGACCCTCCCCCAACCGCCCTATTCTCATTCTGCAAAATAGTTTAATTTATCCTCCCTATAGATATTACCGAGAAAAAAAATATATAAACATATTTGTACATATATATTTCAATTCAATTAATTCATTCTTGTAAACCTTGATGAAATTACTCACCGAATAAAACGCACCTTACACTTTGTGTATGGAGGAGTTATAAACATAAACTCTATAACTTTATATTCTCGAAAAAACATAGAAGCATGAAATCAATATATTTTGGTTGAACAATAGTGCTTCAATAGCGATTCCATCAAATTATTCGGTCACTCATCTGATACATCAAATTAATTAAGTACCTTTTTGTGTTTGTATATAAATATTATTCAAATTGTTAATCATGAAAGTCATCTTTGATTTAATTATTTTTCTTCTTGCCCTAGTTTATGAGAGATGAAGTCCTGCTTGAAAAAATAATAGATCATTTTTTATAAGTTGTGCAATTCTTAAGGCAATTTGTGCAATTCTTAAGACTTTGCAGTAAAAGTCCTTTCAATGGGTTGGAAGATAACGCGATAAACCTAAAATACAAAGTTTGTGTTTCATGGTGGAAGAAGACGATCAATTATTTCCATATTCAATTATTTTTTCTTTCCTTTTTAATTTTTTTCCCTCATTTTTAAGCATGTGGGTATTGACATAATATTAATGTAGTAAAAGTTAAAATAGGGTATATTGGTCTTTCTACAATTAGATGATTTAAAAATAAATTAAAATTGGACACATGTCAATAGGAAAAATGGTATCTTACATGCTCCTCATTCAATGAAATCTCATTTTAGACAACCCCAAAAAAGATAATAGATTCTAGGGGATAAAAATATATTAAAAAATGGTGGTTGGGCGATTTTTATAGTTAGTCATGAAGGTGCATGTCAAGGTGAAGATGGGGTTGGAGATGTGGAGATGGAAATGGAGATAAAAACAGAAAAATTTGAGAGAGAGAAATGACAAGAATAATGAAGGAGAGAGAAAATTTATTCTAATTTTGAAATATATTTGTTAAAGGGTTATTTATGTAATTTATTGAATGTCTATTTTTGCAAATGTTCCATTGCCACGTCATCGTGGGACATTTTGACCATAAATTGTGGTTCAGATTGATTGTTGACTTTTTTTAGTGGTTGATATGAAATATCTCATATATACCTTTGTCCCATAAAATCTTATTTTAGAAAGACCCATCTTTTTTTCTTTTTCTTTGTTTGGTTACAATTTTTTTGTTTTCTTTTACTCTTAACAAATCAAATTATTCTCTCTACTTTCCTTACGAGTTTCTCTTTATCAATTTTTGGATTTTCAGTCTTTATCAAGTTATTTTATTTATCTCATTCCACCATCAAGTGATCAAACAGCATTCATATTTCAATTTTGAATATTGCTCTCTTTATCTATATAAAATACGATATGTCCATATTCAAGAATTATTTTATTTTATTTTTATATTGATTGTGTTCTACTTTATTAAAAAACATATATGAATTTTACTCTTTGAGACTGATTTTATTTTACTAATCTATTTTGGTAATTTGATTATTATGTAGATTAAAAAAAAATATTGACACGTTATGTAGGAGAAAACACGATTTTTTGAGAATTCTATGAGGAGTTAATCCTTCAATTGGTTGTTGAATTGCAGATTTCTAAAACTAAAATCTTTGAAATTTATTGTACTAATCTATTTTGTTGATAAAATCTTTAAGAAGTTTTTCAAAACTAAAATTGATAAAAATCTATTTATGTTCGATTATATCACAAGAAAAAAGTGAATTTATCATTTTATATATAAAAAAATATGTTAAAAAAAGTAACACAAAAAAATTTAATCAATCATGAAACTAAAGCAAGAAAATTAACTTATGAGGGAAAAAACACTTTTGATATCAAATTTTAGTCCAAAAAATACATTTGATACCAAGCTTTTCGAAAAACACATTTCATACCATAATTCACACTCTCTTGACACATTTACTTTTTCCATCAATTTTCGAACAGAATTCAACATGTGCCGCTCACGTGCCCGTTAAGTTAACAATGATGGGTCTTTAAAACTCGTGCATGTTTTTCTTCTCATTGTCAACTTAATGGGTACGTGAGCGACTCATGCTGAATTCCGTCCAAAAATTAACAGCAAACTAAATGTGTCAAAAGAGTGTGAATCATGGTATGAAATATGTTTTTTCGGAAAGTCTGGTTCCAAATGTGTTTTTTGGACTAAAATTTGGTATCAAAAGTGTTTTTTCCTCGTTAACTTTTACATAATAGGGACTTGATTTCATATTTCGCCTAAGGTCCCAAAAAATCTGGGGCTGGTCTGCATTAGAGATTACCAATAGATTTAGACCCGAATGACATGTATATATGACATATGTTTCACCAAATCCAGGAGGATCAAGAAAATCAAGCTTGTTTTGGGATTTATATTGGTTCATGATTACATGTGAAACTTTAACAGGCAAAATTTAATTTTCTCAAAGCAATTAAATATTTGGTGTAACATTGAAAATCTATCACCTTTGTAGAAAATTAAACTAGGTAGTTTGACATCATGTATAGAGATTTCGTGACTTGCGACCCCCAGAGGTGAGACTCAAGTTCGAATCCTACTGGAGACACCACACCGGGGAGGACCTATACCCTTTGCACTCTTCGGTCCGAGCTGTATATAAACAGTCTAGTGGATCAAAAAAAAAATGTATAGAGATTTCAATCAAGTTCTCAATGGGTTTATTCATTGACAGTCAAAATAAGTTAATATTAACAATTTGACGGACCACATTAATTCTTGCATTACAAGGAAAACAAAATTAACATACAGAAAAACTTAACACTCAAATTACATATATAGATAGATGGGGCAAATGGCTAAAATTGATTGAAAACGAGTGCTAATGGTGAAAAAAAAGGGTGAAATCAACGAAAAATGGATTAAACATGTAAAATCAGGTAATAGGGTGAAGCGGGTGAAAACCAAATAAAGTTTATGAAAAACATGTAAAATCGATGAAAATTGGTGAGAATTACCTGTGAAAAATGCTAAAATAGGTGAAAACATATAAATCCATGAAAATGGGCGAGAGAAGTAAATACGTGAAGACGAGTGGAATGACTAAAAAAATATTAAACAAGTGATGAAATCGATGTAAAAGAGTGAAACAGATGAAAAAATTGTAAAATTGATGAGAAAAAGTTTTGAATGAGTGAAATTTGTAAAAAATAGGTGACATCAATAAAGAAAAAGAAAAAAAAAAAACGAGTGTAATTGATTGATTCTTTTTTGGTAACTGATACTTGATAGATGAAATCAGTAAAAAAAACTATGGAACTGAGAAAAATAAGGCTTATTTTGTAAAAAACAGGCCCATGGTATGGAGCTAAATGCAAAAATATTTATTGTGCTTTGTCCAACTAATAAAAAAACTCTTGTGTTATTTTAACTAATTGACAACCCTCTCCTTCCCGTGTTCTTTTTTATTAGCAAAAATATCTATTTGAAATTCCTTCATAAATTATAAGAAGGTTTTTGTTAATTGTTTAAGTGAATATGTAGTTACTGTCAATTTTTAAAATTAATAAAGAGGTTATTGATAATTTTTAAATTTAAGAGGGATATTTTTTTATCCTTTGGTTCAGGATTTTTTTGCTAATGAAAAAAGAATACAAGGGGAATTTTTATTAGTTAGACAAAGTACAAGGCTTGTAGTTGCATTCATCTAATAATATGAACCAATTTTAACGGCAAAATTTCAAAAATGGTCCTATTACTTTGGAATCCTTTAAAAAATAATCCTATAAATATACTGAACACACATTTCGTCCTTTAACTTTCACTAATTTCAATTTTAACCATATGCATAACAAATTTCGTCATCTAACTTTCAATAAGTTTCAATTTTTGTCCCTCAATTATAAATTTGGTCCTATAACCATAGAAAATGTACGTAATCGTAGGACGAAAAATAAAACTTATTGAAAGTTAGAGGACGGAAATTGTAAATGCAAGATAAAAATTGAAACTTGTTGATAGTTATATGACGAAATTTATTATGCATGGACTAAAATTAAAACTATGTGAAACTTAATGGACTAAATTTGTGCTCAATATAGTTATAGGACTATTATTTGAAATAATCCAAAATTACATGACTATTTTTGAAATTTTGAGAATACTCTACTCCGTATTTTACGTATTAAGCTAAAATATATAAAGAACATGAAACTGAGTTCCCGAAATGTAAGCCGCAAAGCCACAACTGCCCTCCTTTTTATTTAAATTAATTTTTCTTCTTCCCTTTTCTCAACCCACTCCCAAATCCCGCATCAATTAACCCATCTTGCCCTAGATTATCCTATACAAAGTTCATTTATTTTTTAAAGAGCTATCCAAAGATTCTTCACCAATTTTCACTCTTTAATAAGGTAAGCAAATTCTCGATATATAGGCATTTTAATTTTAATATTCCCATCTTTTCTGAAATTTGATTACTGCTATTGATTTTGGTTCAATTGTTAATAATAAATTCGAAGAAGAATTTTGCAGTCAAATGGACACTATTATTGAATGAATTCATGTTCAATCAAAAAAAATGTATCTTTGTCCGGGAATGGGGTTGATATTTTATAGAGGCGGTAAGAAATCACAGTTTGATATCGTAGGACATGGATTTAATTGGCAATATTTGTACTAATGATAGATAAAACTGGTTCTTTTGTGTGTCTTATATACGCTGACATGATTCTTGCAATTTGATTCAATTTATTTTTTCCCATTAATTATGTATTTTTGATATGGAACTACTAATTTGGATCAAAAAGGCAGAAATGGCGATTGAACGAGAACTACCAAATGATGTGATGATTCAGATTCTGATGCGCTTGCCTGTGAAATCAATTGTTAGATTCAGGTCTGTCTCGAAACATTGGTGCGCCCTGTTGAAAAGCCATAGCTTCGTGAACACACACCTTTGCAGTCAATGGAGGAAAAATGTGTTGTTGGTAAGACGTTGTTTGCTTCCACCACAAAACGATGATGTGTTGTCCTTCCACGACCCGGATTCCCCAGAACTGGAGGAGGTATCTCCAAATTTGTCTATTCCATTCTTGAAGGGTATAAAGCGTAGATACAATCAACCATATGATATTGGAAGTGTCTTTGTTTTGGGCCCTTGTGACGGGATTGTATGCATATACCACGATGATTTCATTATGTTGTGCAACCCGGCGTTACGTGAATTCAAGCGGCTTCCACTTTGCCCTTTTGCCTGCCCACAGGGTTGTTACTTTGATATCGAAGGACATGGATTTGGCAATATTTGTACTAATGATTTCAAGGTTGTCCTGTTACAGGATGTGGACCCCGACGAAGATTACTATGATGTTCACATCATGGTTAATTTGTACAGTTCAAGCACCAATTCCTGGAAGCAAATTGATGGTGGTGAAAGTGAATTGGGATATGTTTCAACATTACCTTATACTGAAGTATTCTTCAATGGCGCTTGTCACTGGCCTGCATGCCATCAGAAGCCGAATTACGAGGTTGCTATCCTTACTTTTGATTTAAGCACCGAGGTTTTAGGATGGCTAGAATATCCTGATATTTCAACTGAACGAACTAACTGGTCGAGTCTCATGGTCGTAAATGAGTGTCTTGCGGTAGTTTGGTTCTGTATTAGTAGTGAAGATCCGATTGACATTTGGGTGATGAAGGAATACCGGGTGAGAGAGTCGTGGACCAAACAATTTGTGATAGGGCCTTTTATAGATGAGATTTATCCAGTCTTGCCGTGGAAGAATGAGTGGGTGTTGATGGACTACAACCAAAATAATATTGACCAATTGGTGACTTGTTCATTCCGTAGAAATGAAATTAAGAGATATCAAGTCTACGGACAAGAGAGAACGTTTAGTGCTCTCATTTACCAAGAGAGTTTAATCAGCCTAGCCTAGTCCAAGACTAGCTATAGTTAATTAATCAAGAAAATAATTTCCATCAATCATCTTAATAAAATAATTACCTCCCAGATAATTTTCTTTCAGTTGTAGAAATTATGTAATAACTACAAATTATCCTACTAGTTTTCTCCACTACTTGTAATGACTAAATTATCCTTATACTCTTAATAAAAAAAAATTGTAATATCACTGTTATTCTTTTTTCACATAAAAGAAAAATCCAAATTTCAATATACTGATATATATTTAAATAAATAAATTGATTAATAAACAAAAAAAAGGTACCTAGAACCCCTAAATCACCCAACCCCCAAATTCCCCGTCCGGGGGAAGGCTGTGAAGCGACCTCATCGGCCATCGCGAGCAGTCGAAGATGGTGAAGGTCACCGCATAGAGCATCTGCATATGCCACATAGAAGCTTTTGATAGGAAATATCAACAGTAGAGAACGCCGGTAGTGGCTCTACTCGCGATGGGATGAGCGGGAGGTGGGCGGTGATGAATAGGAGATGACTTAACCCAATTGTACATTATCCTAATTAGGTCGAAAATGTTGGTTTTGGTCAATTTATCGAGTCAATTGTCAATTTGGATTACAATTAACCTAGTTATATATTACACCAAGGTCGACTATGTTGACTTTGGTCAATTAATTGGGATAACTATCGATTTGTATTACGATTAACATGATTATAATTTACCCTAATATCAATAATGTTGACTTTGATCAATTAATCGAGCCATTTGTTGATTTTGATTACGATTAACCTAGTTATACATTACCCTAATTTAAAGCACTGCGCCGCGTTATAAGATTATGTTCGAATGGTAATATCTTTTTTCATAATTTAAGATTAATTCTCATTATTCCTTATTAGTAATATATTATAACCATAACGGCATAACCATGGTATATTAGAACATAATCTTATAGTCAACATTGTTGTCTTCGATCAATAATCGATTCAAGTAACGATCCGATTCAATTAAACTCAATAGTAGAGACGAATAGTCAACATTGTGGACTTAGGTCTATAGTCGAGCCAAGTATCAATTCGATTCGATTCAATTAACCTCAATAGTATAATAGTTTATAACCGAATGATCACGATTTTTAACTTTAGTCAATAATCGAGCCAATCATTAATTCGATTTCAAATAATATCAATTGTATATTAGTTACATAATCGTATAGTCAACATTGTTGACTTTGGTTAATAATCGATTCAAGTATCGATCCGATTTCAAATAACATCTAGTTCTACATCACGTAGAGGGTTTAGTGGGTTTGAACTAGTTGTATTAATTATAATACTTTGTTTATTCAATTAAAGTTGTCCCAATTTTTCTGTATTACAATATGATAATTAGCTTATATGTTGAACCCTACGTACATTTAATATGTTTTGAATTTATATATTTTAATATTTATATTATTACGAAATTATTACTGAATACAATAGGTCAATTACAATTAATAAACATTAAATTGAGCAACATTATAATTTTAATTTAGTTAAAAGTGACATATATAGTATTGAAACATAAGCATAAAAAAGTATGAAACAATTTAAAATTTTCATTTTTATATCAATATATGATTTACATTTGCAACTCTTTAAAATAATTTGGTCAAACAAAGTAAAAGTATTTTATACTATATATGACAAATTCGGGGAAAGGTAGAGGTATTCATGCAACAGTACGTATAGTGCATTCTCGATGCGTAATGGTTGCTAACAAATTGAGATGGGAAAAAATAACAAATAAACCAACAAGCCACAACTCATGCAATACTTTTTAATCAAACAAAAGGGTATGTATGGTAAACAAAATCTATAAACTTAAGGATTATGATATACATTCACGTTAAACCACAAGTTATTAATTTATATGGTCTAAAAGAAGGCTAAATGTGATCAATAACATATCTCGAAAAACTTGCTTATAAATTGCAAATACTTCCATTAATGCTCAAAGCTATTTTTTCCTCAAGAAGTCAAACACCATTTTTTAGAAAGAAAAAAAAGATATTTTTTCAACTTTGAGCAAATATATTTACTTCTAACTCTCTAGAAGCTTTTGGTCAATTTGTCTTGCATTTTTCAAAATTATTTTCTGTTTGAGAAAAGCAAGACAAAAATATTTTTTACTTTCTAAAAAAAATTCATCATCTCTAAATTTTTCCAAATTACCATCTAAAAGCCGAACAAAAAAAAAAAAAAAAAAAAAAAAATCTTACACCTACAATCTAAACTCTTTTGACTTACCTTATTTCTCAATTCACTCTCCTAAAGCCCAAACAAACAATATCATACAAATCGAAATTATTTCACAAACTTTCACTACTCTTCCAAATACTAAACAAACATATCATTTGTTGTTGATATGTGAAAAATATGTATAGTATGAATTCATCAATAAAATATGAACTCACACGTTTTATAATTGAGGAGAACACTTTCTTTCTTTATTTATTATATATATTCTTTAAAGCGATACGAATCAATCTAGATTTATATTAGTTTCATGTAAGTCGGTTTGCGTATCTTTTTAATAAGATAAGATGTTCAGAATCTCTAATCGATAAAAAATCCGAATAAATTTAGCAAAAATCGATTTAGAAAAACATGCAGGAGGGCAAAATACTGAAGCTTACAACTCAAAACTTTGCTTTGCCACTAAATTCAACAGAAACACAAAAGAATACAAGGATGATAATAGTAATACAACACCAGCAATTTCTTCTACTCCTTTCCATGCAGAAAAGGCAAAAACTTCAGTCTACAAGTGCTTATAAGTCTAGAAGGTTAATTAACCTCTTGGCTGCATATTTGCTGAAAAAATTACAAGTACAAATATTGAAGCAAATAAGAGTATATGCACAATGCGCTGCAATTCAAAAAGAAAAAATACAAGAAAAAAGCTGCTGATAGAGGAACAACTTTATCAGGATGGAGACATGCTTCACCTGCAAATTCTATGGGTTCAAAACACTCACTCAACATCTCTTTTCATGACAATTATTTTGTTCTGTGTGAAAAGAGTAACAAAACAGCTTCCACGTGAAAAATAAAGGACTCATTCAAAATATCATTCTACTAATACATTTGGCTGACACCAATATTAACAAATATTGGATCAAAGATCTTGCATTGAAATAATTAATAATTCAAGTACCCAACCACTTCAAGTTTGCATAGACTAATAAGTGCAATACACTTGACCAACACTGTAATGTAAGTATGCAACCATAAAAATCTCCAAGGATGAAAGAAAGGGGAAAAAACATTTTCAAGGGAAATTAAGTACTGAAAGAAAAATAACCTGGCCCACCATGTACCCGGGGAGGGAGGGATCAGGATATCGCTTGGAAGGTAGACAAATTTTCCTGAAGAAAATTAATTGAATATATTGATTAACTGAAACCTGTATCTATTTAATTATTTTGTACATAAAAGAATGGAGATAGACTCTGAAGTTCTGAGCGTTTTCGAGCCGCTCTTCTAAAAGGCTTTCTATTTCTCCATACTAATTTCTCACTACCACTAAAATTTGCGAGGGCAACGTTTATGTCCATGGCAACAAGTGTATCCTTTGAGACAGACTTCAGTTTCTGTGAGTTCCTCCGCAATTCAGAGCGCCTTAAAGGTGTTTGAGGCTCTTCAAATTTACAACCACTGGATCTGCCCAAAGCATATTTAGACTGTTAGAAAAGTGAAACACACACACACACACAAATGTGGGACTCTAAAACTATGCATAAGTTACATTTGCTTCCAAATGTAAAACCCCATGTTTCAGGTTTAACTTGTGACACTGCACCCATTTATTACTTTGAGCAGATTGGCAAACCTGTATCTATAAATATCTCGAAAATAATATTTAAAATTTCCCTTAAGTGGAGATAAAACAGTATTCTTTGTGCACCGAATGATAAATGTTCACTGATAAGCTGGAAACATACATATAAAAGAGAAACAGGTAATGAGAGTTAGCAGCCAATAGTTAACATGGTCACTTTTCCTGATATAACATTTCACACTTATATTATTAAACACACTGAAATGCATCGTAACACACGGACACACAGGAACATATATACATACATATATATATATATACACACATGTGTGTATGTATACAAGCAAGGGAGGTTGTGTTAGACCATATATACATACATATATATATATATATACACACATGTGTGTATGTATACAAGCAAGGGAGGTTGTGTTAGTGTTGCTGAGCAATAAAGGAAATGAGAGTAGAGGGAAAATAAGGAAAAAGAGAATCATAAATACTGTGTGGCGACAGATCGTACCTTGCAATTTCATATACTATAATAAGGAGAGCAGACAGGTATCAAATTCAAAGCTACCCGTTATTTAGTGTCTCAAATGTAATTACTTCATATATACATTAATGTGACTATTAATATGATTGAAATATCATTTGAGCAGAGAATTTGTTTATTTTTGCTTTCGTAGTATTAGTTCATACTGCAGTGCGTAATGCTGAGTTTTTGGTGTAGAATGCAACTTTGTTCCTATGTTTTAACGGGCAGCACAAATATTCAGCATTTCAAGCAACTTTTTGGTCTCAAGATTAGCTTATTGCTTTATTGGGTTGCAACTATAAGTACCTTGAGCAAATCCATAACTTCCATTTCTTAGATGAATATTGCGCCTCAATCCCATAGTTATTCTTCATAGTGTAACTAACATTTCAGTGGGGTCCAATGACCCCACTGATCTCATAACTATACATATATATATATATAAGTAAATTTTGATGAAAGTTAATGTATTTTAACTTCCCGATAAACGACAAAAGTCTGTCATGAGAACTCATAATTTTACTGAAAGGGAAACTTATCCATCAATAGCTCAAGAAACACAACTCCTCATACTCCTCCAATTCAAAGGATCAAAGCCAAGGGAAGTTGGATAATAATTTATAGATCAACCTTAACCTATTTCATTTGATCCTCTAAAAAAAATTAATATTTTTCCTCGATTTTCTTCTTGAAATTATGGAATTTATAATTGAAGCAACTTAAAGCCACTTTTATATTGGTCTCTCCATGCATATTACCTATCTGTGGCCTCTTAGTAACTTTCTTTATTCCCTACTACCACGTAATTAGAGTTTGACACAACTTAACCTTTCTCTTCTATAATAATTTAACATTCAATGCGGTCTTGTGACCGTACTCTAGTGATTTCATGCCTCACCATAAGTGTGGGTAATTTGTACCAATTTATTTATATTTTAGTAATTGATTATCTGGTTTGGTGTAAAAGTTATATATAAGAGTTGGAAAAGAGAAAGTATAAAATCATGTTTGCCTACTTACTAAGTTTCACATCATTACATTATGTTAAACGATAATTTTGAGAAAAATAATTCATATTAGTATAAGAGCCTTGTGTTGTGACATCCCAAAAAAAAAATTAGAGCAAAAACTTTAGAACAATGGATGTCTCAAAAGGATAATTAGAGCAAAAGTATACGATACCCAAAACTCTCATCCAAAAAAACTGTGACCAATTCAAAATGAGAATACAAGATTGGATGGGGGAAAATATTTGTTGATACTGTGTGAAATTTTGGTCCTAGATTATTGGAGAATGTTTTTCAAGAATAAGTAATTGAAATTTGTTTGATTTATATTGGACAATAGGATTCCTTCATTAACAACTTTAATGTCTTGGAGTTGACATCTTTATTGGATCTTATAGCCCATATATCTTAATATGGGTGTGACAGAGAAACAACCTGTCTCTCAGCATCAGGAAACAAACAAAGCGATTAAGAGATCTTTGTTTTGATATTGTTTGAGGTAAGAAGCCAAAAATTTGGAATGTTAGGACTACAAGTTACCTATTGAGCACAAAAGAAAAGGAAAACAGTAGCATGAAGATCCATCTTCTAAAAGAAAATTAACATTAATAAACTTGCCTCTCCTGTGCTGTTGATGTTGATGCACACATATCTTCCTTGGGATTGCATGCAGGACATATGTAATTCTCTGGTGTTGAAGAGATTTTTACACAGTCAAAGTGATACCATTCATCACATGTATCACAAGCAATCATTGCTCTCTTGTCATAGGGTCTTCGGCAAATACAATAAAGCATACTGCGGTCCCTCAATAACTGCACCAATAAATAGCATCACTGTATCAGCATGAAACCAAAATGGAAATATTAAGTTTGAAGAAAATGCTGTTATATTACCTCTAGTTCCTTTTTAAATGATACTGGTAAATTTTCACCCTCCGATATGAGTTTAAAAACTCTATCCAATTCAAGTATTCCACTATCTCCTGAGGCCTATTTGTAATAAATACAACAAAGAATGAAAGTTAAGACTTACAGCCTACATGTATCTTTAAGTTTAAACTATGAACATTGAAACAATGGCGAACCTTCTTGGCTGTATCTGACCATAGCAAACCACTGTCCCTGAATTCTGTCAGTTTCTTAATGAAGAAATCTTCGGGAGGAATGTTCATTGCCAGTCCCTGAAGCAAGATTACAAGACATAATGATCATCTGAGTAAAAATGAAGGCATTTTTTTCCATTTCCAAGGTATGGATTTACTAAAATTTGTTATATGAATCAGAGGTCATAGGATCCATAAAAATACAGAAATATCAATGAAGTTTATATTCACCTGAGACATATTTTGATCTCAAGGTATTTGTAGAAAAAGGCCTTATTATACACTGAATAAACAAAGTTTTATCCTTACAAAAATGTTTCAGCAGCAGCAGTAGCATCTTTTCACCAGAAATGTATAACCTATGAGAAAAGAAGTATCCCCCCACAGAACTAATTTTACATTGTTCTAGTAGAATTTCGAAATTTAAAAAAAAAATTCCTTGACCACCTACTAAAAAAGATCAACCCCCCCCCCCCCCCCCTTTCTGAAGTAACTACTGATGCTGACTAATTCATTGCAATAGCAGCAGGCCCTGCTGCTGCTGCATAAAAAGAAAAGTCAAGCATTTACCTTTATATAAACATCATTTATGTGATATTCTATCGTGCAATATCCTATAAATTTAAATGAGGGCTCCAAGTCCTAAACGATCATCATAGGAAAATTTATTATTTGGCTAAACTAGCAGCTCTATAAGTTCACTCCATTACACGCCATTTATGAAAAATTTAAATCATGTAATCACGTTTTCTCAAAAAAAAAAAAAAAAAAAAAAACTTAATCACATTATTTGATACGAAAAAGAATCCTTTAAAAAAAAGAATAAGATAGATTGGCCGTACTTCTTTGAGATTATGCTGAATCTGTTGAATAGTGGGTTTCTCTGTGCTACCCAGTAATTTCTCAGCTCGGATTTTCCATGAGTTTCTACCTAATGCCAGCTCAAATTCTTGGATCAACTGATCATCACAGACACCAGCAATATCCACTGCCTGCAAACAAATAGAAATTTCGTCAACTCTTATCCCAAATAAATGTCTGATGGCAATAATGACGTCAAAGAGAGGATGTACAAGAAAACCCATGGACTTTTAGAAAAGAACCGCCGAACATAAATGCCTTTACACTATGCTAATGATTGAAAATAAGAGGACATTGACTAATACTAATACCTTCAATGCAATGCACATTTTCAAAGTAACTACATCGAGATCTCTGCCGACATAAGCTAAAGAAAAATCGATGAGCTCTTTTAAGCAAACATTGCATGCAAGCGCTTTCTCTACAATTTGGTGCAGTATCCTCCTTTCATCAGTCCTGTCCAAAAAAAAATAGATCCATCAAGTGCATCAATCAAAATAACATGATAATAGTATTTTCCTCTCTTCTTTATGATTAATAATTCAAAACAAAACCTACATGAACAAATACATCCACCATCCATAGTAATATTCGGAGATAATGAGCAGTAAGAAATATATGATTACAGCTCGAAGAGAGAGAGAGAGAGAGAGAGTATAAATTGATTGAAGGCGTGTACAAAATTCAGAAAAAAGCAGCCATATAATACCAATGACCAGTATCCCCAAACACATACACACACACACACGTGCATTTTCGAAACAATAGAATCATGTCACTTTGAAACCATCTTCTGCAGTCAAACCAGACCACTCAACCGCACGAGTTAAGCTAAACCAAACCAAGCTCTTATCGTTCCTCTCAAAACCCAAGAGCTTTTTAATCAATGAAATCCCACTTTTCAAGTTGACTTATTACTGCAACAAATCTTCTAAACCACAAACAACAGATGCAAGGCATGTTTTAGTTATAAAAATAAAAAAACCTTTCCCATTCTACTTAATCATGGACAAAATTGCGGGAAATAACATATAGCTTCTTGTATACTAGGTACTGTCGATATTCTTTAACCAGCAGCCAATCAAAATTCCGAATTTACAAAAAACAGATATTATCATATTACCAGAGCTGATATCATACTCAAGCCACCATGTGGATGACACACAAAGTTAAGGAAAATCTCATTCAGTAATTTTTTTTGATAAATAAATTTACAATCTCATTCAGTATCCATAGACATGAATACAACATTTCATAAATGATGAAAAGTATATTGGTTTTCCCTTAATTCATATTCGATTTCACACACAGGAGTTACAAAATTCCTTCCAGATCAGCCCAATATATTCCAAAATCACCACCTCGAAAAGATAAATAAACAAATAAAATCACACACACCTACAGGAATTTTCAAAATTATGATGCAGTGTTGACATCTTATGAAAAATCACCAATTTGAAAGAAATCTACAAGCGAACGGTCATCCACTTCCAGAATGTTATGTGAGTAGATAAATAAGCGGAAAATATCAAGAATTCTGTAGGGTCTTAATGCTTAAATTTTTTTTATGAACAGATTTTTTCATTATGAGAAAATAACATATGGAAACATAAAAGTGTAGGTAAGAGAAAATATTTTTGCATACTGGTCTCCAATGAATATTCATAAAGACAGCTGTGAAACAATTGGCAACTTTTTTTTATAGTTCCCTAACTGGTTCTTTTACACAATTTTACCACCATGTGAAATATCTTAAAATTACTCACCCTGCACTTACAACAATCAATTATTAAGTAAAGAAAGTAAACAGCAACAAAAGAATTCCACAATTTCCACAATCCATATTATGTTCCCAGACACATATAGTGTTGGAAGTACTTTATCCTAATTCCTCCCCTAAGGCAAGCATATATTGTTTGCAAAGATAAGTTTCCCTTCCAAATCATCAAATGAGTTTTAACATATATTTCTCGAAGTACCCCCAATTCATATTATGTGCCGAAAAGGAAGTACACTGTATTTTTAGTTTCCCCTTTTCATGCTAAGTACCAAAAAAGTAAACATCACTATATTTATCTAGACAACTCCTCCCCAGAAGCAGCAAGCACAGCTGTTCACCAAGATTCTTTTGACACTTCAACATAAAAAAATTCTTATAATACTTGCACAGTTTCCTTTCAAAATAAAATGAAAATCGCATGATTTTATTTAACAAGCTGGTAATTAATCCATTCATATTGCAACACATATTTGATCAGTGACAATACTCTGATATCAACATGCAAACAATCAGAAAGAGTCTACAGTACCTAGTTTAAAGTGGCATACCGATCGTGCATAAACGGATGTCTCAAATTCAGAAATCAAATGCATTTCATTTAAATGCAGAAAGAAATTTAAAATAATCATTTCTTAGATTTTAGAGCTAAGGATACAAATTTCATTTTGTGAGGGTGATTCAAAACAATGCAACCCACTTCTACAACCACGAGTGACTCTGGGCCAAAAACAAAAGAACTAAGAGGAAGGAAAATGCAGATACAGTTATGCAAAGACATTTACTTTGGTCGTAATAGAATCTGTACATCCATGTACTGCTCAATCAAATAAAGTGAATTCCATCTACTGGAATTCTGATGAATTTCTTTTACAGCCGGACACTCAATTAATTCAGAAAAATACTCTACTCGATGAATATTAAACCAAGTTAGGGGCCTCATTTAAATGGCTTCTCCTCTTTACCCTCCAACTCTTTTTCACACTAAAGCTTCATGAATTGGAGAGGATCCTTAACCTGTGACTCTCCCATCCTGACCTGCTAAATATTATTCTTGAAACAAACATGAATCCCAAAAATATTAAAAAAGATAGTTTCATCCAAATCGTATTTTTCTATTCAACCAAAGGAATTCACAAGTTGTAAAATCACTTCAAAGTGCAACTAAAAGTGAATCTAGTACAGAAAAAAAATACTAATAGATTTTTAATACAACATTTGTTGGTTACTAATAGATACCCTGCTTAGAATCTTATAATGTATAACCATCTTGAATTTTTCATAATTTATAAAGATTCTGATAAACAGTAATACATTACCACAATGCAAGAGTAAAAGGGATGAGTTTAAGCAACGGAATTTTTTCACACGCATATGACAAGCCAAATATTGGATTTAAAAAATGAAATGAAACAAAAGGGAATTCTAACCACAAACAGAGATCATTGGCATCTGAGAGAAGAATAGCAAGCTTGTCCAAACCAAGATGCTTCCGTCCAGCTCTCTATATATATGGAAAGGGAAGATTAATAAAGATATTTTAAAAATACTCCATGCAATGATGATAAACAGAAGGAAATGTTCAATTACTAACCAGAGAATCAAATCCAGTATGAGAAAATTTCAGATTGTTCACAAAATCACAGTATGGGCACACAAACACTGTTGCATCTTCTAAAAGCGTTATCGTGCACTGCAGGTGATAGCTGTGTAATGGAACATAAATTAGGCAAGTGATACGCCTAATAATCATAAATAAGTATTAAGACAATGATTTCTTATGGAGTTTGCATAAAGTAAAATCAGCTTCTGCAGCCAGAAATAAAAAAGATGCGATGATCATTCACCACAATAATGTGATTCCCTAATAGCAGCCATTTCACGTTTCACGACCAAGCCCAATGATGGACTTAAAGTATTTACCTGTCCGTGCAAATGGAACAATTCAAAAGCTTATGATCCTCAATAGCATTGGAGCAGCATAAGCAAAATTTTATTTTTTCGCCATTCTTATGATTACTGTACACATCAAACGATCTCACAAGAGTATCTTTAATCTGCACAGCATATAGGAAATTTTCTTCAGATTCTTTTACAGAAGAATGCATATGCGCAAAATAACTTTGTTCAAACAAATATCGATCTGCAAAAACCTCCATAAGAGCACTAAGAAGTGGATTTTCTTCTGTAGGTGGAGGCATAATTATTTCCTCACATCGCTGTTTCCATTGTTGAGCCTCTTCAACTTCAAGGAGAACTTTCCCTAGCTCTACACAGTTAAAGGCATCTGCACCACGTTCCTGAATGTCGAAAATTCGAAATTGCCACTTCAATGCCCAGAAAAGAATTCAAAAAGAAAAGGTGGAACTTCAAATGTAAAGAAGGCAAATGATTTTGGCTGTTTTACATAAAAGGATGTACATGTAATAATGGACGACAAGTTATTAAGGGAAGCATAAATGTTATAAAACAAGGCAGCTACTGGTGCCTAAATTCAAGACAAACAAAGATATGTAATATAACAATTTTTTTATAAATTTTATGACCAAACTATCAGCACATAAACCTTGTTTAACCCAGTCGTAAAAATTGAAATGTTTCAGAAAAGTAGCTTAAATTTCAAAAGATTGTGTTCGCCTGCCAGCCAATCTTTTCCAAGCACTCAAATAATTTCTAGAGTGCCATCCTAATTTACCTCCTGTGATACTCTTCACGAATGAAGCAATGGAATAATCCAAACAAATAATTATCACATAAGTATACAACAAACATCTATTCCATTTCTGATTCTCAACTTTCAGAAAACAAAAAACATGGGTATCTTTATAATCATATCAAATACACATTCATTGTGTAAATAATCTTGCGAATATTATCTGATTCTCTGTTTTCAAATAATCGAGATTACGGCATCATCATAACCATACAAAATGAGATCACTAAAAGGGATTCAGCAATTTATTGTATACACTATGGAGAAAATACGCCCCTAACACACATAGATAAACCCTATGAAATGCAACTTTGATTCATGGATGGATGACAGGAATCCTATATTCAACCCAAGATAAGTGTTGAATAATTGGTCAAGTCATTTACAGAAAGTAATCAAATTATTAAAAAGTTAAGCTCGCAGTTGATATAACCAACTTTGAAAAAAAAACACAATTCATAAATTTATAGAAAAGAATTACCAGCCAATTTTACTAGTAGCAAAAGATGAGTGAATCTTGCATATCAAAGGGTAATGTAGTTCTAAGAAAGAGGACCATTTCTCATAATTTACTTGCTTCTGGCATCCATATGATTGCATAACCCTTGGGTAAATAACAAATTAACAATATATAATAACATATCTAAAAGACAAGAAGCATATAACAAGAGTTGTGTCACCATTAATCCTAAGCAAGAATCCTATAACTTAGTCGAATTATTATGGGAATTGTAGTGTTTAATCTATAAAAATAAAATTAAAGGAGTCGAATAACTGAATCGTATAAATAAGATCACGTGAAGTGGCCTTTGCAAAAAGAAAACAGGATTTAAGCTAAATACAACGATATCTAGGCATCAAACCCCGTGTTCAACAACGACAACAGTCAAGGCGGTCATCTTAGTTCTTATGAAGCAAACAGAGAGTATGCTGTCAAGTTCACAAATAAAGAATAAACGCAGAAGTGACGAGAGAGAAAATAGATAAAGGTGAGGAAAATCACCATGAATGTATAATTAGGTAGAAAGAGCAACCATTCCAGAACATACATACAATATCAGAATAGAGCAGTAATAACCTATATAGCTGTGCCAATTGCTAAATGCAAGTACCATAAATTCGATAACATTATAAACACTAATTGTAGTAAGGGAAACATAGAACAAGGCAAAGCGTCAAATGAAAATATATCACTCAATGCTCCTCGTGAATTAACTGTTATTCACAAAATAATAAAAATCAGTCTTTTACTTTAACATCCTACCTTGTGAATTAACTGTTATTCCTTTAGCTTGTAATGTCAGAAATCACTCCAAGGCCAAATGTGATAATATATCACTCAATGCTCCTCGTCAAAAGGTAGAATAGAAAAAATGAAAATATCCATCTGGTATGGCAGAACCCAATACCGAGCAATTTGTAAGTTCTAACAATGCATTTAGTGATTCCCATTGCTAATAGAATTGATAGAATGTTCCCATGATTTTTCCCTCGTACCAATCTCATTTTTCCCAGTATTTCTAACCCTCAATTTGTGATTTGTTCTTTTTATTTCTTGTCGCATGTATTTACCTAAGTCATTTCAAAAACCAGGAATAGTTTTAACTAAGATATACGAATGAACCAGCCTTACTGTATATTGTCATAGCTAGCCACAATTTTGGACCTGGATTCATTTCAGCAAATATGAAGTATATATTCAATGAGGTGATTCTGCTAAAATAAAGGTACAAGGAACCCGTATAAGATTATATTTCTAATTAGACTAAATCACTGAAGTGGCTCGAGCATCACTGCATAAAATAGTCTTAAGGCGAACTACAAGGCATGTGTCAAACATTCTTAAAAATAATTCTATAAACAGAATTAAATCATCTTTGGTCGTCTTACCTTCAGCTGCAGCAATATGTTCCAAGATCGATGTTCGGAGTCGAGTCCAAGAAACAGATGCACTTGCTTCAGCCACAAACTATAAGGAAAACAGATTTTATCAATAAAACTGTAACTGAGCAGGCTTCCCTAAGAAAGTGATGATGAAAAATATATAACTGTGTCTCCGAATATTACTATATTTCACAATATTAAGTAACTATGAATACTTTTTTAGTTATAGTTAAATAACTATGAATACTAGCCTCATTTAGTAGGGGCCTATAACATAAGTCCATAGTCCAAGAAGAGGGGATCAACCACCCAACTTATCATGTCACAGATTATATAGAGTCAACGATGACACTGAATGAGCATTTGATAAACAGAGACCATAGACACCTAAGAACATTAAAAAAATTATCCCACATATTTAGACCATTTTTTTTTCATTTCTCAGAATCAAAATAAAGTAACGAAAACATAAAATGAGTTGGAATAAACTAGGCGTTCCAATAAAGTAATATATGCAGGCACATAATTTTCAATAAAGAGTATCTTAATGCCCACTCTATACCACTTTCACGGACTTCAAGCAACTGTTGATAAATAGTATAACTTGCACTAAATACTTCTCTTCTATTCTACTACAATCAAGACAAATCAAAGAACACAGGCAAGAAGGAAATAAAGTAGTCCCCTCGCAATATCTTAAAAATTTCCCACTTTTTTAATTTCTCAAGAATATTTAAGTGTTCAAATACTGCACTTTTATGTGGAACAACTAGTCTAGAGCATTTCTATCAACATGTTGCAGGAACAAGAAACATTTATCTAATGTCGTAAGGGTAGAATAAGACAATGTATATGCTGCAGTAAGAGGACAAAACTTACTTATGATTCTGAACAGCATCCTGAAGACGACCAATAATCGTAGGGAATGAGACACAGGTTTGCTGCAAATTCAAAATATTAGACTCATAGTTCTGAAGACAAAAACATACAGAAAAGTACTCGAGAATGAAGAAGAGTGAGTGAAATAAATTAGTGTTTCTCTATTATCTACAGAAAAAGTAGAAAGCTATATATCATGAGAGACCTTAGATTGAACAAGAACTTCCTCAACACTGCTCACTTCAAACCGTCCAAGATTCTGGGGATCAAGAATTTCAATGGCTTTTTTAAGCCATTGTAACCCATCAATTAACTTGGCCAACAAGGCAGAGGACTTATATCTTACAAGAAAGCTGGTCGCATCATCCAGCATCATCTCTACTTCCTAGAATAAAAGGGAAAAGAGTTACCTAATAAGAAATAAGAAAGTAGATTCAAAATAATACTTCAACAGATACTGGAGGGAAGAAAGATCGCAATAAGCACCAAAATTCTTCAATCCTCCTACTGGAAGTATACCACATAAGGAAAACGCCAATATTTTAATTAGTGCTTCGCGCACCAGATGCGACATGAACCAAAATATAACAGTCATAGTCAACTTCAAAAGATGCCTGCCTTCTAAAGATGTCATATGCTACAAGGTAAAATTCACAAATAATGCCTAAAACATGAAAGCTTTTGCATCGAGAAATTTCAGTCATCCTCACATGTAAAAAGTTCTTATCCCCATTCATAAGCACGCTAAATATAGTTAACCATCAATTTTACACATAAGACTGATGTAATAGTCAGTATCCTTGTGAAACAGGTAAAATCATTTTATCTAAAAACTGGCGATAGATAAGCAGAAAATAATATATACTTTAGGTAGAGAGGAGAGAGAGTGAGAACAAACTAAGATATATGACATTTAATAAAAAAAGACTTGTTTATTTTAATTTCAACTATAACATAAAGCACAACTCAAGCGCCAAATCTTATAAAAGCCTTCACGATTATTTCATCACAAGCAAATCACAATGACAAGGGGCAGCTTTAGGATTGAATTATACTACTTACCCAATGTGATAAAATGTAAAAAGTCGAAAACATTTCATGCAAATCGTGCTATATGACGGCTCAATACGGCAAGAAGCACCATAAATGCAGTCATGTGCAGTTTTAATTTATAATAGGGAGAAAAAACAAAAAATATCACCTCAAGAGTAGGAATATGATCTGAAAACGAGAGGGCCTTAATGCACCACTTTAGCGCAGAACAAGCATCTTGAAGTTTTGGAAACAGGTTGAACTCAAGACCAAGTGAAGTACCAGCACTAATGGCAGACTCCATTGAAAGAATTTGGCTCTCAAATTTGGGAATAGAACAGCTCATACTACCAACAATATCAGTATTCCAGAAATGCTCCACCTCCTGAAGTAAAGAGCTGGCATCTTGCTCCCATCTCAAACACTTGTTCAAGACTTTGTCAAGCAGTGAACATTCTTCCAAATATACTTTCAGGTGCTTTGATTCCATTACTAATTCCTACAGAATTAACAACTCGTCGTGCCAAATTCATCAACATGGAAATAACCATTAATAGACAATAGTTACCTTCAAGACATGAAGCTTTAGATGAGGATCATAGGCTGGAGCGATGGTTGAATCACGAAATAGAAATGGTTGGGACTTTATTAACCATGCTTTAGCCATTGATACTGCATTATTGACATCAAGAATAGATGGAAGAATAATACCAATGTCCTCGGAAGCCCTATAGTTTTGGTGTCCAACATCATTATCCAAAAATTCTGACACGATTAAGTTAAATTGAGGAAAGTATTTGAAGCAAAACCTCAAAACATCTTCAAACTCGGACATCTGCGCCTCAGTAGCAAGAACATGTTTTGCTTTTTGTTCACAACACATGGCAACTGCATGTCTTTCCGCGAGATCAGTAAAGAGCTTCTCTTTCTGAATCTGTAGTCTGGCCATGAACATGCAGTTTGACTTGAAATATTAATCTCATTTGCATCCGATCTAATTAAAATAATGCAAAAACTCTTGAATAGATGATAAACACACAAAAGAGAAGCATACGTGGTTGCCTCCATCATCAGTTGTTGGATAAATTCCATGGACATTTTACCACGAAGTGCCTGTTTAAAAGATGTCGTTAATTTCAAAATAACAATTCTATCATTTTTACACATATACTCAATTCAGACAAATCCTAGCATATCAAGTATATCTCATTTTCTTTAAAACATATATATCCAAAACTATCCTTCTATAATATTTAAGGTAAAAGACATTCAAGCATTCATGTTCAATCAGATTTAATACAAGCTAAAAGTGACATGTGATAACTCTCAATAGAACTCATTTCTTCAAACCCATGCCTCGAAAAACAATGCCATGAGCATTAATTACCAATCAAAAAGAAAAATGAATTAAATTCAACTTATTTGAGGCAAAGAAAGCTAATCAGATCAAAACAACATTACAGTAAGACCAGGATAGCTTTTCAAAGTTGAAAGAATAACTATCATCGAGTTACCTTCAACGCTTTAACACGGCAGCAAGCCTTCTCAAGTTCAATCTCAAGACGTGGCAACTCATCAACTACATGAAAATCCGAAAAGAATAAACCATACCAACAGGTGAAGCAAAAAAAATGATGAGTTCATGACAGGATGATGGCATGTGTTAATCAATGAAAGCTTCACTCACTGTACCTCGGATCTGAAGCAACGATCCATCGTTCTGAATGCAAGTTAACTCGTCTACTACGTTTTCTTGATCCTCCCGTTCGTGAACATTCACAAGCACAAGATTAACACGGGATAACCATGATAAGGTATCATTATAATATTTTCTTAGAAGTTGTAGCTCTGGGATAGCAACAGTAAAATTCT
Organism: Penstemon newberryi var. newberryi; assembly: GCA_030819805.1. NCBI lineage: Eukaryota > Viridiplantae > Streptophyta > Magnoliopsida > Lamiales > Plantaginaceae > Penstemon > Penstemon newberryi. The sequence continues at coordinate 19,786,945 of JAUALY010000007.1, forward strand.
CCCATTCACTGAGAAACACTTTGACTTCCTGACCAAAAGAAGGATGTGGTTTTCTGTCAAATTTTCATATTAATGATCCTTGGTGAAATAAATAGCATTTATCTGTCAATCACAACCTTTAGGCTACTCGAATCTTTCAAAATCTCATTGCACCGAGAACGACAAAATTTAACTTGTCCTAACAAATCTGTCAGCAGAACAGCTTCATGAAGATGAAGTTGTAGCTCCAAATTCTGAAGAAGTACAAAAACCAATATGAACTATATGTGAACTCAATATAAGATGAACACTCAAGAATGATACATATGTCCCAAAGAAAATGGAGAGAGAGAGAGAGTCTTCAATCACCTCCGACTCAAGCTTGTAGAGCATGTCTACCTCAACTGACGAAGGGGCTTTCTGAGAGGTGCACATTGTGACGCTGTCCACCCAAACCTACAAAAAGCCAGAGATTCTGCAGCTTTAGCATATGCAACCAATTGCCAGAAGTAAGAAACAATCCATCAATCATCAAGAAATTGGTAAAGGAAGAAACAATTTAGTATTAGGCATTCTTATTAAAAAAACATAAGGAAGATGCATCTACACAAGCACCATTTAGAAAAATAGAGGCCCGGGAATTGTCGATTTGAGTAATCAAAAGGCCCCAAGTTTGTTTTTTACACGAAGAAAGCTAAATAGTTTCATAATTCATATTGCTTCAAAATAATCATGACAGGCAAACCATAGGTAAACAGTTCAAATTGATCAGAGAAGAAAAAATTGTTAAATATCAGAAGCATCAACTATGGTGCGTATGCAACATAGTAGAACAAATAAAATATACCTTCACAGCCGAAAGATTGTGCTTTAGTTTCTTACTTTCCATTATGTCGATTGGCAAGTTAACAGCCCTAGAATATAAGATCTCCCAATCAGCCACCTAGTGAAACAACCCAAATGGCCCGGGAGAGAAAAAAGGAAAAGTCAAACAAATTGAACTCTATTCAGGCATCAAAGCAATTATCTTAATGTTTGTATTAGTTCAGTTCATGAGAATTTAAGTAGGAAATAAGCAAAAAGATGCATAGAGGGTTACTATTAGTCATCCAAAATAATATCGAGGCAAAGACGGAAACATGTTGCTTACAGAAAACTCTGAAGATGATGACATGGCAGAATTAATTTGTTCAATCAGCTTACTAGCTTCTTCTTGGTATTCCTTCATAAGAATTAGCAAAAAGCATGCCGCTCGCATCAACATATCAGAACAAGAAGTACATTGTCTAAATAACTTAAAAGAGTCCAACCTTTAACTGAAGATAGGTGGGATCGTCGCAAGGAGCACTGCTGAAGCTGAGCAACTCATTAACACAATCCATCTTCACTCTCTTGTTATCACAATTGCGATCACTGGACCACAATTTCACCTTAGAAAGGCAGTCTCTCACAGCTTCTGCCCAGTTCCGAGCTAGTATCAAGTTATTTCCCATATCTCGCACCTATAGGATAGATAATAAAAAAAATATCTTCAACTGAGGAAACAGTTAAAATTTTGATAAACAGAGTACCAGAAGATTAGAAGCTTACAAGATCCATCTCAGAACCAGCCCAAAGAAATTGTTCAGCCTCTTCTATTGCAGTTACATAAGCATGCCTAGAGTATGGATGCTGAAGAATCTTACATGACCTCAGAACCCACTCTTCAGCAAGTTGTACATGTGTTACAAGAGCACCCTTTACCTAAACATGGAGAAAGTCTTGAACCATAATCAGAAGTATCACAGTGACATATTACAAAAGATTCTTAAACTACAGCAAAAAGACCTTCAGCACTATGCCAGCCAGCAAGTTCTTCCAATAGCATGTACATTTAAGTTGTACACAATACAAGAATGCTTGATAGAAAACAAGGGCAAAGTTTGTGACTATGACTGACTGGAAAACTACACATCACTTTAGAATAAACAAATTCATTTTGTATCACCGACAACTAAGCATGTAGAGAAATTACCAAAGGTCGCTTCATGTCTTCATGTGAAACGGAAGTGGGAACGGGACTACAAGAACATCAAAATCTTAAGAACGTCTAAGCTGAAGCAGTTTAACATATATATTAAAATAAATACCTAATTATTATTGTTTATAGGCACCTTAAATTAGCTATGTCATAATCCAAACAACATGAAAGTTAATAATCGCATGATAAACCCAAGTTTAAAATCTTGTTTCTACATATTTGTAGTTTAATTTATTTGTTTCTACACATGGGTCGTAAATATGGTTCCAAATGAATATAAGAAGATTACGCAATACACGGTTCATGATTTCCAGGGATGAGCAGAGAATTTGTTCAGCCCATTATGAGTAAGAGAATTTAATGGAAACCATTACAAATCAGAATGCATATATATTGACTAGCACAAGGATTGGTCATCTTCGGTGACTACCATCTTTACAGTTTACATCATTTTATCATTAAGAACTCAAGCCATTACAAATGCTATCAGTAACCATAATGCAGATATATAACCGCAGTCTGCAATAGAAAACTGTGCACACAAGTAACAGTAAAAACATAAAGAAACGAGAGAGCATAATTCATAAAAATTAGAAATAGAATGCGCAAGTAAACTAGGCAAAGTTAAACAAAATCACTCATTAACCATGAGAGATGTGAGAAAACAAGAAAATATTTGAATGTCCAGCCATAGTAGTAGTACATCTTAAGTAGGCTTAGAGAAGTCAAACAAAGAGATATAAACAACAAAAGTGACTTCACTAAAGCATTATGTCAGTTAGGGGGAGAGAGACAGAGATCCTGCCTAACCAAGAGAGAGACAGAGAGATCCTGCTTAATCAAGTAAACATCAGCCATAGTAGTAGTACATCTTAAGTAGGCTTAGAGAAGTCAAACAAAGAGATATAAACAACAAAAGTGACTTCACTAAAGCATTATGTCAGTTAGGGGGAGAGAGACAGAGATCCTGCCTAACCAAGAGAGAGACAGAGAGATCCTGCTTAATCAAGTAAACATGAATAGGAACTATAGTCTAACCTTTTTGGATAACACTGCTGCTTTTTCAGATATTTCCCTTAGTGAATGATCAGCTGCTTCAGTAGAATCATGTTTATCGACGTTGAGAAGCAAATCACTCAATTCTGCCAGAGAATGACGGTAAAGAAGACGAATTTTATATGGCTTGCATTCACAGAGGTGTTCCCAATGCTGCAAAAAAGGAGTGTGAGTTCCACCAATTGATATTGAGTCGAAACTTGAAAGTAAGTCTTATGGTTCTTCAAGCTTCATATTGCTTGGGGTGGGGGTGCGGACATATTAGGGGAAAGTGCATTACTTATAATAAGTTCAGGCAAAAAGTACTCGCATATTTCAAAGAACTGAGAGACGATCAATAAGACTTAACAGAGTTGATAATTATTTTTAATATTTGAAAGACCCTGAGCCTTTACTTATGTATGTAAAATAAAATATGTACACAAAAGAAACAAGATGAGTTTTTTTTCCCCCCACAGAAAAAAAATGGGATGAGCAAGTATTATCAGTTCCTTCTAAGCTCACCACGAAAAGATTAATGTAGTTAAATTTATATTCCCTGACATAAATTTCTTTCCTAATTTTTTTCCCTAAATGGTACTGGAAATAGGTTAGATTGGGGTTAGATTAAATCTTCAACATTATGTAGATGGAGTTCAAATCTATGAATGTTATCATTCAGCTAACAACATCTTCAAATTTATAGGGGTCAGTCACTCACCTCAAGGCAAACAAATGCTGATGGTCTGCAGTTGCAAGAAACAGCGGAGAGATATAATAATTGTTGGCAAATGATGCACATTGGATCCTATTAAGAAAGCAATAATACAAGTCAAAAGCAAGCACTATCTCACTATGCTGGTTAATCAAAAAATCAATCAACAGTTCAAATGGCCTATATACCTCTTCAGCACTAACATACTCAGGCTTCTCTCGAGGTGACATTGGAGAAGATTTAACAATGCCATTTCTCCAGAGCCGCTCTCTCCAAGTTTTTTCATTATTGTATATCCTAAGCAGTTCTTTCTTCAAGTATATTGACACTCTAGCATCAGAATTACTCTGCATAGGAGTACAACAATGACTAAGAAAATGCAATTAAAAGACCATACATATGAGAGAAGGATGTAACAAATGATAAGTAAACAAAGTGGCAGGCTACATCATTCAAATATATGGACATGGCAACAAATGTGCATACATGCGTAAAAAGACAGAAATAGTTCACATGCAACATTAAGCCCCTTAAAACTGAAGAAGGGCTAATATGCGTAGGATCATTGTTGTCCCTAAATCAACTTGCACGAACAAAGTTCACTATTTTAAAACAAAAAAGTCCTAAAAGTTACTAAAAAAAATTGAAAACCAATTATGCAGTACTAATTTGTAAACTATATAACAAAAGCTACTAAAGTCCAAATGCAATACAGAATCCAGACGACAAGCATCAGTTGTATTCCAATAGGAAAGGAATGTGTCTCTTGCTTTATGTGTCAGCGTTGCATCTACAACAATGCTATCAATCATTGACAACAATTCGTATATCATAAAGTAATGATGAGGCCAAACATGATTATTGTTCAACCGGCCACCTTCCAGTAGCCTCTCCAGCTTTTGAACTATATAAAACATTGACGATCATCCTAAAAGATAATACCCCATCTTGGCTACATGACTACTATAACAGGGATAAAGTCTAGTGCTTAGTTCGGACAACAGGCTGAAGTACTAAAGATGCCAGCCAAATGAGTGAAGACCTAACTTGGCCTGAATGAAAACAGGAGGCTGAAAGAAGTTAGTGGTACTAGATACATTAATCTTAATCCAGTTCCAAAGATTACTCAGCTATGACAAGTAAACTGTTTTCCATTCAATCTCAAAGAGTCCAAATCTTTGTGATTGCTTTATCTTCAATATATGCACGAGGGTGTCTGCTCAGATTCTGTTTCATGTTAAGAAAATAAACTGGGTACGAAAAATAACATTACAATGGAGCAGCAAGAGACTGAAGACCAAACCTTCGCCACCACACACAAAAGCTCCTCGTGACTTAAAACTGCTGCCTTATGATATTGACGATAAAGCTCAGCTCCAAAACCCCCATGAGGTAGCCAATCAGCAGGGGCAAAATTAACAGCCTCAGCACAATTCAAGCCTGTCATTTTAGAAAAGAATCAGAATATCCAAATATAACGTCCTACAGGCTACAAGTAATGTCTTCCAACAAAATGACATTGTAAAATAAAGTTGTTGAGCTAGAGCTTTAAATGACACTCAGACTCTTCAGTGGGCAATAAGCAATAAACCAGTTTCTGCTTACCAAAGTTGAAGCCTCCATGATAAGATCGGGGAAAAGTGATAACAAAGTTCCCAGGCTCCTGGCAGGAAAATTGTAACTATAAGAGCACTGGGACATGCATAACAGGGATATCATGATACAGATAACACTACGGAAATAACAATTGAAGGATCAATTACAGAGACATAAAGCAGGAAGTTTCAAATTGACCATAACTGTTAAGGGTCATGTAATAAGCCAAAATATTGAGACTCCAGCGTATCAGCTAGTTAAGACCTCTAAAAGATGGATTAACACAATCTAATAAGTGTGTAACTCTGTCAGTTTCAGTTCATTTAGCATCAACATCCAGAAAGTATAACTACCAGCTGCCTAAGCTCAACCTGGATCTAGATATGTAAAATCTCATTTAAGAGGGCTGGAAGAATAGACAGAACCAAGATTGAGTTTATCGTACTATCCCTCGTCATTTCAAGTTCAATAATGAATCAAACTACCATTATTACATTGTTAAACAACAACGAAAAGTCTAACAAAACAGAATCAACAAGCTATAGAATCTCTTGCTAGATAAGCTTTACCATTGCTCAATAACTATTTCTAGTTCCCTAAACTTAACTTGATTACGACCTGCGAGGGAAACCAATGCTTAAGCCACTTTAAACCAATATCAGGCAACAATAAACAATATTTAACAAAACTCACTTTCTGAGTTCAAAAAATAGTACAACATACTTGAATAATACTGTAAACAGGGACTCCTTTTTCTTGCAAAACAGATGGATTCAGCATTGTGACAAGTTGAAACAGCAGATCCGGTTGTGCTTCAAACAGATCAGGCAAACTATCCCGCATTACCTGCATTAGCGGAAGAATACGTTGCAGGTAAGAGAAAGACCAAGGAATTAGAGAACAAGACAAGTTAAGCCACAACGGACTCAATCATATTCTCAAAACCATAAATCCTGAACTTTTTAGTAAGAAATAGGAGTAATAAAAATAGGGAAGGTAGTATATAGAAGGGAACGCTAAACCAAAAATGTAATCAAGCATCTTCAGACATGACAAAATCACATGATCAGATCCCAAATAATGTAAGGTGAACAACCTATCCTTCTACAAACCCACAACATAAACTGACAAACGATGTAACAGAAAATAAGTCATTGGCACTTGTTTAATATTTCCCTCGATATTATCTTTATTAAGTTTCATGGCGTAATAATTTAGTTCCCTGTATTAGCAAGAGAAAGGCTGTTCATAAGTAAAGTAGCTATACCTTTTCAAAAGCGAGGGCTTCATTACCAGGGACACTGTACCAACACTTTGGCTCCCCCCTGAAACAATGATGAAAATAGTAAGTATAATTATAGTACAAAACATCATATGAATAATGAATCCACCAATTGACAGAATATGCGTGAATGCAAAAGTAACTATGGGTCTATTTGGAAGAGTTTTGGCTGACTCGCGAGTTTTGGTTTCGAAAAAATGGTTTGGATGGTCTCGGTGAAACCATTGAAAACCCGTTTGGATTGAGTTTGGATGTTGGGTTTTGTGGTTTTGAAAAAGTTGAAACCACATTTGGATTGGGTTTGAATGTTGGGGTTTGAGGGGAAAAAGTAGGCGGTAAGTGTCAAGCCAATGTGTAGGTGCAAATCAATGTTTTATAGGGTTTCAAGAGTTTGGGTATAAGTTTATGAATAGGTTTGAATTGAGTTTTGTGGGTTTTGCCAGACTCCGTTTGGAAGGGTTCTGGCTCAGTTTCCCGAGAACCGCGAAACCGGGCCAGAACTCTTCCAAATAGGGCCTATGGTCCACAAAGACAAATGAAATTAAGTACAAATGTTTGTACTTATTATGGCAGATAGAAAATAATACAATGAACTTAGTATTTAATTCGATCAGCTAATCAAACATATCAAAAAACCATCTTATAAATTTACTTAAAATTTATCGAAAAGGTAAAAAAAGAATGAGGATTATTGCAATATCTCAGTGATGCATATCTTGGTCTTTCATTTGACTTACAGCATCACGCAACACAGTCAGAACAACATAATGCAACAACATTGTATCTTTCTAGTTATCTCAAGTTCACCAAGAAATGCAAACTGAAGTAACAAGTTTTAAGTTAAGTGGAGTATTACGAGGAAACTTCTACCGAAACTAAAATAAGTTCTCATGTGTTTTTTTAAGTAATGCTAGTGAAAACACACTTTGAACCAATATACTGTTTTATGGTGCTCTACGTTCAACCTTGTTAAATGTGGTTATTGCAACAAAGATCCCCAATAATTAATAACAAACCTAGTTTTCTCTTTTCCCTGTGACTCTAGGTTATTATTGATTAAATGTGTTGGTTTCTGAGAAAAGTAGGTAAGCATGAAATTACTGACCCCAAGAAACCGAAAACAAATCCGGTAACTCTTCAGAAAATATGTTTTGAATTTTGGAATGCCATTCCTAGCAAACAAAATTCAAAAGCATACAAGTATTACAATGTCCATCCTTCCTGGAGTGAGCAAGCGTTATAAATGTAGGAGAGAATCATGATTATAGCAGAATTATAGCTGGAGATTCGAACTAGAAAAGTCAAAATATATCTATTATATGAAGCAGGAGAGTTAATCATCTTGAAGGACGATTTCTCCAAGTAAATAGAGTTTTACAATTTAAATGTCTCATTGAAACAAAATGTATGTCAGAGCAAATATACTAACCTAATTTCATGAGCTAAATAAGAATTAATAAAATTCAGCAGCTTAGGTAAAGTGTGACATTATCATATAATGGCATCAATTTTTGGATAACTGAATTAAAAAATGGCCAATAAGGAAATGCGGCCTCAGAATCAAACCGAAGATTACAAATGTGATGATCTAACCTCTGATGTTAAGCGGGCCCACATAATTAAAGATCTTTATGCATATGTAATAGTAAAACCTTCAAAGAGGATATATAAGTTTATGTCAAGTTTCTATTGAACTTCCTATTCTAACAAGCACCTTAACCAAAAGTAGAACAAAGACAGAGGAAGGCGCCATCTCCCATTCTTAGAAAATGGGACAAAAATCACTATCAAACATAGGCAAATTTCATCAAATATTTCCCAACCTACAGGGGCCCACCAACAAGTATCCTATGCAAATATTCTTGGATCATAAAATCCATAGCAGATATACAATTTGGAGTAATCAAAATGTGCCCATTTGACATCAAAAGTCTTTGAACATGCTACCCAAAGAACTATGCATCCAAAATTCGCAAAAGAGTTACTTGATGCAGCTAAGAGATCTCCCTTAAAAATTAGATGTAAATGAACGACATAGAAACATGTTTGTTCTATAAACAATCTTATGGGTGTTAGGAATACTAGCATGATTTCAAAATGTATATTCTTATTGATCATCCAAGGATGTCGAGGCAGAGAAACTTAGGACGTATCACATGGGGCATCAGTCTTCAAGCTATCCAGTTTGACATTTGGCTCAACTGAGACATACATCAAATCGAGGAATTCCTATATCAGAATGGCTTGAACATGAAGAGCTTATCTAGAGTGGACAAAACAATGGCCACAACAAGGTACACAAATAAATTAAAATGTACACCAAAACTATTAAGGGATTACTCATCAGCTATCTCGCTCCTTTCCAAGAATTTCAGTCTTAAATAACAACAAACCCTTCGCTTAACTAAACAATATCATAAACATATTGCATCTTATTCCTGTAAATCAATTGCCATTCCTCATCTTAAAACAGAGAGATTTTGAGAAAAATAGAACTCTATTTCAAAATTTGATTCAAAGTAACCAACTGTACATAAAATTAGTCTGTAGTTCAGGAATTTCTTTCTTTCTTTCTTTCTTTCAGTAGCTATGAGAATTGAAATTGAAAGAAAATGCTACATAACACCAAAGAAACAATATCAGAATTTGGAATTGATCAATTACATACCAGTGGTGATAATTCATTGAGTAAAAGCAATGATCCTCAAAATGCCAGCAAAATGAAGAGAATAGCATCCCAACATAAAGCCATGGCACCATAACACCAGCGATGTTGTGATGCAGAGTTCGAAGCATTGAACCTTGTACCCTAGGTAAGTTATTGAGGTTCCACGAGCTTCCACAGTACTCATTCCAGATGTCAAGTTCAATTGATGGGGGTCTTTGGTCGATTTCACGTGGAAATCCACTCCCATAAACAGAAGTATCCAAGTCACTGCCATACATTACTTCCACCTCCCCTTTTGAACCCTCAACAATTTCCCAGAACTTTTTTTCCAACTGCACCCGTGATGTAGCGGTTGACCCAAACCATTTCTTCTTCACCCGATCAGCCACACGTCTGAAAGCTTCTAACGGAAACTGCTTACCTGGCACAAAACCAAAACTATCTTTCTCTGAATTCAAGCACTCCAAACAGTACCAGTTCCCAGGAGGAATCCTCTTCAACGGCGGAGACAAACAATATATATGCCAACCCTTATTACACCTATCACACAACAACATGACTTCCCCATGCAATCCACTTCTACATTGCTCACATATTTGATCAAGACTTTCTTCCTCTACTTTACGAACTTCAACCCTATCACCCTCTTTGTTTTTTCGTCTTCTCTTAACACTTAAAACCTCAACCGCTGGCTCACATTTCTTCCCACCATTCATACTCCGTTTGCAGCTCTTGTGTTTTTGTTTATTCAATATGCAATAATACTTCTCATAGTCATACAAATGCTCCCAATACAATTGAGATAGCACGTGCTTTGAACACTCCGAGATCTTCCCCCCTGGGCGTACAAACCTAAAGACATCCCCCCACTTCTTCACTTTAACAACTTTATCATACCCTCCAAATCTCTTCACCGCATTAAACAATTTACAAAGGTCCAACTCCTCTCCCTCAAATACAACCCGCTTCTTTGCCTTCTTACCACAGTGCTCCTCCAAGAATCGGTTGTACTCTAGCCCAAAAGTCTTGGAATCAGAAGGCGCACACCGCACTTGCAGCTGGTGAATGGCCTGCGTTTTCGTAGGAAACGTGAACGCATCTTTGTCCAACACAAAAGGCGGTTTCCAGCTTTTAGGCGGGACAATCTTACAGATCCCATAGGGCTCGGCTTCCGGCCTGATCTTGTATATATATTCTAAAGGATCCTTAAATTCCTCCTCACTCGGATAAAATACTGGCCCTGGGGGTACATTTAGTGAGCCACAACCACTTAATAAACCTTCAGCTGAATTCCCCCCCAAAACCCCCTTCTCAACTTTTCTAGGCTTCCCTTTTCCCATCTTAACTCTCAATCATCTAATCTCGAGCTCAAAAACTAAGTAAAAAACCAACTACAAAAGGGCAAAAACACAAAAATTGCATGAAAAGAAGTATACAAGATTCACGAATATATCCTTTGCATAAATGCAAGAGTACAAAAACAGTTAAAATTCAATAAAATTGAATGAGTAGGGTTTTAGTCGTTTGTAGTACCTTCCAAGTGAAGAAAATGTTGTACGATTCTTTATCTCTGAGTCAGTGTCTATATATGCGTAGTAGTTGGGGAGTGACGAAAGGGGAAAGCGGTTCTCTTTATGGCAAATGAGGTTTGTGTTTACTGTTTAGGTTAAAACGAAGGTTCTCTGTTTCTGGGTCTCAATTTGGAAATAATTGCGAAACTGGTAATGGAAGTGAGAAAATTCTCTGCAGTTAGATATCCTGCAATTCTACATTTTGAAAGCTTATGTCAACAAAATTAGTCAGACTTAATGAAGGGAGTAAATTGCTATAAATGTACAAGAAATAGTAAGTCCACTTGGGTTCACTTTATTAGATTTTTAGAGAGTGTTTTTAGAAATATGGAGAATTTTTTAGATATTTTTTAGTTTTAGTAAATTTAAAAAAAAATTAATTTATTTTTCAGAGAGTTGTAATTCATATAACTTCCCTTTCTCCTCTCTCTTCAATTATCACCACTCACAACACCAGAGTCAACAATTACTACTTTGAGCTATTTTTATATGCTACATTAATTAAAAAATATTTTATTTGCCACATATATTACATATACTTCATTTGTCCCATTTTTCTTTATCCCTTAATACAATTGACCAGTCAAGTTGACTAAATTTATAAAAATTATATAAATAATTTAATTAATATATTTCACTAATAAGTTAATAATATCATATGACACTATATATATTAATATTTAAAAGGTTTAATACACCAGATATGTGAATAATTTAACATGATAAGTCGCTTAAAATATTGAAAAGTTTGATCGGGTACTGTAGCTAATGGAGTTAAAAGAATGAGACGGAGGGAGTAATATATATACACCAACAACTTTAGTCAAACCAACAAATCATATATAACTAACTGATGTGACATAAAGTCTTACACTATCTTATACCTAATTAACTAACTTTAAAACCTAAACCTACCGAAATAACCTACATCTTCATTATTTTTCAAATCACTCTCCCAAAATCCAAACAAGCAACATTACGTAAATCGAAATTATTTATCAAACCTCTACCACTTTTCCAAACTACTCTCCCAAAGGCCCAACAAACAGGCCATATATTTTTTCAGAGATTATGAAAGGAAGAAAAACATCGTAATGGATAAGTTAATATCATGTTAAATGATAATTTATGTCCCTATAATTTAAAAAATGCATTTTACCTACCTACACTCTTATAAAAGACTCACAATGTCTTATTAACATTTTTCAACATTAAAAAATTGACTAAATACTCTCCATCATACAGTATACTTATACCTAGTCAACATTTTTTTTTTGATAATTTTATACCTAGTCATCTTACTCTCATAAATTTTCCACACTATTATTATATATGTAGTTATTTGCCCCCTGTGTTATTCTATGTATGTCATTTTACCCCCTAAGTTACTTGTATGTATGCCAATATATCCCTACATATTATTTTATGAGTATCAATCCTCGTATATTATTATAAATGTGACATTTTATTCCCTGTATTATTTTATTTGAACTAGTTGACCTCCTCTAAGGAAACTTTGTTTTTTACGCATCATTTTCCACGCCACTATCAATTTTGGGAGTGAATCACAATCTTCAATTGAATAAGGTAAATTGATCCTTTAAATATTTTACAGGTGATAAATTTTTTTCTTTTATTTTCAAATTATAGGGAATAAGTATTCCCTGAATATTATTCTTATCACAACAGAGTAAATAAGAGTTAACATTTTCTTATCTAGTCAATTGGTGAAAAAGTAATATTTTAATTTGAAGGAAGGTTACATGATAATCTTACTATATATATATTAGGGCGTTTGCATCGTGCTATGCGCGGTGATGGTTTGCCCTGTATATTTATGTTATGTAATAGTCGTTAGCATAGAGGGAAAAAAGGAAATAATGGGACGATGAGGGGCGGCTACAAGTTTTGGCGAAAATAGGTGATGTAGATTTTTTAGGGTTCTACATATGAAGATTAAACTTGAATGGAGGGGAAAAGAAAAGAAGGATGATGAGACTTGAGAGATGAGAGAAGATATTAATGCTTTCGGTAAGAAAAAAAGTCAATTAAGGTAAACCAGAACTACAAAAAAAATAGTAGGTGTGAAAGCTGCAAGAATTCAGGAGAAAAAAAAAAAAAAAAAAGGCTACAAGTTGTACGTGGGCCCACTTGCTTACATTGTCTCAATTCCACCTATTGTTAAATTCAGGTCTAACAAACAATGCAAAATGTACAAGCAAGGCAAGCTGACCACCATCAGAAGCTCCACAACGACGTCGTTTTGTTGGCTGGATTAGTTAAAAAATTGACAACTAAACGACATCGTTTTGTTTTAGGCCTTAAAAAAAATATTATTTTGAGGAAGCAGGCATGAGACGGACGACATGGTGTCACTGTTCATATGGCCGTAGCCTCTGAAGTAGGCAGGAGACGGACGACATGCTGCCACTGTTCATTTGACCGTAGCCTCATATATATATACTAGGTATAGGGCTCCACGCTGTGCGTGGAAATGGTGCCCAGATTGTGTGAGGTATTCTAGTTTTTTTGTTTAATGTTCAATTGTAAAGTGTTATCATGTGTATGTACTCTATATAGATCTAAATAGATTTGTGCTATGAAATCAACTGGATGTGAAAGTAAGTAGTTATCTATAATCCTATTTCTTCTTTAGATCACCAAAAAGGAAATACTGGACAAATTCAAATACATATATCTTATTTAATATATTACATTTCATAGATAAGCCATACACAGGCCTCTCTTTTAAGTTTATTACATTTCTTAAAATCCAGAAAAGTGTACTCTTTACAGATGATGTCTTTGTAAATAATAATGAGAGGGAGTATTATTAAATGTAATTATATCATTGATATTTTTTTATTATATGTGAATATTTTATATTTTAAATTTTGTTAAATGAAATAATTTATTAGTCTACCTTTGTATTTTTATGTAATTTTATTGTTAATATATGGAGCATAAAATTTGGTAAATCAATTTAGAAATAATGGTGTTAATGAGTAACGAAGTAAGCAAATAGTGTGTTTCATCACCCAATAAGTAAATTTGCAAAATAGCCCCTGTTGTTTAGTAACTTGGCTAAATTTCTCATATGCTAAAAAAATTAATGATTTTTTTTTAATCATGGTTTAAGTTGTTGCATAGCTATATTTTCTTTTCTAAGTCAGTAAATTTTAGATTATATGGTGGTTATGGTTCGTAAAATGGTTTAGTCTATAATAATCATGTTATTCATCATATATTAACTTGTTTACAGTATATTTGATTATGTGGGCTTATTATGATGGGATTTTTTGCTGTGTATTTTGTTGGGTCAACTGAAGTATGAATTTATTCATAAATTTATTTTTTAAATTTGTGTTGGACTGAACCCAAAATCATTTGTTTTAAAGTCCAAATTATGAATTATCCTGAAAGAGAATTGTAATTGTGGGAGTTTTATCATTCGTAATTAGGTTCCTAAAATCTACCAACTATCGTTAAACTTATTTTCTGTTTAATTAATTTGAAGTTATTTTTGTAATGTAAATTTGACTCCATAGTCCTTAATCTCAAACTCAATTTATGAAATTTGAGTGAAATATGTAAATGTTAGGGATCTCTTGAGTGAGAGTTTTAATTTTTCGTAGATGATTTCAAGAAGATGAAACTGGATATTTTACCCCATGTTTGAATTTTCAGTAGAATGCTGATATGCTGGTTTTGCTTCGTTGGTGCGATTAATCAATTTGGGGGCTATTAAATAAATTGGTATGTGTAATTTAGAGGACAATAGGATAATCATGTTTGTTATTAATATCATGTACCGAATTCTCCGTATTTTCTTTTTAATGTTTGTGTGTAATAAATAACACGTGTACATAACTCAATATTTTTGTGTAATTATGTAATAATGATTTTTTTTTTAAAATAAATTTTAGTTGTTTTCTTTTGATGGAAATTTTTGCATTACATAATCTTGTATCGCTAATACTGAACATATAACCCTTTGAAAGTTGATATAGGTCGTGATTGAAAATTCAAAGCAATATAGTCCGTGGAAATTAAAGAGTTATACTTATATTTAAATTCAAAATTAATACAGATTTATATCCAAAATAAGGTTTACACAGGACTTCAGAGCTAGGCAAATTTTGTCCAAAGTATCAAACATGAAGAAAAAAACTGCTCTACGCAACTTATTTACAAAACACACACTAAACTATAAGCAATCCTAATAGGTGCATATAGAGTACTAAAACTATTGACAATTCTAGAAGGTGCATGTAGAGTAGATGAACAAAATCAAGAACATGAACATCCTTTTAGAATTATGGTAATATATCATTTCTCAGAGTGAAGAACCATACAGTAATTTTTTATGTTGAGGAATCCTCTATTGTAGATTCCTGAGTATTCCCCTCGTCTTTTGAAGTCGAGCCTTCATCTGGAAAATAAAATATTGGAAAATCAGAACGACGAACCCAAAAATAAGTTGTTGTTATGTAAAGAAGTATACCTGAATCAAGAAGTTTTCTTACTACAGATGTTTTTACAACACATTTTGCAACAGAACTTTCTGCAAGTTTAGAAAAAACATCTGGAGGAGAAGTATGTGCAGTCATTTCATCTTCCTGTAATTGTATAGCAGTGTACTGGTATACAGTACTTTCACCAAGAACCCTTTTTTTCTTCCTTAGCCTCACCATAAAATGTTTTGAGGATAAGTTATTGTTTATTTTATCTACTGGAATCACTTCACCCTGTATTTTTGTTAATAAGTAAATGTGAAAAGGTATACTATGTAGGCAGTTAAATTAAAAGGAGTATTAGACAAATAAGATAAACTCACAGAATTATGTAGTTCCATGCATTTAACAGCATCCATTTCCAGAAATTGTCTTGTTTGCTCACCAAACACCGTTATATTCAGGGATCCACTATCGTCGTAAATATTAAGCTGAACTTTCTCTCTAAAAAGTAAAATGGATTTACATTAGAATTCTAAAAAAAAAAATTGTTTGAATCCTATACAAAGAGATACAAGGAGTTCATGTTTAAGTTCGATATTTGATGTAAAGGAAATTGGTAGAGAAGTTTAACTACTTATAGTTGGAGTTAAATTGCAAAATAATTTTTAGGTAGTCATCATCTGGTTATTGGTGAAATCTTCTGCAACAATTTAGCTGAAAATAATAGGACAAGTAGAGATGATTTGGAAAGTAAAGAATCATCTCTTTTTATGAATATTTTCATATATTAGAATCTTTGAAGTCTATAATGGTTAAGCATATCTAAGCAAGTAACTACAATTGACTCTATTGCTTGTTATTCTATGTTATTAATATAAAAACAATTAATTGAATATCAACAAAGCCGATGAAATTCCCTGTTTGGTTAGTTTGTTCCCAACAACTTTTTACCGTATCTCTGTTCACTTTGGATTCATTAACTGGAACTATATTTTTCAATTTAACATCATGACCTTTCGTCAAGTAAGAATTTGGTGGGAACAAACTAATAAAACTGGTTCTTGGTTGACTTTGGTTATATTAAAGACATAAACAAGGAATTTTTGGAGCATATAATAAATTATTTAGGTGAATCTGATGTTTTAAATGTAAAGAATTTCTGTTCACTTTGAATTTCTCAACTACAACTACGTTCTTCAATTTAATACCATGTCTAAGTAGTGGAATATCTCCACCAATTTCCTTTACATCAAATATTGTTCTTAAACTTGAACTCCCCGCATTTCTTTGTTTCTGTTTCAAACAACTATTATTTGAGAATTCTAATATAAATCTATTTTACAGTAGAACTAATTCAAAGTATGACATTATGTTTAAAAATTTCAGTTGACACCACAAACTAAATATCTTTCAAAAATATAATGCATCCATTTGATTAAATATTCAAATAATAGAAATTGTACCTTGGTTTTGCCTGCGTATCTTCTTTGCAAGCAATACAAGTGTATGCATAGTCAAAGTCGGCATTAATACCAGAATGACAGTTGTTACATCCCATGTAGAAAAATTTCTGAAATGGGTCAGTTATACGAGCTCCAACTTTGACAAGGAATTTATCCAACTGCCAAATTACATTATTACAATATTAAATTTGCAATAATGTTCATAATTAACAAATTCGAGGATCTAAAAATTTGTGAACCTTATCATCAGCCACAACTTCAGTAATAGTATGGTAATCATCACCAGAAATGGGAACCGAAGAGTCATCTATGGCAAAGTAATTCTTTGCACCAATCATTTCAGCAATGTTTTTCATATTACTCATACGCCTACAATGAAATAAAAATTTCTTAAGAAATAACTTAAAGAGTTTCAAAATTATACTTAGTATATAATAATATCAGACATACCAGTTTGACAGATTTTGAGCCTCGGGTATTTGAGGGTCCACTACAATAACAGTCGATGGGGTGGAACCAAGGGAAGCATCTTATAAGAAAAAAAAAATATGTTAGAAAATGCAATGTGTGAATGTCATATTTTAAAAATGGCCAATTGAATACCACGAAATGGAGAATATGCTAATGCAGTGGCTGATATGATAGGGAATGCCTGTTTGTCATCACTGATTAGTTTTCCTTCAGATTCTGCTACACTGTTCCAGAGGGTGAGGACAACCACTTTTTTTTCTAATAAAGATAATTTATTTTGAGTTAGTAAATAAAAGTAAATATACAAAACTCACACTATCAGAGCAGTTTTATAGCTGAAAAAATGAAGTTTATTGCGTGTGAATAAATTAGATGGAATATTTGTGTGAAGCACTTACTCTTCATTCACTACAGCAAATTCTCGAACTGTGTGTTGTTTTCCTTTAGATGGAAAAGTCCTTGGCTCTCTCTTTCTTATAACAATGGCAAGTATATCTGTTTTGCATCAGAGAAATGCATAAAAACATCAAAAGAATAATCTCAATAATCATAGATTATCGGTATAACCAAAACATAACATGAGAATGATAATACACAAACCTATGAGTTCATTAGAAGCTGCAATCCTTTGCAAATTAACCAGTGATTTGAATTCTGGTTTCAATGCAAATCGAGAAATCATGGAAGTTGTTTCTTCATGGAAAACCGTGTTCCGGTTGATTGTCCATTGGTATTCGTAATTAAATTTGTTATATATATCTGGCAGATGTCCGACTTTTGCATTTTTTATAATATATGTAGTCCCCACATGAAATTCATCCTTGAATAGATCAATGTCCGAACCATAGATAGTAGCCATAACTTTTTGCCCCTGTGTATTACAGAAAAAAGAAAATAATGGTGTTCTACGTTATACATTGACCCTGAACTTAGAAAATGCAGGACTGAAGTTAGAAAATAAGTTTACCTTTTCGTCCATAAGAATGAGGCGTTGATGACGGGTTCCTCCAGTATTGGACACCCTAGGTTGGGTTTTTTCGTGAACAATAACTTTGACACTCCATTTCATGGGTTTCATACTGACATTGCGAATTGAAACAATTTCGGTTGCTGTGGTCATTGTGTGGCTGTTTACACAAGCAAGTATAACAAATATGTTAAATTTGGAGAAGATAATACAATGTGACTGGCTAATTTTGGAAGAACAATGAAAAATAAACATGAACGCACATAAAATCAAACATACATGACTCTTAGGAAAACCACATATATATAATAAATAAAGAAAAAAGGAAAAACAATTTTACAAAAACCTTCAGCCAGTGCAAAAATATCATCGAAAACTATATTCTTTGTGTAATCCACACTGCCGTCCCTTTTAAAATCAGGATGAATAAGTATTTTTACAGCCTCGGAGTTGCGAACGCGAGACATGCCAACATATATTTGGCCGTGAGAGAATACTGGCTGACGCAAATATATTCCAACCACGTCCAAAGTCTGACCTTGTGCTTTATTTATTGTCATTGCGAAGCAAGGCCTCACAGGTATTTGCATTCTTTTAAATGGGATCGAGCACTTTAATTTGTCTGACGATTCTAGTGGAATACGGGGTATGAATACTTCAGTACCTTTCAGATCTCCAACCGCAATTTCGGCCTTAATAAAATTATCGCCGAACTCTTTACATATTAACCTTGTTCCATTACACAAACCTTGCACGGGGTTGATATTTCTTAGTAGCATAATAGGGCAATTTTTCTTTAGTCTGAGTATATGTGGTGGGAGACCACTTGCTGAGACGCTGTTCAAGTAATCCTCAAATTCTCCTTGCTGCGTTGTATCATTAGTTGTATTAAAACTAACATACTCCTTAACCTCACCAGGGAAGCGGTCCATGAGCAACTCATTAATTTCTCCAACAGAATCATTTTTAGGAGTTAAAATTGCTCGGTCAACCAGAGCATATGGATCAGTTAAGAAAACATCCATTGATGGATATACATATTGAATAAGTTCATCTAGAGAGGTGGCAGCATCTACAAAAGGGATAAGCATGGAGGATGGTATGCGTATGTTATCATCAAATATGAAAGAAATTTGTCCATTTCCCAAACTTAACAAAAAAGAAATAAATTCCGGATCTTCTCGAGCCCTCATATTTTGGATAAGACGGAGACGTGTAACATTTTTCCATATTTTGGAACTCACTATGCTAGCTTCAATCATACTTTCACGACTGCCATGTATTACTATTGGTAACGTCTGTCTAAAATCTCCACCAAATAAAACAACTTTCCCTCCAAAAGACAATTTATTACTGCATAAATCAGCCAACAAATTATTAAGAGCCTCAATAGAATGTAGATTTGCCATAGATGCCTCATCCCATATGATGAGACGGGCTTCCACTATCATTTTAGCTGCACTGCTCTGTTTGCCTATTTTTCCCATAGGCTTATCTTCATGATCAAGAGGTAATTTGAATCTCGAATAGGCTGTTCTACCACCTGGAAGAAGTGACGCAGCAACACCCGAGCTTGCAACTGCCAGAGCTATACCACCAGCTGAACGGATATGAGCAAGTAACGCCCGATACAAAAAAGTCTTCCCAGTTCCTCCGGGACCATCCAGGAAAAAGAGGCCTGGTTTTTTAAGATTCACTCTTTCGATTATTATCTGAAAAGCACACAGTTGCTCTGTATTTAACTGATGAACAGATTGTATATCTTCTTCAGATACACTTATAGAACATTCATGCTCGTAATCTCTGCTTATCCTGTTTCTAATAGAAGGATACGGAAATGGAAATTTTATAGGAAAGTCAAGAATAGTTTTGTCCATAGACGTTAGCACCAGTTCAATAGCGTCTACGGTTTTGCACAAGACTTGAATTTCTGTAAAGGCCCCTACATGTACAAAATCTTCGGACATAGATTCGTAATATTTATCCCAAAGATTTTGCGTATCGCCAGTTATTCCATAGACCAGAAGCATAGCAAAAAGCACTCTAAGACAGTAAGGCATCTGAAAAGAAGCTGCCTCGGCTAGACAAGCATCTATATAATGATCAGACTGTAAAAGACCTCTACGTACAGCTGCCTCACGAAACGTCATGTATTTTACACCGCCAACAGTCATTAGGTCATCCAAAGAAGTAGGGCAGCGCACATTTATAAGTAGTAGCCTTTCAAAATATCTTTCCCCTTCCATTGGACTTACACTACATAGCCTTCCAACTACAACTTGCCTCTGGCGCAACTTCCGTTCACGCTTCGTTCGTTCCCAGACAAAATATTCTGGAAATTCTTTATATAGAAGGTTCAGACTCATTGAACCTGGATTTGAATTATTCATTGCAAAAAATTCAGTCAGCATAGTTTTTCCAGCCAAAGGATTACTTGCAACCTGCTCCAGCGACTGTCTCAAACCAAACCGTAAAGGTTGATGGTTAGGCAAATGAACAGGCATCATAATCACAGGAGGATACATCTCACTCATAGGAAACGCATACATCCTCCAACAAGCCTCTGGAGCACAAATATAACGACCTTCCTGGTATGATTGAATCTCATCATAGTTGTCATTTGTAGTCCGACCGACTACGTTGAATGCTGACCTAGCATGACCTTTTGTAGACATACTTGTATAAATACTTTACCACCTTTGCATTGGCAACCACCTCCAAATTTACATGACAATCAAACTTTAACAAAAAATAAGGGGAGTATGGTATTACATGCCTATTATCGAGCTTGAAGTTCCGAACTACTACTGACATCCCATTATCCCTTCGCCTATACACAGGATAAGAATTCAACCCATTATAAGTTACCTCCACAAAATCTTTAGGATATTGGTATTTACATTCCTCACCACGCATGCAAGAGCTCTTCATATTAGATTTGCCGCAGGGGCCATGCATCATATGCTTGACTACATATTCTCTCAAAAATGGATGAGTTGAATCTGGAAGCTCGGCCGAAATAATATGATCATATGTACTGGGACACAATTTTATAAGGAGGAGTCAAAATTATAATCCAATGTGCATGCGGAAGCCCACTTTTCTGATATTCTATAACATAAATATAAGCTGCAACCTCCCCAAATTTTTTTTTTCGCACTATATCGTCCTTCAATTCTTCAAGCTTAGCTTTAAAGACACGAGCAATCAAGTCGGGCCTGTCGTGCGGTTGTTGTGAGGGTAGTAAATGCATGCGAATCTCCTTCCAACCAGGATTACACGTCATTGTAAAAAAAAGATTTGGTTTACCAAATCTCTCGACCAGTGCCATTGCATTAACATATCTTTTGCGCATGTCTCTAGGTCCACCAATGAACGAAGATGGCAAGATAACCTTCTGCCCTATCTGAGACGGATCTGTTTGTCCATCAACATGAAGACTATCAATAATGCCTTGCAACGATTCAACCCGTAGTTCCTGTTGAAACTGCTCCGATTTGTAATAATCCAACCGAGAAGTCTCAAGCTTAATGTACATGTCTATTATGAACTGATGACCCAAACGACCAGAATGGACAATATATGAGGGATCGTCAGATCGCATCTGCATCTTGTAACAGTAGTATTCACGACATGAAACGTTACCACGAGTTTTCTTGTTCTGCTGTAATACTACCAACCAAAAAAAAACAAAAAAAAAATTAGGGCAAAAAAAATGTTTATAAAATTAAAGAATACAAAAAATGAAAAGTAAAATTGTGAAACAATACCCTGTTCCTCCGCTTCAAGAATTGCCTCAGCACTGGATGCATTTGTGGGAGCACAAACAACCTCATTTA
Source organism: Penstemon newberryi var. newberryi (assembly GCA_030819805.1). Taxonomy (NCBI): domain Eukaryota; kingdom Viridiplantae; phylum Streptophyta; class Magnoliopsida; order Lamiales; family Plantaginaceae; genus Penstemon; species Penstemon newberryi. The sequence goes on from JAUALY010000007.1 coordinate 19,809,008, forward strand.
CATTCACCTCCCTCCCTCTCTTTCTCTGCGGACGGCCAGGGACAATAGTTTTCTTTATTCCAGCATGCCAACCGGGTTCACCATTGGGAAACAAAGTTGGGTATTGCATAGGATCATAACAACTGTAATAATAATTCAACTTATGCCTACGACCGCCACATGTGTACACACGTATATCTCGCTCAGAATCGAGAGACGACTCTTCTCCATCTCTCCAAGCAGCAGCCACCTCATCAACAGTAGGGATATTACAGTTTCTTTGGTCCAAAGCCGGACTTGTTTTTATTATGACATGGGCCTCATCAAGATTATCCCATGATCTTAACCTTTTGAAAATTTTTGTGTAAGGATTAGCAGACAATGCCTCAATAAGCATAGCAAGAACCTCAGGTTTTAAATCCTTGCGTTTCAAAAGCTCATCATCTAGTTGCTCCACAGCATCTAGAAAAAACAGTTGAAGAAGGGACACCTTGTCAGGATTACCATCTACTGGATTTACATAATGTGAAACTTGTCCGAAAACCTTGAGCGCATAAATGCCTTCCCTAGCCCACCAGGAGGTTGGATCAAAACTCATGCCAATTGAAGTGAATGCGAAAGAATTATTGTAAGATCGAGCCCTTCTTCTAAACTCCCGAGCAACTTCAGAAACTGGATCCGTGAATAAGTACCACATAATTGGACAAAAAACGGTTTTAGCCAAGCAAATTTGGCCGCTGCTACAACAAAAACCAGCTGTCTCTTGGTAGAACCTTAGAGCCCCACAATAATTACATGGAGATTCATCCGGCAACGACCATGGAACAAGGGGAAGTTCCTTGACTTTAGCAAATCTAGAAATAGTAGCACGCGTAGCATCACTTCGACCAACAACTGAATCATCAACAACTGTAGCAGGACCTAAAAAAAATGCATTGTAAAATATGATAGTGAAAGTATTAGCATGAATAAAAATCCATAGGTAAACTGCAGAAAATAAAATATAATTTAATTTAATTATAACTAAAGCTCATACAGTCTAGAACAATTAACATTCCTAATCTATGACTGAACTTAAAAAAATAAATTCTAATTCAATTTCCGATCCCCTGAATGCGAGGAACATTTCTTCTGATTTAAAAAACAAAAATTATTATATATTTAAGCCTCACAATCCTCTTAAATACTCAGATTATTTGAAAAGAAAAGAAAAATAGAAACATAACATTGTTATCCCATATTTAAGCCTTAGACTGTTAATTCGACGTTTACAAATTTAAAATATTTTAAGAAATCCTTATATTTCTATAATTATAAATTATGAAAATATTACTTCAAAATAAACCAAGCAATCTCTTATGCACACCTGGTTTTTAAATATCAGCACTTTTGAAAAATAGGTAATATATTTTTTGAAATGATAAAACACTTGGTCTAATTTGTATCACTTTCATATTTATTTAGTCCTACCCATATTGCTCATGTATTCCAGCAAATCAAATAAACCAATAAACAAAGAACAATTTTTACATCACCCTCTCAAGTATTTTATATCAAAAAAATAACACTGAATTGAAAAAAAATGCAGTAGTACAATGTAGAACTAAAAATACCAGACGAGGATGCTCGGGAACTGGTGAACAAGGACATGGACGATGAACATGTCCCTGCTGGAGGAGGTAAATTGCAATCAGTGGGAGTAGATACATTGCAATCAGTGGGCACATTAACACGCATACGCTTCCTACGAAGAAACGCTTCTTTTGTAATAGGATCCATGGAAACATATCTAGCTCGAGCCTTTGCATTCCTAAGCGCCCTACGTTCATCGGGAAAACTCAAAACAACAGCACCTAAACACGAGTGTCGGAAAAAATATCAGCACAAAAGAAGAACTAAAAAAAATAGGAACAAAAGATAAAATAGCTCACATGAAGCAGGAGCAGCGGACACCGAAGGACAACCACCATCACTCATAGAAGGAACACATGGAGATACAGTACAAGGTGAGACAAACTCATGGCGAACATAAGATGCCGCAGAAGAATGAACAATTGAAGGCGGCTGGCCAGCGGAATCCAAGACGACATCGGAAGAAACATATCTCGAGAAGAATGAATACTCTGTCCCGAAGAAGAAGATTGAAGAAGAGAACAAATATCTGAATCATTTTGCACAGGCACATGTATAGTATCATTATCCGACAAAGGACGAGACAAACGAGAAGCACGCTGCGTACGGCGTGCAGCCAAGAAATCAGCCTTCCTGGTAGAATCCATCGAAGCATAACAAGCCCGAGATTTCTCATTACGAATATCCTTCCGCTTTCTTTCCAAATCCATTATGAGGAATATATTTCAAAAAATCCTTTACCTAAAGCTTTCCCCAGCCAAAACATTTACACAAACATAAACAAACAAACACACCCAAAAACAACCTGGTTCTGTTTTTACCCCAAGTTAAACACAAAGAACAAATATTAATACATCCCCACATAATATTAAACAATAATTGCACATAAAAAAGTCAGACGAAAACCATATAAACGCGTACGAGAACAACCAAAAAATTAACAAAACATATAGACTAACCAGCTAATCTAGAGATCCAGAGACAATGAAACAGCAGCAAACTCAATAAAACATACAAAAACAAGGACCGAATAAAAATGAACACAACATAAAACAGATCATAAATATCCAAAGCAAAAAACCAGACTAATCTCAGTAAAATCCACAAAGTACCTACAAAAACAAAAAAAAAAATACCGTATCAGCACAATACACCCAAAATAGGAAATACTTAAAAATATTCAAATACTGTCCAAATACCAAAAGAAAAAGCAGCCCAACCTGAACAAAATCCAAAGAGCACCTATAAACAACAGAAATAATGCATCAGCAAAATACACCAAAGAATAAAAAAAGTTACAAATACAATTCAAAGAAACAATAATACACCTTGATATATTCCGAAAGCAATCACAACTACACCAAAGAAAAGAAAAGCCATGAGTAAAAATCCATGAACCAAATAAATATCAACCAAGTAAGACAAGGTGAAAAAAAGCTAACAAGAAAAACTACGACAACCTTCCCAGAAAAAGAAATATTGTGGACCAAAAAACACAGAGACGAAGCTCAAACTTCTTCCAAAGAGAGAATGCGAAAATACAAAACCAAATAATAACTCGTAGAAACACTACCTTATCAACTTTTACCACCGCCAAACTAATTTGACAATTTGCCATCTATTTTTAAAAAAAATCAAAGTGCACCCCAAAAATTAACTGAGAAATAATAGAATAAGTTAATAAAATTAAATTTTGAATAAATCTGCATAAAACAAAACTCACCCAATCTCAGAGGGAAAGTCGCAAGAAACAACAACTGCAAACCCATGAAGATTTTTTTATTGACATACACGCACAGCCATATGCACCGTCCATATGCACGAGAATTCATACAAAGCACTCAAGTAGGAAATACGAACCACAAGCAAGGCCGTGACACGTCGAAATTTCTAATCCTAATTAGCAGCCTGCTTAGAAAAGCCAAGAGAAATTCCCACAGCAACCCCCAAAATGTACTCCGTAGCTGCCGAAATTGGAAAGGGAAGGAAACTTCCCCAACCTAAAATCCAATGAAAATAAACCCAATCCCCAAATTCCTCCCAAGCTGCCGAAAGTAAAAAAAATGGCATGTTAATTTCTTAGAAACGTAGAAAAACAAAGAAAGAATTGGGAGGTTACTTTATTAAATGTATACGCAGGAAAACAAAAGAAGGAATTGGGAGATTTGTTTTGACTAATACATACCATGGGCCCCACAACAAAAGTCAGGACATAATTAGAAAATAAACAAAAACCAAAACTAAAAATCAAAGAAGCACAAGGTACAACACGATTAAGCGCGTGAATGTGTGAAACGGCGTCGTTTTATATTTAGTGGGAGGGAAATAAAATCGGAATGATAATACTGAGTACGGTTCACCAGAGGGTTACCCCTTTATTGACTAATACATACCATGGGCCCCACAACCAAAGTCAGGACATAATTAGAAAATAAACAAAAACCAAAACTAAAAATCAAAGAAGCACAAGGTACAACACGATTAAGCGCGTGAATGTGTGAAACGGCGTCGTTTTATATTTAGTGGGAGGGAAAAAAAATCGGAATGATAATACTGAGTACTGTTCACCAGAGGGTTACCCCTTTATAAGGAGTAATATATATTATACCTAATAAGTAGCAATGCTTATTGCTACAGTAATTGTAAATTGAATTTGTCTTTTTTTTTGCCCAGTTTATTAGCCATACGCCGCCGTTTCACATTTAATTGGCTGGGTTTGTGCTTTCAGCTTATTTACTTTCCATTTAATTTTGTGCTTCTTATTTATGGTCGAACCTTGCCTGTGGGGCCCAACACGGAATTAAACTTTAATTTTCGGCAGCCTTTTTTTGCCACACGATGCAATGTTCTCTCCTACGGTGAAATTGATTTTTGTTTCCAATTAATTCTGCCCTATTTAATGCTGAAACGCCAGCGTTTAATGTAACAAAAAGAAGTCATGTCATGTTACACGAGCCAATTTCAGAAAGACCAAAATGAGAAATAGAAATTACAAAAAGGCCAAAGCCTTTCTTTTCTCTTTATTTTTAATATAAAAAATAAAGAAATAACAAAATCCTTATCTCTAAAACTTAAACACAATTCCTAAATTTAAATTCAAACTCTCTCATCTCTCTCAACTTCTCCATTCCAAATTTTTCCAAAGAATTTCACAAATTAGAGATGGCACATGCAATCAGAGATGATGGGGGATAGGAGGAACGAAGGAGAGTGATCATTCGTTTGGTGTAAGTTTCGCCGCTTCTTTTCTTCTCCGATCTGATTTCTGTATTTTTACACGTTTTTGGCATTTGGCGTTTGGGGTTTCCAAATGCCAAATGCCATGAACATCTTCATGGCATTTGGCGTTTGGGGTTTCCAAATGCCAAACGCCATGAACATCTTCATGGCGTTTGGCATTTGGAAACCCCAAATGCCATGAAGATGTTCATGGTATTTGACATTTGGCAAATGTCAAACGCCAAATGTCAATTCACTGATTTTGACATTTGGCATTTGACAAATGTCAAAATCAGTGAATAAATCTTTTTTTTTTAAATAATGGCTTTTTTGAAATTTTTAAGTTTTTAATGACCTTTTTGTAAATTAAACTTTCAAATATGGCCTTTTTAAAAATTACCCCATGTTACACTATTGTTTAGATTTTCCTATTTTACATATTTAATTATGTAGCTTTTTAACTCCTTCATAGCTCTCACTGCATTCAAAAATTTACTTTTCACCTTTTTTTTATCAATCCCAAAAGAAATACTTATTATTTTTTGTGCTTATAAAAATTTATGTACTCGGAGAGGCATTATGAGGATGACTAGTAATATCAAATATGAATAATATTATTGGAGGAATGTGGAGTGACTTGATGGGCTTAGTTTAGGGTAAGAAGAGCCCACATTACAAAAGGATGTTATTGAATGGGCCTTTGTAGAAGCTTCTAATCTATAATTCTATATCTCACAATTTTAAATGAACCATGTAATTTTGAACTATATTTCACAATATAAATCAACCCAAATGGGGCGTTTGTTGTATCTGCCCCTTTACAAAGAAAATGGGGGTTAAGACTTAAGATCAGGCTATTGGGTCAGCCCGTATCAATGGTGTGGATTCTAAAAAGAATTTGATACTATATTATAATCTCAATTTCATACTTCAAAACTCCAGCCAACAATATTATTACTTTTGATACATTATTTACATTATTTGTTTTTCTTCGGACTTGAGTTAATATCTTCATCACTTTTATTTTATTTTGCACGAAAACTCCGAAAATCAAACATTCAGTGTCAGACACCCCGGGGACACGGAGAGTTCTTTTTTGTAATATTTTGTCAATTCAAGGGTAAAAACTTATATTTTTTATATAATAACTAAAACATGTTTAATATATTTGGTTAAAATTTGATTATGCGATGGTTCATTTGTTGTATTAATTTAGTAATAATTACATATATCGTACATGTCAAAAAAATATTTTAAATTTTATGAGAAAAGTGTTTAAAATTTAAGTATGTTTAAAGTTTACTAGATTTTAAATGCTAATGTTATCAATAGAATTTTGATATTCTATATCATTAGTTTGCGGACTATTGTTGTTATTGTTATTACTACTGCTATTGCTATTTTTTAATTATTATTAAATAAACCGTATCCTTATAGTATAATATTCTATAATTCTCCAAATTTTGTATCGTCATGTCCGTATCGTATCATGTTCACGTCATCGTGTCAGTGTTCATGTAACATGGCATTTACCTCATAAATTCTCACCTAATAACATAAATTAATTTTAATACATGCATTATTTACATCGTCATTTGTTGATAAAATGGTTACATGACATAAAAAAAGGTTTGTTGTAAATGAAAATTGTCTCATAATGAATTATTTTGGATATATATGGGCATAAATGTACGTGGATGTGAGTTAAAATAAATAGACATTAGCCAAATCCGACATTGATAAACCAAACATGTGCCTTGGATTAATTGGCTACACATCATGCTTCATATATAAGTCAAATGAATCGAGCTCTTTTATATAGTAATAATAATCAAAGACTAGACTTTGACTTTCTAACTTATACTCTTGGGGATCCAAATCCAAAACCTGTATTATCGGTGTGGCCATATATTTGCTTTGGGAAATTAATTTTATATTGTCATTGCAACTTTCAAGTTTATACCAAGCCTAAAACAAGTGATACAGACAAATGTGCCATTATAGTTTTATTTTTATTTTAATTATTAAAAATCAACTTTATTAAAAACAAAAAGACTTAAAAAAGTAACATAGTCAACGAGGGTATCGGAGAAATCTCCCATCACAAAATGCAAAAATTGGTGAACGGTCGGGAGGGACATAATCTGACCACTTAGATCAAAAAGCTCAAGATGCAAGATTATAAGATTTCTACTCTCAGTTATGGGAAAGTACATATGTGGAGTATAATTGTATGTTATTCTACTCCCATAAACATTCACATGGAGTACAATCGATTTCATGTCTATTAGTAGGTGTAGGTCATGATTACTTCATCATATTCAGAAAGATATGTCATGATAACATCGATCCTATAACTTCTATATTACGAGACAATGTTTCTTTTATTGAGACTAAATGTCCCACATTGGTTGAAAACAATAGTTAAGTTCACCTTATAAGGTCTTGGGCAATCCTCACCTTATAAGCTAGCTTTTGAGGTTGAGTTAGGCCCAAGCCATGTATGTGGACTTAGCCCAATCCATGTGGTGAATTCTAATATGGTATCAGAGCCCCAGGTTGACGTGGGCCACCTCCTTCCGTGATGGGCTCCTCCTTGTTCGCATGATGGGATTATTCTTCACCCACACATTTCTCCCAGATAACAAAGGCATGGGTTGTCATTCTTCGTCCAGTTAACAAAGTCCTGGACGGTCATTATTCGTGTGTTGGGGCCCACATGTCGCAATCCGCAAGGTTTGGCTTTAATATTTCACGTGTTGGGCTTGTTTCACCCACACATTCAGCCCGCCCACACGTGAAGGGGGAGTATTGAGACTAAATGTCCCACATTGGTTGAAAACAATAGTTAAGTTCACCTTATAAGGTCTTGGGCAATCCTCACCTTATAAGCTAGCTTTTGAGGTTGAGTTAGGCCCAAGCCATGTATGTGGACTTAGCCCAATCCATGTGGTGAATTCTAATATATTTTGATATATATGTATATTTTACAAATTTTGATAATTTGAGTGCACTACATTATAGTACGTACTAATCTTACAATCATGCACATAATTCATATTAAGTTTTGAACTTGAATTTTTTTAATATGTTCATATGATGGAAGAGGGACTACTAAATCGACATTATATACTACTGAACATTCAAGTGGAATTACCGACTAATCAACTTTACTCTTTTTCTAAATGCATTGATATGATTTCTGATATAAAAATATATTCTAAAAAAAATATTGTACTACAAGTAAGAATGGTCAATTGACTCAATTTAGACACTAAGTCTCCTAATTAACTGATCTCACATCATATTCCTAACGTTGAATTGAACGTGATAAAGATCACAAGGAATTTTTTTATTTTTTCAAAATATTTTATTATTAGTAACTTGTATTAAGTGACAATATAGTTGTCACCATATATAAATATATAATTTTTAATTCTAATTCTAATAATAATATTTGAACGAACTTATAATTGTATTGTAGAATTAGAATTAATAATCGATTAGTAAGAAGGTATTGTGCTTAGATATACACAGTAATATAAGTGTATTAACAAAAGAAAAAAGATGTACTATAATTACTAACTAAATCATTGTCATAACTATATTTTGGTGCCACTTATAAATCACTAACTGCATGTAAACAATATATTAGGTTTTTTTTTTTTTTTTTTTGAGGGACTAACAATATATTAGTTGTATTTCACAGTAATCAATATAATTATTATCAATTCTACATATAAAATAATTACGAATTTCATATAATAACTTATTTAGTATCTTATTGAAAAACAATAGTTTTAATTGCAGACAGTCAGATGCCTCGGGTTTTCCAATGGAAAGAATAAAATCAATCAGGATCCTTATAATCAATTTTTAGGTGTTTACTTATCTGGTCAAAGTCTTTGTTTGGGCTAACTGGTCACAGGACTGATCGAGCCGCCATACTTTGTATTTATAAAGTGAAATTGGCTTGAATTTGAGAAGGCACGACTACATGATTGCTTACATTTGGTATAAGTAGAGCAGTATTTAATAAGAGTAAATCGCGCTTTTGGTCCTCCTTATGGGTTAACTTTTGTACTTTCGTCCCTCTTAAATTTTTTATAGCAGATTTGTCCCTCTTATCAATGTAGTGTAACATATTCGTCCTTCTTATAAATCTAGTGTAATATGTTCGTCCCTCTTAAATGTTTCATAGCTGATTCGTCCTTCTTATCAATATAATGTAACACATTAGTCCTTTTTAAATATAAAATACATCACTTAAATTCAAAATATATTCTAAATGGACGAAAGTTGATGTATTATTTAAGAGGGACGAATATGTTACACAACATTGATAAGAGGGACGAATCTGCTACAAAAAATTTAAGAGGGACGAATGTGTTACACTACACTGATAAGAGGGACGAATCTGCTACAAAAAATTTAGGAGGGACGAAAGTGCAAAATTTGACCCATAAGAGGACCAAAAATACTATTCACCCATTTAATAATAACATATCATTCAAGCTTCAATTGCATTTTGTATAAATCTTGAAATTATGTTAGAGTTTGATTTAGTTGTTAAACTATCAAACGAGCTTATATTGAACGAAATCGAGTATCGAGTAAGTTCTGTATGGATCTAGTCTGCTTGAGTTTGGACTTAACTAACTATTATTTAATACAATATATTATTATTTCAATATTCAATTGAAATCATTATCAAAATCGTGTTTCAAGAGTTTCGCCAAAACTTTCAAACCACTTTTTAAGACCAAACCAAGATGAAACCAAGCCAAACTACTTCCATAATTATGTTATCATATGTACTACTGTCCGATTTATTTGAAAATTTTGAAATAATATGATAAACAAAAATTAGTTAAATAAAATATTAATTATACATGAAAGAGTTAGACCGAAAATTAAGTTTTATGAGATAAAATAAGAGATATGTGTATAATAGTTAACATGCTTTCCAATAAAAAATGATATTTTATTTTAATTTTTTTTTTTTGCAGATTTTAGTAGTTATATTCACCTCTTACTAAATTGTATTATGAAATATTAATTATTCCTGAAAGAGTTCGACCGAAAACTGAGTATTAGTATATATATATATATATATAAAAAATAAAAATCCAAGGTTATTCATGTATAATTATCATGATTCTTCAAAGAATAAATTATATTTTTAGTTTTTTTAACCTATTTTCAATTTGACAATAAATTTAAGTAAATAACGACCACATTATTTATATAATCATATATTGTATGTATTTGATTTAGATTAAATGATAGTATTTACTTATACATTTAAAATAAAATATCAAATTTATTAGGAAACATGATAATTATACATTCACATATCTTCTATTTTATCTTATAAAACTTAATTTTCGATCTAACTCTCATGACTAATTAAAATAACTTAGTAACATATTATTAAAACTATTAAATCATATAAGAAAAATTGAAATAAATATTAAATAGTTTCAATTAGAGTAGAGTACTTTTGTCCTCATGTTTTTCTAGCTTGCTCTGTAAAGGAGAAAATAGTCTATTCACTTCTACATGTTTCAACATTATATTAGAATATTTACTTTAAGGAGTTCAAATCTTTTACGTAAAAATAATCCTTTTTCTTTTTCTTTTTCATTTTTTTTAATTTGTGAAAACTAATTTGTTACTCTTTCTTGGAAGAAAGGAACGTATCAAACTAAAATAACCCTTATTAAATTGTTGAATGTCCAAATAAATTACTATTTTTTTTTTTAAATGTAACATTTGACCAATAATATGAGTACGTTATGATATTGTAGGTCTGTATGTTTTGCCTATTAAAATATTTTAGTTAAAATTGTATTATCATTTAATTTTATATGTATCATAATCTAACTATACCTTAAGATTCGTAATAAATAAAACAATTAAATTATAAATATATTTTCACTTAGGTCGACACACTTATTCAAAATTTTAAATGAATAAAACAATTAAATTGATTTTTCAGTAACTTATTTTACATTTTCAATAATAAGACAGTATTTTTTCTTGACAATTGGCATGAACCTTTAGGGTAATTATTCTTCTCTTTTCGTCCCAATGTTCAACTTTATCGGCAAGTCAAAGTCCTTGTATTGTTGAATATTAGGTTTATTCAAAATTTCCAAAATTCTTCTTAAATATCCTGGCTTGGGACAGTGTACATGAGTGACCCATCTTATAACATGTTCTTACAGAAAAGTTTTGAGAGAATTTAATCTCTCTCACTACATTTGACCACTGTGACTTGGAGAATTAATAAGAGGCCCTTCTTCTTCTGCAAATTATTAGTTTTTTTTGTGATAGTCAAAGTGCATGACTGCCACATTTTACTAATACAAATATGTACCACAAGAATTTATTTGTTGAGCGACATATCTAATTAGATTGAAATTAATTAGAAACAATTTACTTGAAATTTGACTCGGAATTTATGGTTACATGTATTTTCATTTGATCTCAATATATTTTTTTTTATTTTTTTTTGAGAACCACAAGGGTAAATATCAATCAACGAACACTGCAACAATTACAAAATCTTCAATGAAGGTAGGCAAAGAAAAGATAGGAAAAGGACTTCTAACAGCTACCTTAGCTAAAGTGTGAGCAACAAAATTTTCATTTGATCTCGATATGGAATCTCAATCCGAGCACGAATAGGTATAATAAAATTTAAAAATAAATATGTGAAAATATTATATTACTAGAGTTCAACTACTCGTGTTTACAATTGAAGTTTGTTCTTAATTACTAGGTTCCATTAAAAATCAAATCATATTAGCAACTTAAGCTCGACAATTATAGATGAAAATTTGAGAAAAATGTTATTTACTCGTTAATACCTTTTTATAAATTGTTGGCAAAAAAAGACAAGTTTGTGAGGTCCATATTAATTTGACCGCATACATTATTAGGTTAAATAAACAAATATTTTTTAATTGACAACTTTTTAGAATTAATCATTATACAATCAAATTAATCAAATAATAAATGTATTGCAGATTAAAAAGATGAATTAATGTAACAAAAAACAATTGTTTTTTAGTATCTCAATCTACTTTGAACTTTCCAGAGGTCTAGGAGACAATTACTATTAAACACCGTTTAATATAAATTTAACCACTTTTCTTTAAAAATAAATCTTTTTGCTATGACGTGTATTTTTCTTCTTTTGTTAGTCAACTCTGACGTGTCAACATCGAATAAGGGCACTCCAAGTGTATGGTAGCTTGATTCTTTTTCCCACTCATTCTAAAAAAATAGGAGTAGATTTTACTTCACTCATATACTAACAATCAGTCCAATTTATTCAATCACAAAAACTAAAATTTCCATAACATTTTTTATTTCCTAGCTAGATTATCAAATTATAAAACAAAAAATATTACACTTATTTTAATTAAGACCAGAATTATTTGATAACTAGTTATGTCCGGCCTTATGGGCTGAGTAGTTTTTTGAGGTTTAGTAAAATATTGAATATATTTGTGCTAAGTAGGAAAACGAAGGGTCTAATTTTGTATTTCTTAAAAAGTTATAGTACTAATATGATCTTTGCAATTATATACTTTTAGACGATCTAGACAGCACTAAACTACATCTATTTCCTTACCCACCCTTATTTTTACATGCATGCATAGTTGTGGTACTTAATTTACTTGTTGCTCAATAAACAAAATCAAATTATTCGATCCATGTTTTATTTAAGTTGGTTGAAAATTATATTTAAAGTTTGTTTTGTCATACGTAACATATTAAAATTCAACAAATTTATCATTTGATAGCTTTTAAAACTCTTTTCAAATTTGACTAGGTAAGCTAAATATACATGACATGACAAACATGTTACAATTTCAAACAACTCGAGCTCGAATCTTAGCTGACTTGATTCATAAAATTCAAACCAAGTTCAAACATGATATCAAGATTAATTGATAAGAAAACAAATCAAGCTTGAACAATGTCGTATTTTTCGACAACTCTAAGTGATCGGTTTAGTGAGAAAGACTATTCTAGTTTTCAGAATGTGGTGAACCCAAGTTTGAATCTTTGCTAGGAAAGATTCCTACGTACATGATATGTCTGGGCGCACCTCAAATGAGATTAAGTCAACTCAAAGACCTAAATATCCTCGAAAATCCCAAAAAACAAAAAAGGGAAAAAGAAAAGAAACTTCACTCATTTGCACCCTACTGTGTGTTATTACACCTGTCTAAAATGAACATTTTTGTAGTGTTGACTAATCAAAACAACGCATTTTAAAAAAATGCAAATTTGTTAATTTATTTAAAAATTATAACGAATTATTTTTATTACATGTATCGAAATGGTCCAATGCTTGATTTTCTCTCAATTAACTGAGATTTTAATTAAATAGCTTTAGAAAAAACATATATATAAACATGGCAGCCAAATTAGAATAGAGAAGCATATCAATTTACTCAAAACTTTATTTTTACCTATATAGCCATACAACATACTCGTGCGAATATGTTGAAATGTTGAATGATACTATTAATTTAATATAATCTAATTACTCATCAACTACAGTTCAAAATGTTGGTCAATAAATTAGAAGAATCCGCTTTAAATATTCGAGTCAGTGGATTCGTGGAAACCGCTCTCTTCACAATTCCCATGCATGTACCATACTACTCTATATAAGCAGCATAAATGCACACACAAATTCTCACAGCCAAAATATATACATACTTCAAAAACATAAATATTCAAGAATTTACTAATTAACCATCTAGTAATTAATAATCTATTAGTTCAAAATGGTGTCGGATTATGCAAAGAAAGCTAAGATTTATGTGGCTGTACTTCTCCTACAATTTGGTTTTGCGGGTTTCGCCATAGTTGCCAAGTTCGCTCTGAATAAAGGAACGAGCCATTTCACGTTTGCGGTCTATAGGAACGCCATTGCAGCCGTTGTCTTTGCCCCTTTCGCTTTAGTTTTAGAGAGGTTAATATCTTCTTCATTTCCTTTTAAGTTGCTTGTGCTCATGTGTTAATTAGAATTCAAAGTTTTGATGCCAAAAACAATGACATTTTATTTTATTTTTTCAACAGGAAAACTAGGCCAAAAATGACCCTCAACATTTTCCTCAAGATCGTACTTCTTGGCTTGCTAGAGTAAATATCTCAACTATATATTTTGATATATATAGTAACACAAATAAATTATTTAGATGTTGTTACTGAGTATTAATTAATTATCTATTTATTTGAAAATTAATGTAACTTTGTTTTTGTTAACAGTCCAGTTATTGGTCAGAATCTATTCTACGCTGGAATGAATCAAACAACAGCTACTATTACTTCAGCCATGTCCAATCTTCTTCCTGCCCTAACCTTTATAATTGCTTTGGTTTTGAGGTACTAGCTACATTTAAAAAATAAAAACATTGAAAAGTAATTTTTTTTCCTGTTTAATCCCTTTTGAGACACGTCGGACACATTAAGTGGGAACCTCTCTCAGACAGCGATTCGAACGACCAGGACCAATCACCTGTTGGTTTATTGTTCCTTCTATACATGCATTATATTTCTTTTACCATATTTTTGCAGGATTGAAAAGGTGAACATTAAGAAGTTACACAGTCAATCAAAGATTTTGGGAACTTTGGTTACGGTCGGAGGAGCAATGATTATGACACTTGTTGCCGGACCTATAATAGGTTTACCATGGACAAACAACCACTCTAACGATGCAGCTTCTTCTTCTCCAACCTCTACACACGGTCAACAAAATCCCGTCATGGGTGCTCTCATGATTGCGGCAGGAAACTTTGGCTACGCTCTATTTTACGTTCTCCAGGTACGTAGTATATATAATGTCTTCATTAGCAACAATATTTAATACTTCATATTTTTTTTATCTTAGCACCAATTTTAATAAAAATTTACGAATTAACAGGCGATCACTTTAAAGTCGTATCCTGCTGGACTTTCGCTGATTACTTTGGTATGTTCATGTGGTGCCTTGCAAGGCACCGTGCTCACTTTCATAGTCGAGAGGGGCAATATTGGAATTTGGTCTATCGGATGGAACGCTACACTATTAGCTTATGCCTATGGGGTAATTAATTAATTTTTTTTAATTATTATTATTATTATTATTGCATAAAAGAAAGAAAGATTCCAACTTAAATAATTCTCACACATATAGTAGTAACATTTAATTTTAATGCAGGGGATCATTAGTTCTGCAGTTACGTACTACGTGTCAGGACTTATAATGAAAGAAAAAGGACCAGTTTTCGTCACGGCATTTAATCCTTTAAGTATGATCATTGTTGCAGTGATGAGTTCTTTCATTTTTGCCGAGCAATTGGACGTAGGAAAGTAAGTACACATTTAATTTATTGAAAATTTATTTAATTTATATTGTGTTATGTTATGCACTAAATTAATTAACTCTATGAATAAATAATTGCAGGATTACAGGAGGAGTGGTGATTGTTATTGGACTTTACTTAGTTATTTGGGGTAAAAGTAAAGATCAATATGGATCATTTACAGATGGTTCTGAATTACCGGTTCATCAACAACAAACATTAACTACCATTCCTTCAGAAAAAGAAGTGAAAGCTAATGACGTACAAGTCTTACAGCCTACATCGGTCAATTCTACTGTTGTTTAAGGGCAGACAACTAATTTCACAAAGATGTGGTCTTTCTTAAAATTGGCAAATTGGGGCAATAATTAATTAATTCCTCTAAGTTGTCCATAATGCCCCTATCTAGTTATTGATATTACTTGAGGCGACTCGTGCAAAGCACCGGGTGAATTAATTAGTGATTTTTATTGTAATTTTCAATTGAGAGTTTAATACAAATTACTGTTGGGTGGTATTCGCGCGTTTGTCTTCTATAATGCATATGATTTATTTTTTTTGGATAAATAATGCAAATGATTATATATAGCTTTTGACTGAATGCAATCTATAGCTTTTGATAGATTAGCATATGTACAATATTCGTAAATTCTAAATATTATTATGACAAATCAAGGTAAATTAATTAGTGTCTTGATAACTGTGGATCAAAAAATTAAGGTGGTGTTTTAAAAAACTTATAAAATTATTTTTATGCTTTTTTTGATTCAAAAATATTTAATGGTGTTTGTAAAAAATGTGATTGCGCTCAAATCCTAGAATCTAAAAAAAAGCTATAAATTGTAGAGAAGCAAAAGTAGGTGGTGTTTGCAAAATTATGCCAAGGATCCCGAAAAAATCATTTTTGTGTGTTTGCAAAAGAATCTACAAAATCTACTTTTTCCTCTCATTGTACTAAAAATGTCAAAATTGCCCTTGAATTAGAAGCATTTTTCTTTAAATAATTCATTAAAAAGAAACCCTGAAATTTGAAAAAAAATAAAACTAAGTATTACAAAGCAGTAGAATCACATAACTAATTTGGATTGAATCGGTAAAGTGAAATTGGGTGAGCAGTACTGAAGACATGTAGAAAGTAGTTGTGTAGTGGATGAGGGTAAGTGTGGAATAAAATAAAAATATTGAGGATAAAAATGTCCAATGAAACTTTAAATAAATAACAACTTTGCCACAAGAAGCTAAAAGTACCTCCTCACTTGCTTCAACTTAATAAGTACTTTTTAGCTTTTTTTAAGAGAAATAGAAGTAAAAGTTTATAATGCAACACTATTTAAGTGTTTTTTTTGTCCTAAAAGCTGAAAAGTACTTATTTTAATTTTTTGCAAACACCACCTTAATGGTGTGTTTTCGATTTCAGCTTCTCCATTAGATTCTCCTTTTTCCCTCTTAATTTGCAACACTACCCAATAAAACACTTAACCTCTTAAAATGCAAACACCTCCTACTATCTATTCTCAACTACTTTTAAGTGAATTTTCAAAAATCTCTAAATTAAGTAAAAGCTCAAGCATTTGAAAACACTACCTAAAGAAGGAATTTCTAACTCCAGGGCCAATACCTCAGTATTCTCTCTGCACAATTATCGCTATCGGCTTTACATTTTGATTGTTCATTCATCAACTGTCTCCGTTTTTTTTATTTGTCGTTTTGGTAAAACAAATTTATTTATTTTAATTTACCGTTTTAGGAGTTCAATGGAAATTTTTTTTTTTCTATCAATTTTACTATTCTTGTTAATGCTTGTAATTAATGCTAATTAATGATGTGATTATTTGGTGAAAAAGGTGTTTTGGAATTTTGACTTCAATTATTACATTTTTTAATATGTGTGCAATCCTCTAAAACAACAAATAAAAAAAATAATGGAGGGAGTAGTTCGAGACCTCCTCCATCAAAAGACCTCATTTCAATGAAAAACAAGTGCTTTGTTTTTTTCTTTCTCCCGAAACAATCTTTAACTCATGAGATTCTCGGTTCAAATCTCACTAAAAGCTTGGGTATTTTTCTAGTTTAATAATTATTATTAATTGTGTTAGTAAGTTCTTTGCATTGTTAATCGAATATTCTTTGTAGTACTTTACTAGTGATGTAATAAATATACGAATGTAATAATGTATTTATTGTTTCACTAAAAAAAATTGTCTCAAAGAGGCAAATTGAATCATTGATAATTAATGTCATTCAAACTACTCACAATTACACTAATACAGTAATGAATTAATGGCATTTTTGGATTTTTATGTATTATACTATTCTTACTTAGAGTTACGTAACTTGCAAATGATTGCATTTTTGTCGAAAAAATACTGGAAAATTAATCGATGTAATACATTTTATATAAGATCTAGGGATGTAAGTGTAAATTTTTGGGCAAAAGAAATGTAAGTGTAAAACACTTAATACTTGATGAACCATAAGTGTGATTTAATCAATATTTTATTTAGTATTTCTGTTTCTACAAATCAATTTGGGTTATTCTAGACCCCAAACTACAAATTAAGTGTGTCCACGACACTTTTTAACGGTGCTCCTCTATGAAGATATGCGGTATGCCTATGTTCTTAAAAGTGAGATGGATTGAACGTTATGTCTCCAAAAAAAAAAAAAGATAGATTAAACATTATAATTATACCAGGAAGGTAGAAGAAAATTAATTTAATAATAAAAGAAAATAGTTAAAGAAAGTTGCAAATTGGCAATCATATAAGAAATTGTCCTGAATGGTAAGGCTTAAAAATGACAAATTATTTAGTGCAATCACTCGATCACGTCATCAAATACATCGCCAATGTTCTAGAAGAACTATAACAGTAATGGAAGAAATCCAAATCCCAGATGAAACTAGAGCCACATACTTCACAAGAAGTGTTGAAATTTTATTTTAATGGAAGATATGTGCAGTCATGCTGCATTTTTTTAGTGATATATTTTATGTGTCAATTATGACTACATTGACTAACCACTTTGGTGCTCTCTTGGAGTTGCTCACTTACAAATAACTCTAGGAACCTTTATTTATACAATACTAATTCAGAACACTTTAATTACATATTAATGTAGATACATTCATGTATCTAACTATTTCACTAACCTTTAAACTTTTTTCCCATTTTACTCCCTAATATTGACGAGTTTTCACTAAGTCCCTCAACTATTAAATATATCTCAGGCAGCCTCCTAAGATTAAAAAAGCTAGAATCTAGCAGAATATTCCGTCGAGCTTTATGATGTGGGTTTGAATGTTTTTCCAATTTGCCATCTAACCTTTGAACGTTTTTCCACTTTGCCATCCAACATTTTAATGTTTTCACATTTTGCCACCTAATCTTTGAATATTTTCGCACTTTGCCACCCAACCATTGAACAATTTCAGCTGGCGAACATCCGAAGGTAGTGATCTTGGACATTTTTAATAGCCGAGGGGTTAAGTAAGAACTCACAAAGGCTAGGGGGCAAAGTGAAAAATTGTTCAAAGATTAGACATATTGTATATATATATATATATCTATTATACTTCATATATTTTTTAAAACTTGAAAATATATATTAATTAGCTAAAATTTTGATGAGCTTATATAATAGGACGATTGGGTAGAAAAAGTTATCTAATTGACCACTTTCTAAAAACATAGTTGGAATTATTCTAACACACCAGATATATTTATGGACCAAAGAAAAAATTTTGTTTGTTAGTTGGTCTTTCACAAACCCACGACTTCGGAATCGACTAATATATAGGGCTGTCAATATGGCGGATTTTAATCCGGATCCGATCCGAATCCGCTCCTATTTATTAGGATAATTGTTCGATTAGTGATCCGATGGACCTGATCCGATTAAGAAGATCCATAATCCGAATTACATGGAGTGAATATGGATCTAGACTGATCTGATCCGTTACAGATCCATATCCGATATATATTACTATATGTTGTTTATATATTAGGTATTTAAACCAAAATAAAAATAAAATTATTTATGTTCCACTAAAATCTTTTACTATATTAAAAATAATCTTAAAATGAAATGCATGAGTGGTGCCGTTGAACTGATCTGGTAACTAATTGGGCCTAAATCATATTAATTTATGCTATTTAATAAGAAAAATCAAAACCATAACCATTCATCTATGTTGTAGCCGTCATCTTCCCTCTACTTTTTCGTCCAATTTTTTTCTCTTCCATTATGGGGTTTTCTTCTTTTTTTCCCAATTTCTATCTTTTTTTATTCATATTTTGGTTATTCCTTTGTTCTAATTTTTATCGTTTATATTTGTCCATCATATTCCATCTTTTACAATTTTCTAACAATAATTTTAATGAAATAAGTAAAATATTACATTTTTAATTCATGGTGGTGGAATCTATAAGTGATTTGAAGGAAAATGAAACAAAAAAAATTATTGCTAAATATACTAAACGGATTCGAATAATTTATCCGGATCCGAGATATCCACCGGATTTGGATCCTGTTGCTACTTTTCAAGATCCGCGCGGATCTGGATCCGATCCAGATCCAGGTAGAAGAAATGAAAATCGAACTCGAATCCGGATCTGCACTGATCCGGTCCGAGTCCGGCCCATTGACCGCCCTACTCATATATATGTTGTGAAAATATTGAGATGAAGATGGGCTCTTTTTGTTAAAAGCAATTTATTATGTAGGACTTTAACTTTTTTTGTTAATGGAATTGCTTTTTGTAAATAACATTATAGTCTCGTCTACATCCAAGATCAATCACACATTCAAATAATTGGTTTCTCCATCTCAATTACTTTGAACTAATAGACAAAGAGAGAATTGCACTGAGTTTTAGGTCAATTCCCACTTTTGGTAAACAACTTTATGTGTCCAATACATTTGGTACAGCGCTTTAATAAATTGTGACACATTTGGTACGACCGTTAAAAATTGACGTTAGATGGTAACGTTGCAGTTAAGTTTAATTGCAAAGTTGATGCAATTACTTATGTTGACTGATAATTTTACCCCATAACATTTCAGGCTACCAAAAAAACTCTACATCTCCAAATATAGTGACGATTTTAGTCTACATTCTTGCCAAATTTCAAAATTGACTCTAACAAGACCACGTGCATACCAATTTGAAAATTTTACTTATTTTATTTAAATAAAAAATTTGATTTCAAACAATATTAATAAATTAAATAATACTTTAACATAAATATTAAAAACAATTAAGAAAACATATTCTTTTCAAATATAAGATTATTATATTAATCTATTTACTATTTATTAAATAATAAATTATATAATTAAAAATATTTGGTATTTACTAAAATAATAAATAATAAATAATTATAATTCAAAAAAAAAAACTAAAACTCAAACCACCTCCCCCCAACCCTTTAACACCCCCCCCCCCCCCCCCCCCCCCCTTCTTCTCCACAATTCCCAGGCTGCTGGCCTGGGTTCTGGACCAAAGTCCCAGGACGTCGACGGACTAGGAATTGGGGGGAAGGGGTGTGGTTGGTGGGTTGGGTTTTAGTTTTTTTTTAAATTATAATTATTTATTATTTATTATTTGAATAAATATTAAATATTTTTTATTATATAATTTATTATTTTAATAAATATTAAATAGATTAATACTATTATATAAATTTTATATTTGAAAAGAATATGCTTTTTTTAATTTTTTTATATTTATGTTAAAGTATTATTTAATTTATTAATATTATTTATAAATTAAATTAGTTATTTAAATAAAATAAGTAAAATTTCAAATTGATTTGCACGTGGTCTTTTTCGAGTCAATTTTAAAATTTGGCAACAATGTAGACTAAAATCGTCACTAAATTTGGACATGTGGGGGCTTTTTTGGTACCCTGAGATGTTATGGGGTAAAATTATCAGTCAACATAAGTAATGGTATCAACTTTTCAATTTGATCTAACTGTCATGTCATGTGTCACAATTTATTAAAGCGTTGTACCAAATGTGTTGGACACATAAAACTGTGTATCAAAAGTGGGAATTGACCTAAAACTCAGTACCAAAAATGCAATTCTCTCAATAGACAAATAACTGAATTAACTACTAATTTATTTGGTGCACGTTGTTGAGTTTAAATTAACAATCAAGCTTTTCTTTTAAGTATTGTGTATAGGCAAAATAGGAAACCAACTTTCATGTCCATAGAAAAAATATCTTCCAATAATTCATTTAATCTTCAATAAAAGTTTGGCTTTTGGTCAATCAATGAGGATACACTTTAAAGATAACATTTCTCGAAGAAGTTGTTTTCTAATTGGCTTTCAATTCCATGACAACATAACTACTACTATATAAGCAGAAGACATGCACACACAAATGCTCACAATCAAGTAATACATATATACTAATTAAGGAATCGAAAACACTTAAAAAGAGTTTCATAATTAACATGGAGTCCAAGCTTGTAAATCAAGTGAAAATATATGCTTGTGTCATTCTCTTACAATTTGGTTTTGCCGGTTTTGCTATAGTTGCCAAGTTCGCTCTAAACAAGGGAACGAGCCATTACACATTTTCCGTCTATAGAAATGCCATTGCAGCTCTTGTCTTCGCCCCTTTCGCCTTTGTTTTAGAGAGGTCCATTATATTATTTTTATTTTTCATCTGAAGTTTAATCTGTTACGTTATACAGATGAAAGATGTTTAATATTTACAATTTAACCCTAATATATAACGAATCATTTCATTTATCTTCTTAACAGGAAAATTAGGCCGAAAATGACGTTGAAGATATTCCTCAAAATCATGCTACTTGGCTTCCTAGAGTAATTAATCTGAAATGATTTAATAAATATTATATTAAGTGTACTATATATATATGATATCATAAATTGGTCTCTGATTATATATATACTTGAACGTGATGAACATATTTTTTTTTAATTATACAGTCCAGTTATTGGTCAGAATCTATTTTATGCTGGAATGAATTATACAACGGCCACTTTTACTTCAGCCATGTGCAATGTTCTTCCTGCCCTCACTTTTTTGATGGCTTGGATATTGAGGTACTTGTCATTAATTAATTCTAGTTGTAGCCCGATTTAATTAATTACACAAACCCAAAAACATCAATTAATTAATGTCTATTTTTTGGCAGGGTTGAAAGGGTGAACATAAAGAAAATACACAGTCAAGCAAAAATTATAGGGACTCTGGTGACCGTTGGTGGAGCCATGATTATGACCCTAATTGTAGGACCTGAAATAGCATTACCATGGACCAAACATCAATTACCCGACAAAATAACTTCGACTCCTACAAATGTTCCACAACATCCAATCAAGGGCGCTCTTATGATCGCAGCAGGAAATATTGGTTATTCTCTATTTTACATACTTCAGGTACATAATATTAATATATATACAACTTTTTTGTCATTTATATATACTACTCCTATATAAGAATATAACAAGAATAATATTACTCCGTACGTAATGATCACAAATAAGGCCAACACATTGAAGTCATACCCGGCTGGACTTTCTCTAACGGCGTTGATATGTTCGTCTGGAGCACTTCAAGGAGTTGTACTAACCTTTTTGGTGGAGAGGTCCAATCTTGCTATATGGTCCATAGGGTGGGACGCAAAGCTTTTAGCTTATGCTTACGGCGTAAGAGATCGATCGACCAACTTAATTAATTAATTTGTATATATACTAGAATTAAAAATGTTTCATTAAGTTTCTCACATTACTTATGTTGCAGGGATTAATTAGTTCAGGAGTTACTTATTATGTTTCTGGAATCGTAATGAAAGAAAGAGGACCCGTTTTCGTTACTGCATTTAATCCTCTAAACATGATCATCGTTGCAGTGATGAGTTCTTTTATTTTTGCCGATCAATTAGACGTGGGAAAGTAAGCAACGTAACCATGCTTTAATTAAATGTTAAAAATAAAATGATTTACATATTTGATTTGTATATACTGAAAAAAAAAAACTTAATTTTGCAGGGTTACGGGAGCTATAGTAGTCGTTATCGGGTTGTACCTGGTGATATGGGGTAAAAGTAAAGATCGGAATGAATCATTTGCTGAAAAAACCGAGTTACCTATCAAATCAACAACAGAGGTTAACAACAAATCGATGGACAAAGAACTTGAAAATTAATCGTGCATGTGGATGCCTCATAAACAAAATATAGCGATATATAATGTTATGCAATTATGTTGGACGAAAAGATGTTTGTGTGTGTCGTAATTCATATATAGTATATAATTAATGTTGTATCGTTGTGCTAACGTAAAGATTGTAAGGATAAAAAGTTTGTGTTTTTAGATAAATCCATCTTTTTACTTCGGTTTTCATGCTTAAATATATAAGTTCCTAATCATAAAAGGCATGCAACTGAAAGCGTCTAACTTGATATGTATGTATCGAAAACGGGACAGATCTACATCAACTATATTTGTGGACTTCGAACTGATAGGTCATATTTAGATTAATTAGGTTAAAGAAGGTCATAGCATGTTTAAATCGTGTTAAGTCTGTTGAGACTAATGTTTCACATAGATTGAAAATCAATATTAAGTTCACTTTATAAAGTTTTGAACAATCCTTAACTCATAAATTAGTTTTTGAGGTAATTTTAGTAGAAAAAAATAAAATAATCGCGGTCAGGAAAAGTTTTGGCTAGTCAGGTCCAAATTATAGGCTAGACAATTATTTTGACAACATTTTTTAGATTTTCTTTCCAATATACGGTATTTAGATTTGAGGTGAGGATGATGTTTGTGAGGAGAACGTTAGAAATTATATAAAGAGTATAATTTCATAATTCTTTTTTTTTTTCAGAACATTCATAATTCTAGTTTTGACTAATACGATATTTGCTAGATAAATACTTTTTTTTTAAATGGTTGATACATTGTAACATCAAACACTAAATTGAATCGGATATAATTACATTTGTATCAATATACATTAATTATAAATGTTAGTATTAAACTAGAAAAATACTCACACTAATGAGAGTTGAACTCATAGCCTCCTGGTCATGGATCCTTATCCTTAACCACTTGATTAAGAACTCATCAACAAATACTATTCTCTAAGAGCTTTGTTAGTGAGATAAGGGCTCATCGGCCACAATACCTCAAAGTTCATAATGGGCTTCAAATTTACAAAATGAAATGGACCTTAGACCATCTTCAATAGTGGAGGACAAATCTATAACTTAAGTCAAAGACAAAAAATTATTCTCAGTACATGTATTTTGGGAGGCCAAATTATAGGATAACTCAAATCTAATATCATATTTGACACATTTTTTAGTCTAGATAAAGTGCATAAAGCACAACCTATGTGAAGAGATAATAAAATAAATAATTTTCTTTAATTAATTTTTCACATTTTTTATGAGTAAATAATTTAAATAATTTTTGTTCTATGTTTTTATATAAATAAATATTTCACATTTCTTCTTATGATTAAAAATATTTCACACACACATATATTCTACTTTTATTCTTATGTTAAGATATGGCTTTTTATTTTATTTTTTTATTTTTATCATTATAAAAACTATACTTTTACAAAGAAAAATATGATTAGATACAAATATATTGCCTAAAATATATTTAATGAAAATATGATTTTTGTACATCAAATTATGCAAAAAAATAAATTAAGAATGTCTAACTAAAAATAAACATAAGAAAAGTTAAGCAAAACAAATTATTAAAACTTGGGATTCTAAAGACCTAATTTTTTTTTTTAATTGTTTTATTAATTTTAAATGTAATAAATTGATTTTAATTGTGCAAAATTTGTGATTAAATTTTGTAATAATTGTTACTATTAGAATAAAATTTATAATATTTGTTTTAATTTGTTAAAATTAGAATAAAATTATAATTTTATTATTAATGATTTTAATTACAATTCTAATTATTAATGATTTAATAATAATAACATTAAAAATGGTTTTAATTATTTATTCTATTTAAAAAATAATAATTAAATTTTATAAATAATTTGTTAGTATATTTGTTAATATTAGAATAAAAATAAATATTATTTTTTTAATTTTAATTATTAATGTTTTAATAATAGTAACATTAAAAATTGTTTTAATTATTTCTTCTATTTAAAATAGGAATTAAATTTTATAAATAATTTATTAGTATATTTGTAATGTTAGAAAAAATTAAATTTTATTATTATTAATTTTGATTACAATTGTTTTTTTTTTCCATTCGTGTATGTTGTAACCTTCATATTATTAATGATTTTATAAGAATAAAATTACAATTTCCCCATTAATTAGAATAAGAATTACTTGAAAATATCATTGCACACTTAGACAAACAATTTAAACTAATACTTAAAGTAAGAAATATTTAAATACATACTTGAAAATATTTTATTTAATATTATAATTCGTGTTTTGAATTAACTATAATTATAATTTAATTTATATTTATATTTATATTTTTAATGTTTAAATATTATTATTATAATATTTTAAAATTAATTATATTGTATTATTATTCTATCATTATTATTATTCTTAATACCAATATTAAAAATAATATTAAAACTATTATAAAAATGGTGAGAGTGGGGAAGAAAAAAATTGGAAGAAATTGAGTGCTGGAGACCACCACTGGAGATGATCATCCAGAGCCCGGGCTGGCCCGGGTGCTGCCCCCGGAATAGCTCCGGGAAACCATTGGAAATGGCCTTAGTGTACGACAAAACACCCCCTCAAGTAAAATTGGACAGATTAAAGTATGCAATTTATATAACACAATCTTTACTTAATAACTAAATATAAATTGATAGCAAAGTTAAGATTAAGGTTGAAGTTATTGATTAGGCCCATTAGGGTCCGATTCTGCTAACCAAAATTTTAAAATGGGTATTCATCTTCTTAACTTCATTTGGTACATAATATTGAAAAAATTAAGATTGAAAAATTTAGGTTGATCGACTTGGGCTTAAGGTCACTGAAATAACCCATATATAGATATATTAATACACACTAACACAACCAAACCAATTCAATCAGTAATAATGGAGAATAATAATAAACAAACATAACATATTGTAGTAATTAAGGTAATTCTATCATTTCAAAGAAACTCGCCCAGATATAATAATGGGTAACTGATATAACGAGGATGAATATTAAAAGCATAATTCTAAAAATAAAATCGTAGATATATATATTAATGGGTAACTGATATAACAAGGATGAATACCGGAAGCATAATTTAAAAATTAAGAAACTGTAGATATGTTTCGATTAGTTAAATAATATAAGTTTTTCAAAAATATTATGAGATTGTTTTGGAAATATGTGAAAAAATTATATATTGTAGAGAAATGTTAGAGTGGAAACTGTAAAATTATACATCGTAGAGAAATGTTAGAGTGGAAACTGTCTATATTTTGTTTCTATTAATCTAAAGACAAAAACATTTTCATATTTTGTGTTGGAAACGTATGTAAGATTTTCACTTGAATATTCATACAATTTACGTCGATATATGTTTACAGTTTCAACATATTATAATTTAAATTTGGAAACAAGAATTGAGACTAATACAAATTATTTAGATATACAAATAATCTAATTATTAAATTTAAATTAATAGCAATTTAACTTGTTCGCCTCTTGATTCCTAATCTTTCCTCATCTCAATTCTTGAAGGCTTCATTGTTATTAATGATGAGCATATATCATGGAAGTGTGACTCAATTGCCTTCCCCATAAATCCAAAACAAAAAGTTGTGTTCAAGAAATTTAGTCATATCATTTTCCCCTAAAATATTAGAAAAAAGCGGAAAATCATTCCATGTAGACGTGGACATCACTTCTAGGAGGCCATAAAAAAAGTGTTGTCGTTTTTTTCTAGGGATATTGGAATATATATTTAATTACCCCAAAAAAAGAAAAAGGAGATATTGGAAACTCAAACAAGTTAAAAGGTTCTCTTTTTAAACATCAAACGAGGAAAGAAGGATTGCTTGTTGTAGAGAACAAATGCTGAATAAATTCGCCAAAAGAACAACCGATGATCTATGTATAATTTTGGACAGAATGTATTCGAATTTTTCCAGGGTGCAAATGTATACCATTGAGTCGAATTTTCGTGAGACACTGGAATTAATTAAGGAGATCTTGCCCTATGGTTCACTACAAATTGAAGTAATTTTTAGATAAATTCGACTAGAATATCAAATCAAAATCCTAGAAGATTCAATTGGAATTTAATCAATTTAAAACAATTTAAGTAAATATGCCATGCATAACAAATCATATTTGAAAACTATGTATCCTTTGATATTGAAGCTCAGTTGAA
The DNA here is from genome assembly GCA_030819805.1 of Penstemon newberryi var. newberryi. Lineage (NCBI taxonomy): Eukaryota > Viridiplantae > Streptophyta > Magnoliopsida > Lamiales > Plantaginaceae > Penstemon > Penstemon newberryi. The sequence continues at coordinate 19,836,603 of JAUALY010000007.1, forward strand.
GAAATTATTCAAAAAAAAAAAAAAAAAACTCACTTCGAGTATTAATAAATAATACTGATAAAATATATATAAAATCAAAAGTTGTTCAAATTCGATGTTTATTGCCTCGACAAAACTGTTTCTAGTCCGATTCTTTTATCAATCAAACTATATAAGTTCACATATAATCTCTAACTTAAACAAATATAGCTAATTAAACTTACATACTTTGATATTTAGCGGGTAAAATACACGAACACTTTCAATGTTGGCTCACTCTTAACCAGCAAGACTCGGTGCATTGGCTCCACAATATATATTGTGTGTTAAAATCACGCAAACTAATTTTTCGAAACTAAATCAAGCAAAATCGAGTCAGCACCTATCAAAATTTTCAAACACATGAAACTGTTTGCTTTGACAATTTTCAACATTCCATTCACTAGTCTTATAATTTTCCAGGAGCAGCCAGAAAATACTGCAGATTAATTAGAGGCCTGTCGAAAATTAAAGTTTAAGAAACCTGAAAATTTTGTGGTCAAAGTCGAAAGTGGCTTTTAAGCAATCAATAGGTCCGTAAATTATGGCAACTGAAAGAATGAGGACGTAAAAATATACATAAGACATAAAAAGATGAGACTAAAGGAAAACAACAGAATTGAATATAATTTTTAATAATAAGCAATATAAAGCTAAAGAAACAATTAGCTGTACAAAATTAAAGTAGATGATTAAACTCCAATAATATCAATGGATAAGTATCGGCAAGAAATTAACCTGGGATCAACGGGAAGATTCCACTAAGGAATACATACAACAAATATTGTACAATGTTGTGAAAGTCTGAGTATGAGATCATTAAGATATGGATCCAACTAGTGGAAATTTCCCTTTTTTGTAGCATTACGATTTGTCACACTCCGTACCCTTATACCTATCACGTTCTTTAATTAGTTAGGAAACATTCAAATACACTTTAGAATAATCCACAAATATGGGAATTAAATAATAATGTTTTTTAGATGGTAAATCCAACAAATAACTAACAATAATACTAATAAATAATTAGAAGAAAACTCACATTACTATGAAATGAATACAGGACTTGGCCTTAGCCTTACCAATAATTAATATTTAAGTGCTATTTAACTTTTATAAAATATAACAAATATTACAAATAACTCTATAGGGCAAAATTTAAACTTTTCAGGGGTAAGTGGCTAATTATAAAGTGATAACAAACCTGAGGGAGTTTTATAATACCCAATATGTGAGGATTGTTTTTATAATTTGATCTTATTAGCTAAGGTATCCGTAATTTACCATATAAATTATGGATCTATTTGGATGGGTTTTGACTCGATCTCGCGGGTCTCGGTTTAAAAATAAATGGTTTGGGTGATTTCGATGAAACCTTTGATACCTCATTTGGATATGTTTTGGTTGTTGGGTTTTGTGGTTTGAATAAGTTGAAACCCCCACTTGGATTGGGTTTAGATGTTGGGTTTAGGGGAAAAAGTAGGTAGTAAGTGTCAAATCAATGTCTTTTTAGTGAGATTTGGGGGGGAAAAGTAGGTGGTAGGTGTCAAATCAATGTTTTATAGGTTTGAAGAGTTTGAGTGTGAGTTTTTGTATATGTTTTTTTATGGTTTTACAGGTTTGGCGAAAACTCATTTGAAAGGGTTTTGGTTTTGCAAGACCGGGCCAAAACCCATCCACGTATACCCTATGTGCTTTTCTATCGGTATCCATAATCCTTGTCAGACTCATATGTAAATAGCACTTATACAAAGTTCTCAATAAAGCAAAAAAACATTGTTTTTTCATCTTTTCGTTTCATTTTATAACTAAATGAGAATTCGACAAATGAAAGGTTCTAAGAAATTGGATTTTTGGCACTTTGCATCCTAGAAATATGGAGTTTTGGCACTTTGCACCCTAAATCAAAACGGCAAAAATTCAATTTTCATACCATAGAACTAGGACGATTTCATTTTTCATACCAAACTTACAAAAAACGTGCCAATTCCCTGTCAAACATTACAAGTGATATTTTCGTTAGTTTTGTTGATAGAATTGCCACTTGACTATAAAAATTTAAACTACTAATACTTTTTATAATATTATCACTACAACAAATATGATCTATGGTGGCACCATGCTTGATGGCATTTTAAAGAAAATGTCACAAAATATTAATATAGTCATATTTTTGAAAAATGTCACAAACTATAAATGTTAATTGTACTGATTAGTGACATTTTTATACTATAGTGATATTTTAAGTGATTAAATTTTGGCGATTTTGCGGATTAATTCCTATCTTTTGGCTATTTTGCGAATTGACCCCTGTCTCATTCCTCACGCATGACCAACATCCTCTGGTAGTTGTTCATCGGAAAAAAGGAGAGGAGTTTTGTTCGTCTCTTCACTGCGAACACATACATATAATAAATTCCATATCATGTTGAGTGAATCATTCAATATTTGCATTTGAAAATTTAGATCGTGAAAACATTTTCCTCACAAATTTCAAATCGCGATTACAGCCTTGTTTCTCCATCTTTTTCAGAATTTTTTGAGAATTTGTATGTTTTGCGAGTTTGGTATGAAAAATGAAATTTGTCAAATTCTATAGTATGAAAAATGAATTTTTGCCAAATCAAAACTATTCACACTTTGCACCCTAGTATGTGTTTTGATGCGAAAATTTAGTTGTAGGAAGGATAGAAAAATCATTTTCGAATATTCTTGGAACTTTGCACCTTAGAAATATAGATTTTGGCACTATGCACCCTGAAAATATAGATTTTTGGCACTAAGCACCCTGAAAATATAGATTGTTGGCACTTTACACCCTGTAAATATAATTTTTTTGCACTTTCCATCTCGACTTACAAATTTGAGCACATTTTTTTATTTTAACCAAATTACTAGCAATTACGCGCGAGTCTTATAACAACAATATCATATGATAAGGTGTTAGATTTGTAATTTTTTAAAACAATTTAAACAATCTAGAGAATATCCAATAACAATAAGGTACACTGCTATTTTTCTTAATTTAGTAATTTCTTCAAAAAAAATCCTAGTACGTGTTTTCGATTTCTTTTAGAAAAATTTCAAATATTTAGCTGACCGAAACCTAACTAGATACGATTTTTGATCGATGAATACAATTCTCGTGAGAAAATTTTCATTACTGAATTATTTACCAAAGAAAAGGACGAGCGGCAATGAATTGATAGTTTTCAACTGATTAATAACTGTATAAAGAAAGATATCTTGATATAAGGGTGAGTTTGGCCCAGCGGTGGGAGCTATTAAAAGCACTTCTAGACCTCCATTGTGATTTTAACATAATAAAATCTTGTCACATGATTCGTATATTAAATTCACAATAGGTACTTTTGAAAAAGAACACGTAATTTAACTGTTATATCAATTTTCCATAATTGCAAACATAAAGTTAGTGAATTTTTAGTGATGTACATATTCTCTACTAATTGGAAGGACATAAGCCAAATACTTGCTAGTTGTCATGTTGGGAATATTACAAAAATTAGCTAAAAAAAATTCAGTGTCCGATAAATTTGGGAAAAGAGTATATAAATTAAAGAAATTTGAGTCCCAGAAGTTGAAAATTGAAATAGTACTTGTATGATCAACATCTAAGATGGCTTTATGGCCAATCAAATGGGACATCACGGCACCTTAAAAAGACATGGCCCCGAAAATAGAAAAGAATACTAGAAAGCAGGATAATATATTTTACATATCACATATCTGATACCATTTTTTACTAATAAATATTTCGTTGTATAAATTATTATGCACGAGTTAACGAGAAAGAAGATATCAATTTTATTCTTAGGTAAAGAATAATTAAGTAACATGTGATTGGTCTAGTGGAAGTGACTGTTGGGAGAGGTTCCTTCATGTATTTACTTTATATTTTAATTTTGTTTCTATATATACTGCAATATCTCAAAAAATATGATATTTCTACAATTTTTAACTTATTCCGTATTATACCCTAATTAAATTTGGAAAGGAAAAAAAAAGGTTACCTTAATGCTGGCACAGCAGAGGCCAGAGGGTTATAGGATTTTGTATATGAAGTACGAATCATCAATATGAATTTTTATTTTTGGTAAAAGCTTTTTTTTTTTTTTTGGTTTCCCAAGGGTTTAATCCCTTTCGAGGCGCGTCAGGCACATAAAGTGGGAACCTCTCTCAACAGGAATTCGAACATGAGTCCGCTACTTTGTAGTGACTAGTCCCTTCCACTAGACTAATCACCTGTTGGTTGGTAAAAGCTTCTAAGTTGACGACTTTCCTATAATTAGTTATTTTTTATATTTATACATATCGCTCTTAGCTTTCTTTAGCCTAATTACTTCGTATATTAATTTTTGAATCAAATAAATTCTAGGTTATTAATAAACTATATGAATGTTAACCAATTATAATTTTTTTGAAAATAAAAATAAAATTAAAAACATCAAAAAAATTATGTTGGCTGCGGTTTTCTAGCATTATTTTGAGACAATTAACTTACTAGTAGACTAGTTTCATCAGTGGAATTTCTTTTTAACATTTTTCTTTTGAAAACAAATTTCTTTATAGCATTACTAACATGAAACTTTGTGCGCTTCTGCAATTTTTAAATAAGTGAAGCAACTTCACATCATAATAATTGTTTCTAAACCACTATCTGTTTCACAAATAAAGGAAACAGCTAATAATTAATTAAGCATGATTTATGGTAATCATTAATTTTAGTTACTTTAGAATAACAAAATTGGTATTGCAGCACTAATAGTTAGTTCAACGTGTAATCTGATTAGGATTGCTAATCATGTGGTAGATACATTTTCTTGAATTATAAATTAGTAATCGACTATGTGCTTGTATTACTCTATCTTAAAAAAATACTTAGATCCATATATATGGATCGGCTTTGGTCCAATTTCACTTGATTCTGAGTTTCGAAAAATTAGTTTGCATGGTTTCGTGAAACATTTGAAAAATGACTTGACTTGTATTTAGATGTTGTGGTCTTATAGGTTTCAGAACTTTGAGATATTATTTGTATTGAGTTTTCATGTTGAGATTTGGGAAAAATTAAACTAAAAAAGTGGGTGTCACTGTCAAATTAATGACTTTTATAGGGTCTGATGTATGATAATAATATATAAATCCGAAGGGTTTTGGAAGTTTAAGTAGATGAGTGGACCTGAGTTTGAGCTCGTTATACATATTCGTTTTGATCGAATCTTTGCGGAACGAGACTTGAGCCAAAACCAACCCGTAAAAGCCCTCACATCCTTTTGAAAACTCATAAAAAAATGCGTTCCGGGCTAGTTTCAATCTGATTGAAAATTGACTTGACTAATTAACCTCAATTAAATGTTTATTTTTTAAAATAAATTTGATTGAACTAAAAATAGTGATGGTTTTAGTTGGATCAATTATTATCATGCATGATACTCTATTATTCTGGCAGTGCAGGTTATCATGCATGCATTGTCATCTCTCATAGTAAGAAATTAATTTAATTTCTTAAAGAAAAAAGAGTAAGAAATTAATTTATCATCATGCATTCATCGTCAGCTTCTAATTAAGCTAGTGTCAAATTTACAGTGACGGACGTACAAAACAAAAGTTGCTTTTGATCTTTCAATAAGAAACGTTGCTTTTAAGATTCCATGTCTTCATTCCCGTAATTAGGTCATATCAAATTAATTCCACCTTTTTTCTATGTAATTCTTAAAAACAAACAAATAAAACAAACTACTATATAAAGGGCACGAGACGTGCACACAAATTCATTCAAAATAACAAACCCCATTTTTACGTACATATAGTTAACAAACCCTGAAAATTTAATTACACAAGAGAAGATCAATAGAATTACTAACATGGAATCCAAGATTGTGAAGCAATTGAAGATATATGTTGGTGTAATTCTACTGCAGTTTGGTTTTGCGGGTTTTGCTATAGTTGCCAAGTTTGCGCTGAACAAAGGAACGAGTCATTACACATTTTCGGTGTATAGAAATGCTATTGCCGCAGTTGTTTTTGCTCCTTTCGCCTTTGTTTTAGAGAGGTATTTCTTTAAAACATAACTTTGGTGTGCATATATAAATTTGATGGTAAAAAAATTATAATCGAGACAATTAATTAATTAATTAATATTTTTTTCAACAGGAAAATTCGACCACGAATGACCTTACCAATTCTTCTCAAGATCATGTTACTTGGCCTACTAGAGTAAATGTTTTTTTAATTCTTTTCACTAAGTTCACACAAATTAACTAATATATTCATCTAATTAAGTAATTGAATAGCTTATGTGAATATATATGTAATATTTTTTTCATTATTACAGTCCAATTATTGGTCAAAACTTATTCTATGCTGGAATGACATATACCTCCGCGACTTTCACCGCAGCCATGTGCAATGTTTTACCTGCACTAACTTTTCTAATGGCTTGGATTTTGAGGTAATTAATACCACTTAATTATAATTATTTGTGATTCATATTTACAGAAATGCACATATGTTTTATATAGAGTTAATGGCAATTTACCCCGTGATATTCATAATGTTAAGTTTACATCCCTATGAATTGAAAATAATCACTTTACCCTTGTAATTTTATAAAAGTTTCACACCGCCTCCCTAACATTTTTATATGTGGCACTTACCCCTTGTGTTATGATAATGTGACAGTTTACGTACCCACATGTATTATAATAATGATTTGCGTGTCTAATTAATTTTTGCATGTACAGGGTTGAGAGGGTGAACGTGAGAAAGCTACACAGTCAAGCAAAGATTATGGGGACTTTAGTCACTGTTAGTGGAGCCATGATTATGACCCTAATTAGAGGGTCTGAAATAGGACTCCCATGGACCAAAGACCAACATAATAATAATAATAATGCTCATTCTAATGGAGGTCAACAAAGTCCGATTAAGGGTGCTCTAATGATCGGAGCAGCAAATATTGGCTATTCTCTCTTTTACATTCTCCAAGTATGTAATTTACACTCAGAACCCCTGTACGGTTTTAAAAATTATAAGGACACCCCTTAAGGGTGGCTTTTTGTTAACATTTTTTAGGGGGTCCTTGTAATAAAGAACTGGTGAAGCTATAAGGGGTGTTTTGCACTACAGAAAAATTAAAGTTTAGTGATAAAAATTTATGTGACAATGTTAAAGTTGTCACATTTTATATATATTAAGTGACAACAACTCAAATATTGTCACTAAAATGGTTTTCATAAACATACTAGTGACAAGAATTGTAAAAAAGTTGTCACTATTGACATTTAGCGATACCCCAAAAGTGATAACCAAAAAGTTGTCACTAAACCATAGTGACAATATTTATTGTCACTAGGTTATCACTAAAAGGGTGTCGCTAATTGTCAATAGTGACAACTTAAGTCACCATATATTTGTCATTAATAACTATTAGTGACAATTTAAAAACATATATTGTCACTATTGCACTTGTCACCATTTTTATTATGACAAAATTAATATTTTTATCACTAAATACATACAAAGAGTGACAACTTCCATATTATCACTTAATTTTTTGTCACTTAAGCTCAATTTTCTTGTAGTGTTGGTTGGTTTATAAATTTCATGTTTTTTTTTTATTCATTTATACTAATATATATATACATACGCGCGCGCGTCTTGTTTATGATTTATTATAGGCAATCACGTTGAAATCTTATCCTGCCGGACTATCTCTAACTAGTTTGATATGCATGATTGGAGCATTGCAAGGCGCTGCACTAACTCTCGTGGTCGAGAGGGGTAACACCGCAATCTGGTCCATCGGATGGGATGCTAAATTTCTAGCTTATGCTTATGGTGTAAGAATTAAATATATTTTGTAGGAGCTAGAATTGAATTAATATAACAATTTGCTATATATTTTCACATCTAATATATATTTTGGTGTAGGGAATAATCTCTTCTGGAATTACTTATTACCTTTCGGGAGTTATAATGAAGGAAAAGGGACCTGTTTTCGTCACCTCATTTAATCCTCTAAACATGGTCATCGTTGCAGTGTTGAGTTCTTTCATTTTTGCCGAGAAATTGGACGTGGGAAAGTAAGTCATACTCTTGCAATATTAATTGCGTCTATTAATTATTATTAATTAATTAATAAAAGTAGAAGAAAACAAAAAGACTGACTTAATCTTTATATATCTTAATAATAATTTCAGGATTGCAGGATCTATGGTTATTATTGTCGGGTTGTACCTAGTCATATGGGGTAAAAGTAAAGATACAACATCTGATGCAGATGCAGGATTAAAATCAATCCAAAAACAACATACATCAATAGAGGGTCATGTGAAAAGTACCGACAAAGATGTGTCCCAGACAATACCCGACAATAATATTGTTTAAAGACAAAGATTATATTTTATTATATCTATAAGTATATTTATTAATCCTATTCTATGTATAAAAGTGTAAATCAATGAAAAAAGAAGAGAAGGTGGTTATAATGTATGTGCAAATGCTAAAGAGAGAGAGGCCATGCAATCTACAAAAAACATGAGATCAGTACTTATTTTCTATATAAATGTATTTAATTAGTATCTCAATTAATTATAATTTATGCAGGTTTTGAGTAATATTAATCAATAAAAATGCTTTGGACTTGTAAGTTTTAAGATGTACATTTCTTAATTAGTTATATATATGAAATTCATTCATGGCTGAAAAATAGTTGGAAACATATTTAATTAATTAGGTCAATCTCGAAAGTAAACATTGACAGCCCACATTTCACTAAAACTGATTTGATATCACCGTACCACTAAAAATGTTGAGCTAAGTGGGTCATTATGCTTAATGACTTTTGATTTGAGATTTATTTATTTTTTGATAAATGACTTTTGATTTGAGATTGTGCCTAACAAAAGTTGTTGTCGCGTTCTAATGGAAATTTAAAATGTCTAGTCACTAGTGGGTGAAAATAACAACATATAAGAAACATAAGAAATGAATAAAAAAATCATTTATAAAAAACAAAAACATTTTAATTCCTTGATGTTTTCTATGTGAAACTTGTAATCTTCAACGGTAGATGTCATGTACATTGTCGATCGGAAATTATTTACCATAATCCTTTCCTTCGTAGTGCAATTTCCAATAGTCCAAATACAGTAGTAATATGGTAAGAAATATATGACATTTAAAGGAACTCATAATTATTAAATAATAAATAACCGAAGAATTGAAAATAAAAATTATAATCAAGGGAGCGGAATTTTTGCACTTTGCACCCCCAAACATGGGCAAGAGGGAGCAGTAACTTCTTCACTATTTAAGCTTTGTACGTAAGTCGTTTCTTATGGGGGAAAAAAACTTTGCAAGTCATTTTCACAAAAAAAAAAAAAAAAAAAAATTGAATTATTTTATTTTTGATAATCAAGCATTTCATTCCCAAAAAAGGACAGTACAACAAAATCAAAAAACTAATACTAGTAACTAGTTTTACTTTTTGCTACTTGATATTTTGTCATACACTTCTGACTTTTAAATTTTTAATTCCAATGGCTGATTTCACAGCAAACTAAGTTTGAGGTCAATGCTTGAATTTAAATTCAGCTGAGCGCGAGAAAAGACTAGAGGTTTAAATAAATACTCCTATATGAACATCTAATCTAATTAAGACCTAATGTTCCAGAAAAGGAGTATGTTTCCTCTGTAATTTATGCCAGCTACGCAAACAAAAGCTTTCTTGGTGAGCTGGATTCTAAAAATCAAGACGGCACAACCACTTCATCCCTCCCGTAAATACGTTGAAGCTCACGCGTTGCAGCTTGATATGATGCTGACAAGAAAAGTAACAAATAGACACCAAAATTAGTATATATTCATACTTACTATTTGGAATCTGGGTATTTAAAAGAAAACATTATCCTACTCCGGATCCGGAAACGAAAAAATAAGTGGCTTCACCTTTCCATGTATTGAAATTTTTCTGATTTATAGGAGATCCTGTCACGTTCTGTATAACCTCAAAGAGCATATCCTGAGGTGTACTCTTCAGTTCTTGAGCCACTGCATATATGGTTTTCCCATTCTCAAAGTAAATATGGTTATTTGGGTGTTTAGTCTTACAACCAGCATGCCGCTCAAACTCATAAGCATTAATAGCCTGCATGGCATAAATTTAAGTGAGAGAGGTTATTGCAATAAAATTACCAAAGGTAAAATAGTAACAATGTTTACCTTGGAAAGCTTGCAATCAGTGCAGCCACACAAATAACCAGTACCTGTAACCACTCCTCGAAGATTCTTCTGCATTCATAGATATTACTTGGGGTCAGGATAAAAAGCCTTAAACAGAGGCAGCAGAAAGGGGATATTGAGATTTTACCTCTCTTGACCACGACACATACTTCACGGGAACCCCATCGAGTATCCCAGTCGATAATAAGCATTTAACATTTGAAGGGAAGTTATTTGATGGTACTTTTTTAGTTGTCTTCGACACCTTGTTCTTGGTTGTACCATCTGTCCCTGAATTGGCTGCAGAAACCGCATTTGCATTTAGCTGCTCAACGGCATCTTTCAGACCCAAGGTCCCTGAAGATTGAGCAGAGGATTGATTTAACAAAAGATCATAGCTGCTAATGAGCCTGGCAGAGGGGTCACTCTCCGCAGGGTTATCCTGAAAGCCACCGAAAGATATGGTAGTTTGTTCACCCTCCTTAGAATTCTGACCCATTGATAGTATGCTTGAATTGTCTTTATTGTAGATAGTTCTTAATGATGCAACAGTAGCATCTTGTTGACCTTGAATCGAAGTCATAGATGTAACATCTTTGTCCCTCTTATTATAATTAGAACCAGCAGACATAAACATCTCATTTACTTTATTGTAGAAAGGGCCTATTCCAAATAAATTTTCATGGCCCTTGCTGTAAGTTGGACCAACTGGTATAGTGTTACCATTTGTTTTTTCATAATTCTCTCCTATTGTGTCGATACTGTAATTCTCTCTGTTCAAGGACTGACCAATTGATAGCGTATTGTTATCTATTCCGTCATAATACTGATTGGTAAGCATCAAATTACCATCTCCCTTGCTTGACGCCTGTCCAACTGAAATAAAGTTTTTGTCAATCTTACTGAAGGCAGTAGACACTGATATAGTATTTCCATCTGCAGTACTATAAGTAGGTCCAGGAAATATGTTATGAGCAGTGCTCTGAAATTTGTTCTTCTCTCCAGGGAAAGAGTTCCCCACAAATTCAGGCAAGCAATTCTCTGAGATCCTGGCCTCATTGACATTGACTTTCCGAAGCCCAGTGTTCAGACATAAAGGATCTTCCATTGTTTGAGACATGGATAAACAAATGGATGAATCATTTTCAATTTGATTCTCAGTACCTTTCTTTTCTTTATTCATGTCAGCCGAAAAAATGGAGGGGACGTTCTTATCAGAAACATTTAAACTCCAAACAGACTTGGCAGTGAAGGGACCATCGCCTATCTGATCCTGTGGCTGAGAACTGGAACTGTCACGACACAAAGAATTGTTCATAATTGCAGCTCCTGAAGTTGCCTTAACAGATTCTATTGCTTGCTTTTTGTTGAAAAAAGGTTCTTGCTCAGATGCATCTGTAAGCCACTGAAGAGGACGTTTTTGCTCAATTCTACTTGCAGTGTCAAAACCCATCTCTCCATGAGTCAGAGAAGCAGAGCCTTCAGGCATCCAAATGAAATTGTTCTGAAAAGACTGCCAACAGAATATGAGCATAAAAAGACATAAAAAAATAAATAACAAGATTATTCAATTAATGTTAAAGCAATCTTTCTAACTCAAATATCACTTGTTTTAGGAGGTTTATGGTTGGATAACATTCTGGGAACATTAACCGATAAGCTATTTTATTTTTAGGATCCAGAAAACCATCCATGAATGCAGTAAAAGAAAGGGAGTGGATATGAATATACAAAATGAACCAAGGAGTAGAAACAGAGAAGGATTCTAAATAAAGAGAATATCCAGTTTGTTCCTAATTTGTACACACAGTTTCTTTGGATGACTGTAAACATACAATCTGTGAACTTAAAGCTAACATGCATAGATTGTGACGTTGTCTATTAGGTAGATGTAGGTGCACTGTAGATAGGTGTTATGTAAGCACACATTTAACTTTGTAGAATATATGAGAAATCTGTATGGGAGATAAACGTCAGGCATAATTAGATATGCATATTCAATGATATTGATATATTGAGGAGCATAGCTATTCAAAATTTGGGCGATTAACAAAGTTAGTATCAATATTCATGCATGAATTATTTGTGTATTCTAGATAACTCATTGATGTGATCAATGAGTATGTCATGGAAGATACACTGTCTACCTTCTAGATCATTACAACCTGAAAATAAAACTAATTCCTAAGATGGAAAATTCAGATTTCAAAACCAGCCATATGGTTGCACTAGATGGCCTATACTGCAAGCAGAGGAAATGCAATTAAAACTGTGATGTAAGCCAATATCGCAAAGACTGAATTTGTTCACGTGAGTGCCATAAAGCTGAGCAGGAGATATATCAAACCCTTTTTATAAAACAATGTTGACCTAGAAAATATGTACAATGAAATTTTACAACATAGCAGTATGCTTCAAAAAAATTGTTTAATTCTGCTCAATGGAAGAGTACCCTTGATCTTCTATGTTGTATAACTCTGATGTATGATATTGTAGTTTACACTCAGATGTTTAGATTGCACTTGAGCAGCATAGCACACCCATAAATAATTTATTTATGTTTTTTGCCCTTATGTGTGTTTGCATTAACATCTCTGTGCACACACAAAACTCAATGATACATGCATTATTATGCATATGTTCTACACTAAACATAAATCCTAGATGTGTCAAGCATAATATGTTTATATTATTTCTCTCCATAGATTACCAGCATTACTTTTTTTTTTTTTTGGACATTAGCGTCAAAAATTATATTCAAACCGAGGTAACACAAAATATTCCTTTTAAAAACAGTTATTGTTCAATATCATATTCAGATGTGTGTGAGCCACATGAATGTTGTGCAAAAATCTTGATTGGGACTTCAATATGATCCTATAATTAACACGTGACAGTACAAATTACTATAAAAGCTATTTAATACGTGCACTAGGTGTTGAAATAATTCGAAAGATAAATTCTAAAGATTCTCTTGCAAGATGTAATCATGTTCACCGATCATTTTCCATCCTATACACGTGGCACACAGATTGTCATATTATTTATGTGTGAGGGATAGATGGAAAGTTGGCCTTAGATGGCAGCATCTGTATCAAAAGAAAACATGATTGAGTTTCTCAAGAAAATCAGTAATGGTAATACAGCATATTTATCACATGATCAAATAATAAGTCTTGATGCTATCATGGACCGTTTATGGAAATTTAGATGCTACGCGCCGTGCAATGCACGGGTGCATTCTCCGAATGACACGTGTCCTGGTTACAAGGTAGATTTTTTTAATATAAATTAAAGGTTGGACACATGTCATTAGGAGAATGCACCCGTCGTGTAGCATCTAAGTTCCCAACAGTTAATAATAATAATAATACAATAACAAATTATCTCTAAACATAATTAGAGCTTACAATAAGAATAATTATCTTATTCTAATTCGTGCCAAACTTGTATGCACATATCAATTCTGGTTTCTCGTACATTGTTCATTTACATTATTGTGGTTATGAATTGGTTCGTTATTCAGTAAACCCTCCGGGCTCTACAGGGCCAAGCACATTGTAACTGATATCTTTCCAAGGATAAAACAAGGTGATGAAGAATGAAGAAATGCAAGAGTCAAAATACAGAGATTAAATTAATTTAATGAGGACCTGTAAAAACCAAGACAACTCAATTTACCACAAAAGTAAAACACCCAAAGAAATGAAGCCCTTAGATTAAACAAAACTATGAAGTAATACATGGATGTTTACCATTGTTCCTCTTGCTTTCGAACAGAGAAATCCCAGCTTATTCGATCAACTCCCTTAAGAAAAGAAAAAAAAAATTACTTTAATTCATCTGTGTAAGCCTTTACCCATGCAATAACAACACACAGATGAGATGATGTCAGAAAATTAAATAACTTAATTTCAAAACATAATACTTAGAAACAAGATGGCATTCTGAGGAAATGACCCTACATTTCAACCCCTAAATTTATAATTACTTTCAAAAATAATTAAAACGAACGGATTTACCTAAGTGCGTGCAATTAGGGCTTTGATTTGATAATCTGCAAGTTTCCGAGCCCTAATAGGGGAGAAGAAAAGAGCGATTAAAGAGAGGGAGAGGGAGAGAAGAGTGTAACTGGACAGTTTTTCACTCTATCAAGTGTAGGTAATAATAATTACATTCTCCAAAAAAGTGTTGGTAATAATTACAAATGGGAATTAGAGTTTAGGAGTATATTGGAAATATTTTAATTTAAAAATATGGAGTATTATTTTGAAATGGAATGACATTTTCACTGATTTTCTAGTAAAAATTTTGCAAATGTGATTTGGATCAACTTCCCGAATAATGGATATCCTATTACATAATAAAATAAATAAATGTATTGAATTTGCTATATGATAACTTAGGCTTAATTGAAATGAAATTGGATCTGAACTAAAAGAAGAATTACAATTTCTTAAACATTACTTTTACATATATTTCTATTTTAGAATGTCTCAATTTAAAATTTTATTTTTCATAATAGAATTATTTTAACAAAATTATCATCTCATGTGAAGTAATGATTTTTTTTTTAATGAATATCACTTGTTCTCAATTATTATTTTTAAGGAACTTATAAAAGTCTAGTCAAATATTTTCAGCGATCCCACAAGTGTCGAAATTGTGGCTTTGAAAGAAGCATTTAACACTGCTGATCATTTACGTTGCAACTGCGCCATTTTCGAGAGTGGCTCCATCAATATTGTTTCAAATGGGCCTCCAAAACCGATGCCAAGTTAGCTCGTAATATACTCAAAAAATTGCCTATGTGGAAGGTTACAAAAGTTCCAAGACTCGGCAATGAAGTTGTTCACAACTTGATCAAATGTTATTCTTCTTGTAATTGGTCCGATTCTATCCCCTTTTCCTTATTCTACGTCTTTATTTTGTGATTCGAGTTCGCCAAAAACTTGTGTAACTAACTATTTCTCTATTAGTGAATAAGCTTTGTTTGCAATAGAAAGAACTTATAATATAACTTTCAGATTTTTAACTTTTAATTTAACTTTTATTTAAAAAATAGTGTCCAGAAGTAAGGTGCAAGAACTTGTAAATGTGGGGACTTCAAAATATTTTATTGGAAACAGATGAATAAATAAATTAGTGTTTGTAGTCGTAATATTGTAATGATAATCGAAAGAGAGGTTGCAATGACGGATAAGAATGAAATTAATCGTATGCAAACCCAGCTAGAACCTACCAAATCCATCAATGTTATAAATCGATGTGGATAAGCACAAACTAATGAAGAATCAATAAAGTCAGTCACATTTATCATATTTTCAAGGTGGACTTAAAGTTTTAAATGAGCAGTATGAAATAGGAAAAGAAATTGATATTTTATTGCCATAATGCGATAGCTGTTTCTCAAAATTTAGAGAGTAAATGATATATAATAGGGATATTTACATGGACCTCTCATGTACCCGATTTGCTATATTTCATGTTCAATTCCCTTCAAGAATCATAATTACAATGACTTTCCTTGAAGTTTCAAAAACCTTATAAAACCCTAACGGACATTAACGGAGTTGGACGAAATTTGTGAAATGACTTAATTGACCTCGTCAGTTTTAACTAGAAAAAGTAAAAAATCTGATTAACAAAATATCTTATTTACCCTTGCAATAATGCACAAAATTATTATATACCCCAAGGGGTGTGTTTGTAATATATTTTATGTCACAGATGGTGTATTTGTAATGTTGATTCATAATTACTCATCTTCCCAAAACAACTTCACGACAATAGCAGACTCCAATTCATTAATTCAATTAAACCGCAACAAATTGAAGCAACTTCCAACTGAAACAACACCAAAAGAACCAATAGTCACTAAATCAGCTGAGATGGCGAACTCCAAATTTGGGATCTTTTTACCGAATTCAAAAATATGTGCAATTGGACGAAATCACAGTAAATTGAGGTGCGAAAGGATCTACTAATAGCTCAAAGGAATGATTCCCGTGGGGAACCACACGGAAATAGAAAAAAATGCCGATTGCAAAAAATCCTTGAGATTGGGGCTTTTCTGCAATCGAGCAAAAAAGCCAAAAAAATGAAAAATAAAACCAGCAGGGAGGTGCGGGTGAATGAGACGATCAAAATGATGACATGAAATGAAAAATCCGACCACAATTGAAAGAGATGTGATCGAAAAAATGAAGCAGGCAGTAAACTCGGGGTGGGGTGGGGGGATGGTGAGGTTTTTTTTTTTAAATAATATATATTAATTTTTTTATTGATTTATAATAATTATTTTCAATATTTATAATTTTATAATAACTATATTATTAAATCGGGTATTTGAATGAGTATTTTTACTTTTTGAAAAAAAAAATTAGTTAAAATTTTACGAAATTTTATGGTACGGATTAATTATGAACATGTGAGCATTTTTATAATGTCTAATAATTTATGTACAAGTTTTTTTTTTCTTCTCATGATTAAACGGATGTAAGGTTTTTAAAATCTCATGGGAGGTCATTGTAATCAGGATTTTTGGAAGGGATTGGACGCAAAATGCACCAAACCACATGGAATATCCTGTAATTATCCCATAAAAGTAAAAATGAAGAAGAAATTGAGTCTTCAGCCTAAGTCCAGCTTCCCCTCAAATTCCAAGTACAGTTTTCCCTTTTTTTTTTCATAATCATCTCAAATGACTCAATCTATCAATTCTATTTAATTTCAATCCTCATTTTTCCCCACTATCACTTAATAATCATAATAATAATAAATTGTATTTAAGTTTTTTACAATGTTATTAAATTTACAGACTACTAATGTTAAATTTCTGAAATTAAAAGTACTTTCTTTTAATGTTTAATTTTTAATAATTAAATTTTATTTTAAGTTTCTTAAGTAAAATGAATCTTCTTAAAATTAATTATAAACTAAAGGATTTTTTTATTAAAAAAAATAAATAAAACTAAAAAATAAAAAATCATTGACTTGAAGACTTAAGGGATGGAGCTCCACCCCTTGGAGCAATTAGTGGTTGGATTCAATGGGACCTCCCCTTGAATCAATGGAGATGGCCATCTCCATTCCTTCAAGGGGGAAGCTAGGTCATTGGAGATGGTCTTAGATTCTATCATTTTGTTCTTAGCTCTTTACTCAGTAATTCAAAATCCAAATATTATCTAAATGACTATCATAAAAGACTAATGTGCGACATGATTAGATGAGCTGCAAAATTTTACAACATCCATGCTTTGAATGATATAGTTGATTATTCCAAATAAATGCATAAATATAGCAAGAATATAAACGATTATAGTCGAACAATACATTGTTCAAGAATAAATCAATTCATTCAGCCATTATTTGCTCCAAATCTTAAACATCAATAACTTCTCCTAATAGAGGGTATTCTAAACGCAAACAATTTTTGTTCAATCTCTAATGCTGATTAAAAAGAAAAGAACCACTATATATCTTCTCTCTGTTCGTGTTAGAGCACAAACAAGAACATACTTTTAACATGTTCTCTTGTTTGTTCATGATCTTTATATAAAAATAGAGGAAAATTTGATGAACGCAAATAAACTCTTCAACATATTCTGTAAGCACCTCAAATCATGGAGAACAAATGCAATAATAATATTATTATTATACACAATAAATACAAGATATAGTATATGGCAATCCAATGCAGACCACCATTACAGATTGATACTTGTACACTTTTTTTTTTCCTTACTGCAATTTATTCCCCCTTTTCTTTTACTGTCTCCTATACTTTGTACACATAATAACTAACAGTAGGCTTAATTCAGGACATATATATAACAATTCTATACATTTGCAAGAATATCACCAGAAACCATCATCAACACCTACCGAAGTCGGTGGGTACCGCCCCTTTTCTTCCTCGACCTCCATCTCCAACTCTGGCTCACCGGACCCAAACTCAGCCGATTCAATATCAGCAAGGTTCTTCAAATCAACGACCGAGAGCTCATCAAGATGCCTCACCACCAGATCAGCTGCACCAAGCTCGTACACTGGGTTCTTACTAGCAACCGCAACACATTTCATCCTTGCATCATGTGCAGCCTCAACCGTTAGATTCGAGTTACCGAAAACTATACACCTATCGGGTATGATTCTTAAAAGCTCGGAAGCATACAAAAACATTTCAGGGTCGGGCTTCCCTCGATAAACATCCTCTGCGGCCACAATTACGTTAAAAACCCCTTCGATCCCAATAGCTCGAATTGCTCTTTCGAGTGATTTTCTTGGTCGAGTGGAGACCAAAGCCATTGGGATCTTGTAGTTCGTAAGTACGTTCACGAACTCTTGCGAACCCGAGCGGAATCCATAAACCCCGCCTTGTAGAGAATGATAAATCTCCTCCTTTCTAGTTGCTAATTTTTTTAGTTTACTTGGATCCCTCGACCAACAAAGAACTTCCGATATCGCTTGCTCATTTTTCATTCCTTCAATCCTACGAAGGATGTATGCTTGTGGTGGCGATTTGCCTTCTTCTTGAGAAAGAATTAACCAAGCTTGTTTCTCTAGATCGGGATTATCTTCGATGAGGACTCCTTCCCATTCAAATATAGCACCTAACCACCCACAACCCATTCTTTCTTGTCTAAGTAATGGATTATTAAGAGAAGGGTTATCGGCCTTATTCTCGGGTGGCCATAGGCCCGGTTTACGGTCGACGCCAGTATCGATCCCGTACCTAAAATCTCTAGGTGCTCGTTCTTCCTCGCGGTAAGCATACACGTCTTTGGTTAATTCCATGGCTTGGCACTTTATTGAAGACATCATTGGCTTTTCCGAATTACATCTTGGTAATGAATTAGATAAACAAACTCTTTTGCCAAGAAATTGTGTAAAAGATATTTGGCATGGATTAGCCAGTTTCCTCTTATTCGAGAGATTCTTGTAACAATAACTTCTGTAAACCGGCCAGTGGCCTAAAAGGGATGTTGCAGCAATTGATTCAACCATCTTTTATTGACCAACAACCAGTACAAGAACAGCCTAATTATAATTGTTTCACAATCCAATATGGATCCTTTTCCAACTATAAACGGGCGATTCTTGCAAGTCTAATTAGCTCCTCCCAAATTTCAGCTAAAGACCTTCAAAGTAAAAGCTAAATTAGAACTGAAAAAACCTTATTTTGAAAGAAAGCACTATTATGATATTCTCACCGGAAATTAAGCGTTAAAAAATCCCAACACAAAAGATTTTCAAACTTTATTCATCAAACCCATCAAAGTAAACAACACGAATTACAAGATTTAAGCAACAACCCACAAAATAATTGACATAATATATAAAACCCAAAAGCAGAAAGATTAGAATAATGATGTATATAATCCAATCGAATTTAGCTACAGAAAACAACACAAATACAAAATGAAACAGAAATTATTGCTTGTACCTGTTTAAATTTTGTATATTTACGGAGAGAATGGATGAAGAGTGATCTCCAACCCTCGAAGAAGAATTTTGATGGTGGAAGAAAAGGAAGTGAATTTGATGACGATGATTATTGGTGAGATATTTATTGTAAAATAATAATTGAATTAAAGACTTATTTATGACTTGCTTTATTTTGTGGTTTATAAGCAACGGTGGGGTTGAGAAGGAGAAATAGTCCTTTGCTTTTTGTGGAAGGCTTTGGGGGAACCGGGGCGGGGGCGGTTTGATGTGAAATATTTTATCAATAAAAAGTAATGATGATGTTTTTTAATCAAAACAACAAATAAATTATATATGAATGAGAATGACTAATCAATTTTAATGTTTATGTGTATTATTTAGGGGTGGGCACGGGACGGGTTTGGGGCGGGTTTGGGGTTAGAGATATATGTATAGTATATTTCGGGATTGACACATTTCATCCCAAATCCGCCCCTTAATAATTCGGGTACCCGGAAGCGGGTACCCGAATTATTGCGGGACGGGACGGGATTACGGGTCCCATATTTTTTTAAAATCGCCAATTCTTCATGATTCTAACAAAATTAAATTACAATATTTTATATAAAATTTTATATGTAATAGATTAGTAATAGTAGTAATTTAATGTAGAGAAAAAAACTTTGTATGCCGTGGCGTAGTTGAGAAGAAGTAGAAGTGGTAGAGCCGTAAAGACTATGAAAGTTTTTAGAACTGAGGCAAACGTAATGTATTAATAACTAGTGTAAGATTTAAAATGAATATTAAGGTAAAGTAAAAAAAGGTCTTTATTAGATGATGTTAATTAATTTATTAATTAATGTATAAGTAAAGTGTATAGCTATATAATAGTAAGAAAAATATATAGACGGGTTCGGGTATTCGGAATTGGAGAGGCTAATCCCAAACCCGTCCCGTATTTCCGTAATAAAATACGGGTTTTCAAGTTCGGGTACCCAAACCCAAAAAATACTCTTCCCGTTCGGGTATTTTAAAAACGGGACGGGTCGGGTTTGGGTTACCCGAACCCAATGCCCAACCCTAGTATTATTTGGCATTAAGGACATAACTATGGGTCTATTTGGATGGTGTTTTGCTCGGTTTCACAGGTTTCGATTTAAAAAAAATGGTTTAGGTGGTTTCAATGAAACCTTTGAGACCTCATTTGAATGGATTTTGATTGTTGAGTTTTGTGGTTTGAATAAGTTGAAACCCCACTCGGATTGAGTTTGGAAGTTGGGGCTTAGGGGGAAAAAATAGATGGTACGTGTCAAATCAATGTCTTTTTAGTGAGATTTGGGGGAAAAAGTAAATGGTAGGTGTCAAATCAATGTTTTATAGGTTTGAAGGGTCTATGTGGAAGTTTCTGAAAATATTTTTTATGGTTTTATGGGATTGACGAAAACTCATTTAAAAGGGTTTTGGCTCGATCTCGCAAAGCCCGCGAGACCGAGCCAAAATCCATCCACATACACCCTATAATTCTCTAGTATGTAAAGCTTTTTCATTCTTCTCATGTGAGATGAATTCATTTTTCTCTTTTTCAATTTCATTCATTTCTATTTCATGGACTTAACACTAATTAGGCTCAATCAATTTGGTTAATATCCATTGAGATCCAATCATCCAACATACATTAAAAAGAATATTTCATCATGTGATTATGTTATGAAAGTTTGTAGCAACTCAACATGCCGGCAGCTCTTATGCTTCGTACTTTTGAGTAAACTCTCTCCTTCGTATTTGATCACTATCATAATCATGAGCAGTTTGGGATGCACAAATATTTCTCAGTTTCTTGTATTTTAATTTGATGATATTATGACTACATAACTCAAAAATAAATGAAATTTTATACCCGAAAAGATTAAAGGACTAAAGACGTGGGCAGCATTTCATTTTTTGCCCTCTAAAGTGGTTGCATTAAAATTGGCCATTTATTGTGGTACATGGACAATGTAAGTCATTTATTGTGTCAACATCATCAATTTCAATCCTTATCATCGGGTTTTTTAAAATTATCGCCACAAAACATCAATTTATGTCATATTTGACATATCACATGGCTTGGTCTTGCAAATTGTGGAGTCAGAATATGAAATTCTTAATTTTTAAGTGTTACTCGATAAATGATATTTTTAGCTAAAATTAAATTTTTGGTAAGATTAGACATAAATTGGTGATTTCATGTGATAATTAAAAAAATTCGGCAATAAAGACTGAAATTGATGATGATGACACAATAAATGATGATTATTGTCGAGGTATCACAATAAAAGACCAATTTTAAAACGCAGTCACTATAAAGAGTCAAAAATGAAATTTTGTCAAAGACGTGTATGTTTTTAAAATAAAAATTCACATGCACTTTTATTGTTACTATCTGACATAAGATCTACATTACGACCTTGCTTTGTAAATTGTACCATTACTTGGGATTCTGTAGTTTATACCATTTTAAATTCCTCGTCTTAACCAAGAAATAATGATGTGTCTCTAGCTTTGTAAATTGTACCGTTAACTTGGAATTCTGTATAACTTTTTTAACTCTTCATCCAAACAAAGGAATGGTGTTCCTTATTATTGCATCAAAGGGAATAAGGGGAGTGATGTTAAAAGGTGGAACAAGAAGTATATGAAAGAGTAAAGCCAATTGTCCGACTTTAACATGTGAACGAAGAATTTCCCCAAAAGAAAATACCTATTTTGTTCTATTTTAGAATTCACAAATTCCTCCGTGCCACTTAGTTAAAGGTATATATATTCTCCACCGACATGAGTTTTATCTTTTATGGAATAAAATATTATTTAAGTGTGTTCATATAATTTCAAATGTCATCTATATGTTGAGTTGAAAAGGAACTATTCGATTAAGTATTATTTGAATAGCCAAATACTCCATTTGATTCGTACTTCTCTCTTGTAGGACGGTTCTTTTCTTGATGGATGTTGCCTTTGAAGTTTGAATACGGCTCCACATGTTGAAGTAAATCAAATGGGTACGTTTTGTTTGATATTTGAAAGAGTAGTTTGTGAAATAATTTTGATTTGCGTAATATTGTTTGCTTGAATTTTGGGAGAGTGATTTGATAAATAAGGTGAGTGTAGTTTTTTCTGGAACAGTTCAGGTTGTAGATGTAAGATGTAAGATGTGTAAGACTTTATGTCAAATCATATTTGCATGTGAGATAAGTTTTGTAAGAGATATATTACTTATGTCAAATCAAAATAGAGTTTGTGTAGATCTTTTTTTGGAGATAATAAAATTGTTCTTTGTTTGACTTTTGAGATAGTAGTTTATGAAAATTGAAAAAGGATAAATTTATTTTAGAAAATAAAAATGGGATTTGTTTTGCTTTTCCCAAACACAAATTTTTTTTAGAGATGTCAAACAAACATGCCCTATATATTTCTACTACTCATCAGTAATGTTTGGTAGAGTTTTTAATTTATCGCCAATTGTTAAAACTACTCAGATTAGTATTAAATTATCATTATCAACGACTCTTGTACTTCTAGTCAATGGTCGTTAACGGGGAGAAAATGTAAAATTGTCATCAGTGCCGGCCCAAGTGTCAAACAACTTGGGCTGGTGCATAGGGCCCCAAAATTTGTATGTGTACCCGACTCTCCAGAAAAATTAAATATGACTATTAGTATTAGTTTCCTTAATATAATATGTTTCTTAGCTCATTTGGTTGGAGTTTTTCCATCATAAATGTTCTAGGTTTCAAATCCCATTAGCCATTTCTCTCCTATATTTTAATTTTTCTAAATTCTTTTTAACTTTTTTCTTTCTTAATAATTGTTCCTTTTTTTTCTTCTTTCGTAATAATTATTCTTTTAATCTTTTTCTTTTTTTAATGTTCTTGGTAAGTAAAATTAAACTTACTTTACATACACTTGTTATAGAATTATATTATGTCCATATACTTGTAAAATGTACTTCAGCCAAAAGAATGTTTTCAAACTTACAAAATAAAAAAATATTTCACGATTAATTCTATAAAAAAATAAGAATAAATTTGTCATTTGATTATCTATTTGGAAAGTAATGTGTTAAAAAAAAGTCAATATTTAATTAGAATATTTGCATTTACAAAATAATGAGTATATTTTAGGGCTCTAATTTTAGAATTCGTCTAGGGCCCATAATATCTAGGACCGGCCCTGATTGTTATCCAGACATTCATCTAAATAAAGTGAATTAAAAATCAGCAGTGGGCCACTTTCATACGGTTATGAAAAATAAATGTAATACATTTGATTGATAAAAAAACTAAAGTTAAATGAATTTATAGTTGGGATATCGAAAAATTTGGTTTATTTCCATGTACTTCATATCCTACAGATTTTTTTGTTTGAGATATGTTATTTCATTTTTTTTTAATAATGTAGATAAAAAACAATATGGGCATATTTGTTTGGCGTTTGGGAAAGTAGTTTGGGAGAGTAGTGGAGGTTTGTAAAATAATCTCGATTTGCGTAATATTGTTTGTTTGAGTTTTGAGAGAGTGGTTTGAGAAATAAAGTAGGTATAAGTTTTTTTGGAAGAGTTGGGTTGTAGGTGTAAGATGTGTAAGACTTTATGTCAAATCATGTTTGTTATGTGAGATAAATTGTGTAAGAGAGAGGTTACTTTATGTCAAATCAAAGTAGAGTTTGTATAGGTTTTATTTAGAGATAAAAAAAATTGTTGTTTGTTTGGCTTTTGAGAGAGTAGTTTGAGAAAATTAATGGATGAAAAATTTATTTCTGAAAGTAGAAAACATGTTTGTTTGGCATTTCCCAAACACAAAAAAAATCTGGGAAACGCCAAACAAACAGGCCCTTATGTTATTTCCTTTGCCCTTTTGATGTATTATTATTACTATTATCTTATTGGGTAAATACCACTAATAGTTTTCCTTATCATTAATTATTTACAGAGGGTCTCTCTTGTGATTTTTTTTTCATGCTAGTCCCCACTATGAATTATTTGTTTCACTTTGGTCATTTACAAGGGATCTTTTACTTTTAGTGTTACACTTTAATTCCTTATAAAATTATTTCTTTATCAATTTAGTCCCTCATAAAATTATTTTAACACTTTAGTTCACTTTGGACCATCAGTGATATATACCTATCTTATTTTTCCAAAAAATAAAAACCCTACCATCTTATTCTTATGGTGAAATTTTAGGGAATATTATCAAGTATCAAATCAATTCAATCAATAAATAATTCTGTTCAACCACTTTATAGTACTTCTATACACATTTTTTTTAGATGATATACCCAAAATATTGGCTAATTGCAAAACCCTAGCTTTAGATTTTGAAACGTCCTCAATTCGGCAGCCGTTAGTCAGCACCTTTCCGGGAGAAGACGGCAGCGCCACGGCATCAACACCGGCCGAAGAGGAGGAAAGAAAACCGAACCCATTTATTCAACAATTCTCTATGACGCAGAGAGAAGAATTAAATGTCAAGAAAAAGCCCAATCTCAGTGCAAAAACTATGTGCAAGCTAGACCACTTGAAAAACATTGCTTTATGGGCTGTGGAGGAAGCTTCTATTCCCTCACTCGGCGCCTTCTTCGGACAGCGTTTGGCTTCCACGACTGAGGCATTGGGCGTTCGCACTGACCCCTCTTTGTTTCTTTGCCAAAGGTACTGTACTGTCTTTCTCATTTTCTTTATTTTAAATTTGAGAATATGTAATTTGGTTAAGCAATGTATATCTTGCTATTTTAGTATATTGTACAATGTATTCAGTAGTTAGGATTCTCTTATCCCTGAGTCTAGTCTTAGGTTCAGAGTTGTTCTAAGGGATGTGGGAGAGGCTTAATTTGGTGGTTATACTTGGAATCCAAGTGTTTTGCAGATACATAAAAAGTTAGATTGTGGAAGATTTTTGAGTACCTAGGCTGGAACCGAGTCATGAGTGGAGAAACAATTTGTTTAGACTTTTTTTCTTTTTTTAATTTATCGCATTGTGTGTGAGCTTGGTTTGATTTTCTAAAGATTTGAGCTCAAACATGCATAAATTGAGCCAAAATAGAGTTAAAGCAAAAACTTGATACTGTATTATTTTGTTAGTTGAGTTGAGAATGGATCGAGCTAAGATGACTTGATATTATTTGGCTTATCAAATCAAGATAAGTTAATACTAGCTCCAAAACTTATCGAAGGCATATTAATGATCCAGTTTGATATATTATCCAGAACAGATGGAGAATGAGTTTTTATAGATGAGTTTGGTTGGTTTTTTTACAACCCTATAATTATCTTTACGTAAATGAATAAAGTTATATGCCAATATTGCATGGTTCTGTTGAGAACAGCAAATTTTGGAAGATGAAATAATGAAACAGCTTATTGTTCAAGAACAACCATTTAATCTTCTCAGGAATGTTATTTGAAAAAAGTTTCAGTGCTTGTAAAAAAATCCTTTTGTGTTCTCTGTGTTTTCAAGTCTCCTTTGTATGGAGCCTTACATGGAAATCTATTCAATATCTTTAGTTAGAAATGTTATCTATGACATAGCTATCCATTTGTTTGTACTTTTAGGGGAGAGTTAGATTTACTAATTAGTTATTAGTCTTTGTGTAGAAGTTTGTTCCGTGTTCATTATTAGTTTTGGCTGATTCTTTTTGGTTTAAGATCAGATTTTAAAGCCAAAGTTTCTGAATATTATGGCCAGATATTGTCTTTGGGGATTTTTCTGGTAATGATTTCCTAGATTCTGTCTTGCATGCGAGTACAGAATAATACTGTAAATTTCTCCTCTTTACTTGAGCCTTTTCAAGAGTGAAATGTATAGAATTTTGCTTAGTTATTTATTATGACAATTACAGTAGTCGTTCTTCGTTATGAATTAACCCAAAATAAAGTCTATGGAACATTTGTTACTTTAATGTCTTCATGTCAAACTGTTAGACCCTTGTTTTTGTTGTCGTGACATTAAACTTAGGCCCTTGTTGCATTTTGCCCCGTGACCTTCTGATATGTGCAATAGGTAAACCCGTGAACTCTTTGGATTGTGCTAGTAGACTGTTAAACATATTTCAGGAAATTCTTTCATGTTCTCTGTACATGACCAATGTGAAGGCGTTTTGGTTAATTAATGTTTTAACAAAAAGAAGGCGCCCCCTGAATTTTGACTTGTGGATCATCTTGCCTCTTGGCCTTGTACTTTGTTTTAGTTGGTGACTTCAATCGGTTTATTTCAAGAATTATTTATTCTTATTTTTTTTTAAATAATAATTTTTACATATTTTCTTGTAGGGAGTAATATCGTAGTAAAAAATCTTTGAAACACTAATCATAAAAGTAACCCGTTTTGTTGATAATTGTTTTTAATTATCAAAATATAGTGAAGAAAAATAAAATAATAAAATCTTAATATATACAGGAGTTTAGGGAGTTTAAAGATGTAGGGGCAAAGTGCTTTATAATTCGGGGATGTGTTAGAAAAATATATCTACACTGATACTCCTAGCTCCTACAAACAGGTTTATGGTATGATGCACACTACTTAAAAGAGTTCAGGGTGTTAAATCGCACATATAAAAAAGCTAGGGGGAAAATGCAACGAAGTTCTAAGTTCACAGGAATGTCCCTTTTTACCCTATTTAGAAATAAAGTTTGTAATTCTTTAGGTAGGTAGTGTAAGAGATTTAGAACCGTGAATGGCAATCTTATGATGGTAGACATTGTTATATCCCAACTTTGGAATCTTTAGTTCATCACATTTCTTTTTGCAGTATTTGAATTTCAGGTAGAAATTAAAATAGCCCTTATTCTCTAATGATACTGCCATGTTTAACAGGTGTGAATCTATTCTTCAACCTGGTCAAAATTGTACTGTCCGAATTGAAAAGAACAAGTCAAAGCAGAGACATAAACGCAAGAAATCTAATATTTCTACACAGAATAGTTTGGTTTACAGTTGCCAGTACTGTTCTCATCGAAATTTGATGAGAGGAACACCCAAGGGCTACGTAAAAGAGATATGTCCTCCAAAGGCTAAAGCGCTACCCGTGAAATCAAATCTTGCCACCAAATCTGTTGTAGAGAAGCATACCATTGCTGAGGTGAGTACTATTGCTTTGAGACACAATCCTGAAACAAGCCTTCCGGAAACTCCATTGCCGAAAAACGGACTCACTTTGTTGGATTCAAAGAGGAGAAAAAGGAATCGATCTAGTGTGAAAAATGTACCCGAGCTTGAAAGTAATTCGACTGCAGTTGATGCAGAAAAAAGTACCATTGGTGCTTCAAGCAAGAGGAGGAGGAAATCATGGACAAGTTTGAAGGAGATTGCACAAAGTAGTGTGAAAGATACTAGCAAGAATTTTGCACATTTAACCATTCCATTCTTAATTTAATCAGTAGGCTACTCAATGATGCATTTGCACATAGAAAACTTGTGATTTGTGATTTATTATGGAAATTGAATGCTAATGTTTTTGCAATTGCTACAAATTAATATAGCACTAATTATCAAAATTGCACATATATTTTGAAAGGACAAAGGGCATATTTGTGTAATTTTTTCTGAAAGTTGTTTCGGAAATCATTTGAGGTTTTAGAAAATTAATCAGTTTTTGTAATGTTATTTGTTTGGATTTTTATGATGAAATAAATAGTAGGTAAATGTTTTAGAAATGAACAATTTTTTTTTAATGTTTATGGAAATACGTAAAATAGTGTAAGAGATATGATATTTTGTGTCAATTTATATTAGTTATGTGAAAGAAACGGTGTATAAGAAATATTTACTTTATATCAAATAAAATTAGAGTTTGTTTAATATTTAGAGATAAAGAGAATCTTTTTAAGATGAGATTATTATATAAAATTGAGTGAGAATAAGTTTATTTCTGAAAAAATAAAATGTTATTTGTTTGTTTTTAAGAGATTACCAAAATGTTTTTGGAATGGCGAGATAGTGGCCTAAAGAGTGAATTGGTTGTACAATATTTCATTCAGCTACTAGATAGACATATAAATAGTCTGTATGACAAAGGATTATTGAATTGAGATAGCTCTGACTTCTGAGACTTAAATATTAGAAAATGAATGTGAAACTTCTTTCAGACATTAGGGACCTTTTGTGAGGTTTTTTCTAGTAAAAATAAAACTGTAAAACACCAGTGACTGTCAATCTGTCATATATGAGTTGAGTTAAGAATGTCCCTAAATTTACTACAAACTACAGAGTGTTATAAGATTAGATGAAAAGGAGAATTATTAGAACCATAGGATCAAAGGGAAAACGCGTTCACAACTCTACAAGCTGTAGCGTTTTGTAATTGTTTTTCTTTTTATTTTAATAGCTTAAATCGTATTGGTTATTTTTAAAGTTATTAGAGTTATAGTAGGATTAGGGGGAAAGATGCATATTTAGTCACCCAAGTTTAATTCCAAATATATAATGGTCACTCAACTTTCAGAAATAGTATATAGTCACTCAATTTATAATTAATTGTACCATTTATCACCTAGTTAACAGAGAAATACTATAATTGCTTGCAAGCCTACAATATGTCCATAAAATGAAAAAAAACAAAATTGAGAAAAGGTGGGTGAATAAAACTCGACATATGCTACCCATTATCAACCTACGATCCAGCAATTAAAAGAAAACTTAAGCCACACTCCAAACACTTTCATTTTTACTCAAATTAAGGTAACCACACATACACATAAAAGTAAAATCACTAACTTAATCATGTTTATATCACAAAACATTTTCTCTCTTTACAATGAACATGAAAACACAACTCAACTACATCAAATAACAAATCAAAATTATCTAAATTTGAAGCCCAATTGAAGTTTACAAACTCTCAGATAATATGTTAGTATAAAATAAAAAAACAATTAATAATTAACCAAAATTAATACCATTTTACAAATATTTTTTTTATACAATATAGAATTAATAAATCCTACCGTAAAGTGACCCTCTATATGTCATTGAACTTTTGAAGTCAAAATTAGAAATGAAATTTCAGATATCGATAAGGGTTAGTAAAATTGGAGGAGGCAGAAAATAAAATATTAGGTTTTTCGGTGATTTTCATCAATGAAGAGATCAATTTGGAGAGTTTTTTGCACGAATAGCTCTAATTTCTCCTTCTCAATTTTGTGGGTTTAATGCTTGTGCTTGTCACGTGATGATATTCCGTTATATGTCCGTCAGATGCCATAGAGTTGGTGATGAATGGTGCTATTTATTATAACTTGAATGACTATATATATTATTCCTTAAATTTAAGTGATCATTTTGTGTTTGGAGTCAAACTTGGGTTACTAAGGGCATCTCCTATGAGGCAAGGGGAAGGGATGAAAGATTTAGGGGGAGTGGGGGAGGGGGGAGAAAAAGATAAAGTAAAATAAAGGAAGGGGTGATCAAGGCAATATTGCCTTGATCCATCAACCCACCGCTTGAAGCTGCCTTGCCTCACACATCGACTGCTCACACTCGTTGGGCAGGCGAGTGCCAGCAGCAGTGTCGGCCACCTGTTGTTTCCTTTTTTTTTTAAATTTTTGTTTTTATTTATTTTTTATTTAATAAAAACCCTTTTATTTTTAAAAAAATTCCTTTAAAATACCTTATTAAATGAAATGTAACTCTTATTTAATCTTAGTTTTAGTTAATTATTAGAAACTCAAATTTAATTTAATTAATAAAAATGAAACTTTAAAAGAACTTAATGAAAGGGGAAGCTGGACTTGGAATTATTTTATTTCTTATTATTAATGTTAATCTTAAATTATTTTTATTATTCCCAAATCGGTTTGCGTATTATTATCCATTATTAATATTGTTATTTATTATTTATTTATTTATTATTGTTTAATTTTTATTATTATTATTAATTGAGAGTGGAAAAAATGAGAATTGAAATTAAATGAAATTAATAGATTGAGTCATTTGAGATGGACTTAGGCTGAGTAGTCATTGGACATGGCCTAAATATGTATTGAATCCCCAAGGATTAGAAGTCATATAAGAATTAGGATTAGAAGATTGGTATAAATATTGGTTTTGTAACTTGTTTTCATTATCAATAATGGAAAATTCTTACATAGACCAGGTCCATGAGTTTAGTGGTAGACCTTGTGGTTGTAAATGCACCACATAATACATTTTGATGATGTCATGCTCTTATAATGTATGATGTGGTGCATTTACAACCACAAGGTCTATGAAAAGCTCATAGACCAGGTCTATGCAAGAATTTTCCATCAATAATTCATAATTTTCTGAACTTGTTTCTCCCTAATCTTCCACTGTCTTTGTTCTACTCTCCCCTCTGATTTTTCTCTTCCCAGTTCTTCTTCTCACATTTCTTTAACCTTTACTAAAACAATAATTGCCATCGCTAAGTCTTAAAGCTTTGACATTTGTGTCCCTTCTACAATAATTCCTAATTAACTTGTTGGGACATAACACACAGTAAAACACTCATCTTTTTACTTCTCTTTCTTCTCCAATACCTTTTTATCTTTTCTTTTTCCCGGCAATCAAATGAGCTGTTAGATTGAGATCAGGCCAAAAATGGGGAAACGTCGCTTGGCGCTGGTACATACGAGCGACGACGAGGACGACGCTCCACCACGCGATGAAAGCAAAAACAAATTGAAGCGCAAAAAGGTACTTCTCCCAGATGATGAGGAAGATGAGAGGGAGGAATTGAAGAAGCCGAAGAAGAGGAAGAAGAAGAAGGATGTAGAAGAAGAAGAGGAGGAGGAGCCGGATGCTGAGACTGAAAACGAGGAGGAGGAGGACGAGGAGGAGAAGGAGTGCGCCGATGCGCAGCCTTTAGGCGATGTGGTTAGGGTTTCTGGCAAAGGAAGAGGGAAGAAGAACCACTACGGTTCGTTTCAGTACGATGATCTTCAATATCACCTTGTGAGTTTTTTCTACTTTTATTTGATTGTTTATTAAGTTTTTTTTTTTGGAATTAGGATTTTAGATTTTGTTATCATGTTAAATTGCTATGTGATTACGGTTGTATTGGGGTGCTGTTGATGCTGCTATATTTTTTAGCAGTTTTTTCCAGTTTAAGGTTAAGGAAAAGATTACTGATTGAGATTGAATTTAAGTTTTGTTAAACTTGGATTTCTTTTTTAAAAAGAATTTTGTGAAACAAAATGGTTTGTACAGCCCTTATTTCCTCGCATTTGTTTGTCAAGGAAGAAATGCATCATTATATATTCGTCAATAATATACTCTTTTTTGAAGGCTTGAGTGCTCTTTGGAATGTCAGAATCGGAACTTCCCTTGATTATTGTAGTTGTGTTTTTTCTAATATGTTTGACTTTTGCTCCAGCGAGTTTAAATCTCACCATATTATGATGTATTTATAGGAGGATCCCGTTCTCTTATCTCCGGAGAATCGCAATCAGAAGCCTTATGTGGCCATAATCAAGGTAATTTTTTCTCTGTGTTTGAGTTCTCCCCGAGAACATTGATAGCATTCGGATGTGGATGAAATGGTTATTGTTCATGTTTGATTGACCATGACGTAAGGAGAAATAGTATTTCTGCAATTCCCTTGGACCTTCAAGTATAGGATAGACTTTACATTGAAGGTCTTGTGTTTTAAAATTTTGGCTCTTCGGTAATACTTGTAAACGTTTCATGATTTTTGTTTTGATTATGTAATTATAAGCTTTAGGTGGTTATAATGTTCGTTGTCTATAAAAGTAAGTGGCAGCTTTACATGAGAAGTTTGAAGAATAGTTTAAGTCACCTTAATTCCATTTTAGTACTTTCTTGTAAAAAACATAAAAAAGTTTAAGCGATTTTAGTGTTCTTCAAATGACTTCCCTTATCTATATATAGTTCCATACGGCATGCTCGCAATATTCAATGGATCTTGGTGTATCTTTGATGTCCTCTGCTATCTTTTTGAGATGTCACGTTTATGCTGAGAGTTGTTTTGTTGATTAAGTTGTTTTGAGAGGTGTAACATTTATACTTAATTTAGTTTTGTCTTTGCTGTAATTACAATCAAGTTCTTATTTTGTGTACAGGACATTGTTCAAGCCCTTGATGGGGCCACAGTGTTAACAGGGCAGTGGTTCTATCGTCCAGAGGAGGCAGAAAAAAGAGGTGGTGGAAATTGGCAGTCACAAGATACAAGGGAACTATTTTACAGTTTCCACAGAGATGAAGTGCCTGCAGAATCTGTCATGCACAAGTGTGTGGTGCACTTTATACCCCTAAATAAGCAGATTCCACAGCGCAAACAACACCCTGGTTTCATTGTGCAAAAAGTCTACGACACTGAGCAAAAGAGGCTGTTTAAGCTAACAGATAAAGATTATGAAGAGAACAAGCAACATGAGCTTGATCTTCTTGTTCAGAAGACATCTGTACGGCTTGGAGGCATTCCTGACCTTGAGACCGAGGATGCTGCTCTGGATCATGAAGATCATATTAAGAATAAGCGACTTTCGAGGAGGAGAAAAATGGCACTTTTGGATGTTTCAAGAGAGGAGGAAGGGCTTAATAGATCTCAATCACTTAGAGCAGAAACACCAGGAAGTACTACTGCCATTGGATCTGAGTATTATTCTATTTTGTCAAATTTTAAACTGTTGACTGATGAACTTCAGCGTGACAAGTGGTTGGAAAAGCTGCTCCAATCCCTTCAGTTCATATGCACTCCTGTGGGCAGTAAGCAGAATGACAAGGAAGAACTTGGTGGTTTAGATCTTAAAAATATTAGTATTAAGAATAGTGGATCTAATGACATAAGTGAATCGCCTGATAAGAATTCGAATGTATGTGTTTGGGACCATACACGAATCCCAGTATTCGAAATTTGTTCAAATAATAGTATATTTTATGACACTTCCTTGATATGTCTTTGTTGTAGGTTGATGTAGCATTTGACTGGCCAGATGCAGCTGTTCCTGCTGTAGCTGCTCTTGAAAAAGCAGCACATGATTCACTTTCTGCAGATTTTCAGAAGTATAATCAAAAGATGCGGCAATTAACATTCAATCTCAAGGTAGCTATTAGGTGACCTTATTGGAAATCTTGTGCAGCTTATCCGAGAACTTAGTACTTTGTCAGATTGACTATGGCTTGCTTTGAATCCCTCAAGTCTGTCCCTGTTATATTCAGGGCTTCTATTAATTCTTTCTTATTTTTTTTTTCAATATTTATTGATAACAACAATTTGTTATTGTTGGCAGAGCAATGCTGTATTATCACGGCGTCTTCTGAGTAGGGAGTTGGAACCTGCACGAATACTGAATATGTCACCTAATGAATTAAAGGTGCAGATTTTTGCTTTCTTTACATATGTTTGGCAGTCTGATGATGGGGTCTAATCATTGTTTACCATTTGTCAAATCTTTTGGTTCTATATGAACCTGTGTTTTACATCAAGCTTCTGTTTTATGTTATCTCATGAAACAGAACTATTATTATTTAATCTATTTTCCCCTTCTTATCTTTAGTCAGCTCAATCTAGCCTTAAATCCTATTTTATCTGGCATAGGTTGTAAAAAATTGTTTCTTTGGGTGAACTCTTGTAGTGTGTTTAATGGAGAATTAACAAACAGTTAGGAGGAAAGTGACATGTTAATGAAATATAATGTGCTCAAAGAGTTAGAGATTACATGGCAACACATCAGTGGAAATCCAATTAATCTTATTTATTTGTTTCCACCAGGAAGGATTAACAGCAGAGGAAATAGCAAGCAGGGAGCCTGAGGAGTCTGGCCGGATGCAGGTTGTTCAGTGTGTTTTTGTTGAGAGAAACAATCATGTTTCGTTACCTTGAGATTAAAAAAAGTCCTACTTGTTGTTTAGTTTTATTTGTACAGTCACTGTTGAGTTTGGTGTTTCTTTTTTTATGGTTTTCATTTGGTTGGGGACAGATGACTGATGCTCGTTGTCAAAGATGCTCGGAGAAACAAGTGGGAGTGAGAGACATTATTCAAGCTGGGCATGGCGACAGATACCAGGTCCTTAAATTCGTTTCTTTTATTTATAATTCCTAAAACCTAGATATTTTATGCCAAAGTAGTGAAAAATGCTGACATCAGCGAGGACCCAGAAGTTGTATGACTTAAATCTGTAAATTGATTTGGAACTAACTCTCACTTAAACAACTACTCAAAATTATGTGCAAAACAAATCGAGCTTAAAAAACTTTTATTGATGGAGCTGAAGTCCAATCTCGAGTAGTTTGGTTGGTTTAACTTTGGAGACCTACTCAAGATGCTCTGCATCTCGATATGTCTATAATAAATCTTTATTTTGTGGTTGCATTTCCAGCTGGAGTGTGTTGCTTGTGGTAATACATGGTATGCTTCTAGAGATGATGCTGCTGCTACATTGACCATAGAAGGGCCAACTCCTGCCAAGACCAAGTTCGACGATGCTGAGAAAAATTTGGCGAGTCCAAGTGAAGCAGCTGACAAAGGAGCAGCAGATAATGCCCTGAATCAAACAACAGATGCATATATGCCGCCTCCTCCTCCTCCTCCTCCTCCTCCTGTATTACTAGACAATCAGAAATCTTTCAACAAAACTTGGTCCGAGGTAAATCCTGCTGCCACTAACTAGTTCTGTATATGTTCTTATAGATTAAGATAGAATAAATATAATTATTTGATATTTGTTCCTACATACCACTAATTACCATTGTGAGTTGATTTTAACGACACATTGTTCATGTGTATAGCTTATTGAACTTGAGATATTGTTATACAGTAATTAATATGACAAATATTGGTGGAACTCTATTGTAGTTATTAGAAGCGTTTGAGGCGCTTGGTTAAGCATTGTGGGACGCGATACGAGGCCTCGCTTCGCGTTATTGTTATGACGGAAAAAGATGTAAAAATGTTAAAAGAATCAATAATCGATTCACTAAAAGAGTACTCCTTCCGTCTTTTTGTTTTTGCTCTTTTTATTTTTTTTATTTTTATGTTCCAAAATAACATTTCATTTCTTTATATGAAATTATTTTTTTTCAAATGTATTCTTTCACCTAAAGTAATAATTTGACATCAATAATTTTCTACCATTAATTTTAAGAGTATAAATATAAAGATGCCCAAAATTTTACTATTTTTTTAACTCTTACCCTAAAATTTCGTGTTAAAAATCCAGGGAAGAGAAAAGGGACCGGAGTAATATCTTCAAAGTGAAATTGTAAGGATTTTGATTTTCGTGTCGGATGTGGACCAAATTGGCGGGAAGTAAATTACAAAGGAATGGGAATTTATTTATTTATTTCTTTTTGATGGTTTAAAGGAATGGCAATTGTAAAGGACAGAAGGTTGGATATTGTGATTGACTACCGACCGCCATCGTTTTCGTGCCTCTCCTCCTCAGTCCTCAAACCTACACATGCACTTTTCATTTATTACATTATTATTTTGTTTGTACTCATCGAAGGACCAAAATACCCTTTCGAAGTTTACATTCGGCTTTAATGTGGGAATGGTCTCGCATTCGGTTAGAAGTATTTTTACTGGTAGTCAATAATTTTTTTATAAAATAGGGAACATTTTTTTACTTGTTTTTACATATTTGATACTATTCCTTTTGCAATAACAGATTTAATACCACAATTCAAGGACACATGATACATTTTCAAATTCCGTCAAATACTTAACAGAACTGACCACTTGAACGTTAAGTTGACACTTTTTTGTACATGATTGGTTTGGAGTTTGGACAGGGAAAAAAGGGCATATTCAAAACCTAATTATTTTCCCCCAATCGTAAACACTAATTAGTATTGATTTTGACATATATCAGCAAATATATGGAAAATATTAGCAAACTTGGCTCGGATGGATCAACTCAATTACAATTATGTTATGTGGTTTTTATTTTTATATAAAATTTTATTTAATCAGAGATGATCACGTACATTGTATGTGTGATTTTAGATTTAATATAAAATTTAACTTCTTATGTAGCGATGAACAATTGAGAAATCCTAATCAAATAGTAGTAATCAATATAGGAAGAAATAATGAATTAAAAAATAAGAACCAAATAAAATAAAACATTGAAACTTGTAAAAACTGAGAGAACCAATATTAGAAGTATAGAAATAATTAAAATTTACTAAATAAAATTGAACAAGTGTCCAACACATGTCTATCAAGTCTAATTTTTTTAATTTTTCTTTTTTTAAACATTCATAATGTGTCAGATACTTATCGGGCCCGTGTGATAGTTGTATCTGTCATATTCCTCTTGTATATGACATACATCACGTAGTGAATTTGTTTTTTGTTCTTCTTAATTTATAAATTTGAATTTCACTTTTACTTTTATTAATTTATATTCATTTTCATCTACTAGCTATAACATATGGTATCATCAAGTTATTTTAGGTGCTACTCTCATCGACTTTCTATTGGTTTTTTTTTTTAAATGATGAAACTTTTACATCAAGTGATCATAACACAAAGCTTGTTATTATTTCTCACTACAACATAATATAATATTAACTATCAATTTTTCGATACATTCTTTATGTATCAACTCAGGTTTAATTATTGTATGTTTTTTATTTTTACCATTAAACTAAACATCACTTTACAATTAAGTAGAGATATATTAATCTTCACAAATAATCAAGATTTTTTTAACAAACTCATACTTTTATATATGTGATGATTATTAGATTATATATTTGGATTGTAGTCGTTCATAAAAACTTGATTTCGATAGAGTCAAATTTAAAATATTTATTTTTCAGTATTTTAAATTTAAAAATTTATCTTTCATGCACCATACAATTTATGAAGTGATTAATACATGTGGACTAGCACAAGTTATTAGTTTCCACATAAATATTTCCTGATTTCTACAAACGAGGAAAATAAATAGTGAACTTTAACAACCTTTGCTTGAAATATCCTTGTCGTAAAGTACATCTCTGCTTGAAATATCCTTGTCATAACCAGTGTTAAACTTACCATGATACTAAATTTTTTGAAACTTAAAATTCAAAACTTTACCAACTGCTTTTAATTAATTTTTATTTATTCAAATGGGATTTGGTTGTTGAAATAATAACTCTAATTTTTTGTGGCATTACTATGTACTTAAATGTATTGCATCCAAATTCAAATACAACACCATAGTTATTGAGGTAAATTTAAAAATTGGAAGGTTCTCCAGCCCCCCAAAATTGAACCCCACAAATTGAAATAATTATTTGAACAAGTTTTGGGTGGTGACTTAAATGTAGGATTCCTTATTAATAGTATTATAATCATAGTACCAAATGACTATGTAGTGGCAAATGTTAAGAGAAATTAATCAGTATCTCAATATGCAGTTCCCAATAAGATATTAAATTATCTCTGCAGTGGTTCTACAAATAATTAAATGTGTGCCTCTCCCCTATCTTGAAGAAATAAAATCCAAAACTACCTTTGATCAATGTTTTCAGAATCGGACCGGAAAGTGAACCGGTGAACCGATTGACCACTGGTTTTACCGGTCGAATCGATCGGATCGCTGGTCGGACCGAATGACGTCATAATGATATAGTAAATATATTTAATTTTAAAGTATATGTAATATGCATAAAATTTAAACATTATCCTACAATTGATTTCAAATATACAAAATCTTAAATTATATTTAAATTAAATTATATAAAATTTATCTAACTTATATCATAACGGTAATGTGATACTAATTTGTAAGCTCATATAATATAATATGATTATATTTTTTTATAAAATTTTAAAAGTATAAGTTAAAAATACAACAAACTAAGAGATTAATAAATTTTAAAATATGATTATGTATAAAAGTCTAATATTCAAAATCAAACTTGCATAATATATTGATTTGACTTTCAAAATTTGAAACTCTTTATCCTAAAAATAATATTGGAAAGAAATATCTTATGTTACAAATTTTAATAAAAAAATTATTATTTGAGTATTAATTTTCATTGATAATGTGTAAAATGTTAATTTGAGTTAATTATCACAATCTAATTTATAAATAAATTTGGCTACACGTTTTCTGTAATTTATAAATTTTTGTACTAAAAGTTCAACAAAAATGATATAGTTCAAATGGTAAGGAAGTTATGTTTCATGCAAGAGGGTAGGTGTTCCACCTTCTACAAAAAAAAATTTAGCTTACATTAAAAAAATTTAAAAAATCGAAAAAAAAAAGAAAACAAAAGGGAAATTCAGAATCGGGTTGAACCGGTCCAAACCGGTTCGCCGGTTTTGGATCGATTCAACCCGGTTCAGTCTGGTTTTTTAATTAAGCGGTTTTAGGGGTATCGGATCAACCTCCGGTTCGCGGTCGAACCGGCCGGACCGGTCCGGTTTTAATAACATGGCCTTTGATTAAAGACCATAATAATAAAGTGTTACAGTAGGGGTATTTATGGCTTTGACACTAGTAGTTTGAAGTTATCTAAGATATGAACAATTATTAATTAATTTTGTGCCAACGGTTCATTAAGACTCGGTGCAGTTTTAATTTATTGAAAATTTGAAATTAGAGAAAATGGCACTTGCTCCCCAGAGCTTATAGTTAAATTGCATTTTTCCTTATTTACTTAAATTTTAGTTCACTTTGAAATTACATTAATATTGCACTTTTCCCCTGAAACTCTCTTTCAAGCACTTTTTCGGTCAAATAAGGTCACGTGAGAGGCATATGTCAGTTTTGTAGGGTATTTTCGTCATTTAGATTTAGAATTTGGAGGGAAAGTTATAACACATAATTTCAGGGTGAAAAGTGCAAATATGGTGTAAATTTAGGGAAAAAAAGTACAAATCGATTATAAGTTCAAGGGAGAAAGAGCGAGTTTCTGATTGAAAGTATTGTTTTGCTTCTAGTATGCCTCTTTATTTTTCAAATGTCAGTTATCAAGTTGAAAATTAACGAGTTCAGAAACATGAAAATATAGTACATGCTCCATTTTATACCCATGTCCGACTTCGTAATGTCTAACTAATATGTTTGTATCTACTTTATATTTGTTGAATTTGTACTAAACAATTTTTTTTTTGGTAATATATATCTTATTACAATTATTATATATAATTTTTAGAATTTCATGTCTTTGAATTTTGAATTATAATTGATTGCAATAATTAAATTTTGCTCCTAAACTTACATCAAAATTACACGGTTCCTCTTGAGCTGACACCCTTGTAGTAATTTTCCCACTAAACTTCACTATTGCACTTTCCCCTTGATTTTAAATGACGAAAACACCCTACACATTGAAATGTGCCTCTCATGTGACATATTTTGCCCGGAAAAGTGCTCGAAAAAGAGTTTCAAGAGGGAAAGTGCAACACCAATGTGAGTTCAGGGTGAATAGCACAAATATTTTAAGTTAAGGGGGGAAATGCAACTTGATTGTAAGTTCAGGGGAGAAAGTGCAATTTTCTCCTTGAAATTATGAAAACTAAATTGAGGAATATTATTTTTTATCATTCCAAATGACGCAGAACGGAAGTAAAAATTAGCTAGACGAACTTGAAAGCTAAAAATTTATTCTCAGAACATAGAAAATGTTTAAAGTTTAGCAAAACAAAAATAGTCTAACCATACCGCCACACTTACCCAAAAAAAAGTAAAAAACGTGAAATGAAAATACAAGAAATTCTAAGCACTCTTTAATTTACAAGAGATAAATTGAAGTTTCATACCAAAAAAAATAAAAAATAAAAATAGCATTTGAAAACATTACTAAAAGAAGAAATAATGCTCGTTTTGAGGGCTCAAACAATGTCGAAATGCCCAAAAAGTGAAGTTTCTCACTGCTTTATAGTTGTGACTTGTGTTTTCCGGCCTGTTTTGCTTGATTCTAGGTGGTTCTGGGATCAAGAACTCAACTTCGCCATTAACCCATATTCCCCTTAATCACATGTCTTTGGCCCGTTTTGCTTGAGGTTAGGTGGAGGGGTCGAAAACCAACTTTGTTTGTGAGTCCATATTCCCCTTCATCACAAAAAAATAATACATTACTATTATTTTAATTTTTATGGATGTGTTGTACCATAAACACTTATATGTATAGTTTTCAAACAATTTTTTTGAGAAAAGTTTTGAAACAAAATACTAAACTTAAAATGCTCTCACACATAATAAATACATATAGTTGTGAACTGGTCATATTGGTTGGATTAAACCAAAACTAACTTCAACTTCATTTATATTGGGTTGGACTTTGATTGAATTACAATCTTATAGAATTACGAAATCTTTGAGGATATCTAATCCTATTCGAATTTCGAATTACATCATTTAAAGGATTAAATCTACCTAAATTCATATTCGCTCTATTTATTTTGAATTACAAATCTTAATCTAATTAAGTCGATCAAATCTTTAATCAAATAACTTTTCTAAGAAATCGGTCCATGTTCATATTAAAATCCGCTGCATTCCCTATAAATACAAAGTGAATAAACATAGAAAATAGCAACATATGATTAGTAAAAGAAGCTTGCTTTTCTAGTGGACACTAAACAGAGGCTTGGCAGCTCTATGTCTCACCATCCTCCATCGCCCGTGTCATATCAATGATCAACCCCCCCCCCCCCCCCAACCCACCCACCCCCAATAAATAATCAAAATAAAAAAGCATGCATGTTTCCTTTTTGTGCATACCATTTAACTTTATTGCTGGTGGTCTGGTCTTCATTCCTTTTCTCTATTTAGTATTAACCCATCTACATTACTTTTCTTTTCATTCATATTTCTTAAAGGAAATTGAATCCTGATTCTCAAGTCTTATTATTGTGACTATTCTTTTACAGGTGATATGATGCTTTTACATTTTCTTATCAAGATAATCCGACTGTGAAATGGGTTTTTAATTTCACCAACTCAAGAGAGGGAATTTGCAAATGATTGCTTTTACTTGAAGTTTGTTGGGTTTCACTTCTTTGAGATCTCAAGTGAAGTGGGTATGGCTTTTTTCCATGGACAATTGCTGCTTTTATTGTCTTGGAGTGCAAGTTCATATAAAAATGTTGTCTTTAATGATGTTCTTTTACCAATTATCATGTGGCCCGTATAATTAGGCAATTTTATTCATCTGAAAGTTCGGGATGAAAATTGGATCTTAATTTGTGTATTAAATTTATTAGTAGGGTCAATGCATTTTTTAGAATTTCTTATAAGATCTTAAATTCTTTGCTTCAAGTTTATTAATATTAGCTTGATAGCTCTGTATTTTTTTGGTTAAGCTAAAGATATGGGTAAACTTTGATATAATTTGAGTTGCTTTACTTCAATTTTCTGTTCTTTAAGATCTGATTTATGCTTCTTTCTTTGAACAACCTTACATCAATTTACTCGAAAAAGTTAAATTCTTTGGTACTAATTGCACATAATTTAGCATGCATTGATATGATTTTGGCATATCAATACATTCTACTCAAGTTATAGTTAAGCATTTTTATGTAATTTTGTAACATATTATTGGCGTTGTAGATATCATGTATTAAGGACTATCCTTTATATTCTTCATTGTTTTTGTTGGTAAATGTATTAATCTCCCATTTTGAATCTTTTCAGGAGGTATATTTATCAATGAGACTAGAGTAAGTAGAAATGGAATTAGACTTTGACAAGTATTGCATTGTAGAAAGAAGTCCTACGACTGTCCTTCCATCTCCTAAGCGTCGTACAAAATCTTCCAGTAGAAATTCAAATGCAAAAACCAAATATGGAAATATTATACTGAACCTCAATGAAGACTTCACTGAGATTAGCTTCAATCAAGAAGATGATGAAGTGCTAAAAAGAGGTTCAGTGTATCAAAGTTCCAAAGAAGTTAGGCTCCTTAAGAATACCGATGCTGTTGTTGGAAGGAAAAAAATCGAGCTCTCA
Organism: Penstemon newberryi var. newberryi; assembly: GCA_030819805.1. Classification (NCBI taxonomy): domain Eukaryota; kingdom Viridiplantae; phylum Streptophyta; class Magnoliopsida; order Lamiales; family Plantaginaceae; genus Penstemon; species Penstemon newberryi. The sequence goes on from JAUALY010000007.1 coordinate 19,879,208, forward strand.
CTAGAAAGTTCATCTGCAATCTCATTTGGACTTATGGATTCTCTTTGTAGTTCGGACGAAGATGAGTCTTTAGTGGATCAAACTAGGTCGTCCTCAGTTACGTCTCTCTCAGAACAAATGAATCGTTTTCTTGTCCCACCAAATATTTGCTCTTCAGACAACATTAGAAACCAATCTTTATATTACCAGCCTGTTCAAGATCCAACGATCGTTCCTCGTGTGAATGACGGTAATAGCCCACGAGAAAGAGATATGGATGTAAATTTGCATAAATCGTTATCAGCTAATTTAGTTTTACCTCGTTCGCCTGGTCAATCAGAGAGTGATAGCTCGCATCCAAAAGCTCGATTTAGTCCCACCAGAAAATTTTACGACCCGTTTGCTAAATCAAAATCTCAGAGAAGTCCACCGAGTTTTGCTAAAGAAACTGGCAGGGAAAACAAAACAATTTTCAAATCCCGGCTAAATGATTTGTCAGACAAGCCTCGTCATTTGGAATACAATTTGAACCGTTGTAGTTCAGTTCATTTACATGCCATTCTCAAGTTGGAAAATAAAGATGGGGTGCCATTTTTTCAGTTTTCGGTCAAGTCACCGGAAGATGTTTATATTGCAAAGAGATGTAAATTTCAAAATGCTTTAACTTGGGTTTATACTTTCCACTCGATAAATCGAAGAAAGAGTAATGCTAGTGGATGGGGATTTAAAGGCGGTAATGGAGAATCTACCTTATTAGGACAAATGCACGTTTCTTTTTATCCTTGTATAGAATCCAAAGGTGTTGTTGGAGCTTTTGACGATTCTATGATGACCGAGTTTGTGTTGTATGATACTTCTCATTCAAGAACAAGTACAGCTGAATTGGGTCCGGAGCTTGAAATTGCAGCAATAGTTATGCAAGTCCCGTCTGAGAAGAGAGAAAGTTTGAAATATAAGAGTGGAGATAGCAAAATGGATAAGCCATTTCCTAACGTGCTTGATATTTTTCGGGTGGAAAAAGGAGAAAATGTGATTTCAAAAAGTTCGAGTCCTGGGAAAATGCACATTGTGATCCCAGCTGGAAACCATAGTTTGCCGAGTGATGACAGTGGAGGCCCTTCATCATTACTCGATAGATGGAGATTAGGTGGAGGATGCGACTGTGGTGGCTGGGACATGGCTTGCCCCCTTAATATATTCGACAATCCAAATATTCAAGTTCCTCAATTGATGGACAATCGACATCCAATTGAACTCTTTGTTCAGGTAATCTCTCCATGATCCTATATTTTGCGATAATTATATATTTGTGATAAATTAAATTTGCAAAGTCGAGTTACCAGGCTTCTCAACAAGAAGGATTCTTGCTTTCTTGAGCCTTTACTAACCGATTCTCTGGACTGTTCTATTAGATTTTTAGACCGCGCATATCATATATTCGCGGCCAAACACTATTGAATATTTATTGTTAATGAGTTCATGAATGCTTTCATTGCACACACACGCGGAATATTTTGCCTCCCTAAATTGACATGATTATCGATTAATTGTGTCCTCCGAGGATGTACGAATAACAAAAATTGGTTTCTTAGATGCTACACTGCTTGCATTGGTTAATTCTCTAAATTACGTGCATCACTAATTTGTTTCTTCATTGTTCTTTTTCATAATGAGTCTCTTGGTAACTTACAACTTGTGCACTTACTCGATTTGTGTACAGGGAAGAAAAGATGATTTACCGGCATTTAGTATGAGGATAATCGAGGATGGAAAATATGAAGTTGATTTCCATGCAAAGCTATCTTCTTTGCAGGCATTCTCCATTTGTGTTGCCATTTTACACGCTGCGGAATCCTCCTCTGCAGTTGGGCAGGAGAGAAGCAAACGGAAACCGCAAAGTGATACAATGAAGGTATTTGCCGAAGAGGAGATTAAATATATGATAGGTTCAATTGCAGAGGAAGAGAAATTTAAAGTTAGTAATAAGATGGAAGAAGCTTTGCAATCTTTTGTTGTCAATCCACCCTTCTCTCCAATTGCTCGCGTATAGTATAGGATCGTGAACCGAGCTTAGTTTTTTTTGTTTGTTTAGCAGCCGAAATTCGAAGTAAAAACCATACTGTTTATATATTTTAAATAATATTAGATGAGGGAGTTAGAGTTAGTGTTTCTTCATTTTTTTTGTCTGTGTAATTTAAGGTGGTTAAAGTGTTAGAAATAGTTGTATGATTTACTTTTTCATTGTACCTGTA